>CANSNZ010001131.1:315000-873656 GCA_947646795.1 Beta lomatogona
ACAACTTGCGAGTCCTAATTAAATTAAACTAATGGGAAAAAAGAAAGAACCATATTTATTATATGAAAGGATTTTTCTACCAATATAAGATAGGTGATTATCCTTGAGAAAATTATTTCTAAAAATATATACCTAAAGTAGTTATAGGAAAAAGAAAACGTAAGAGACCAGCTTTTAGGAAAAGATGATCATCATTATTATTTCTAAGAGGAAAAAGAAACCGTAATTTCCCACTGAAAGAAATGGCCACCCAAAAAGAGAGAGATAAAGAGTTCCTCCATTGTTCTAGCAAACGACCTTTGAGTCTCGTTCATTGCTTGGTGGACTAAGGGCCTGTTCTTTCCATCTTATATCAGTTCAGTTCAGTTCAATTCAGTTCAGTTCCTAAATGATAATCATTACTATTAATTAGTTATAATTTAATTTAGTTCAGTTTAGTTCAGTTCAGTTCAATTCAGTTCAGTTCAGTTGTTTTATGCCGAAGAGAGCAGGCCATAAGTAGAGAGGCTACACTTGAGCCTTGGATCTTCACACTTGGAGGAGAAGCACTTATCTATTAATTTATGCATGAAATCTTGGATATTTGATGTTAGGAAATTATTTTCTAAAATTCCGCTTCTACATCTTGTTCATATTTATTGAAATTTCTTACACGTACATATGCAAATACAACATCCAACTCAAGATACATTAGCTATCTATTAGGTTATTTTAAAATGTTTCAAAATACTTCAATTATGTTACCCGGTTTTGGGTTGGAGCTACCAGTAAAACCTACCCACTCTTGAGTATATCACCTATTGCATCTACTTTCACAATAGAAAGTTAATCATTATCTTCAATTTCATCTACCTTTTTTCTTACCTCGATATTATATCTTATAAATCACCTCAGGTAATGTAACATGAAGTCCCTAATAAATAGGGAATAAATTGAAAAGCAACCCATTTTTTTAGCAACCACTAAACCAATTTTTTTTTTTAACAATGACGCAGTCGGAACGATTCAAAGAAAAGCAAGCGCTAATCTTTAACAAGAACAAACAGATTTACAAGTGATAAATCTGTAGAAACTCCGGAATCCACCAGAAAAGAGTAAAAACTCTGAAATATTATTAAAGATGAAAAACTGCCTCCAAATAATGACCTAATAATGTTTAAATACTTAAAACAAAACCCTAATACGAAAATAAGGAAATAATTAAAATGCTGTTTTCGGGCCCTAAACGAACTCGGATAGCTTAAAAAGCCTATCGGTCACAGCATAGCAGTGAGTTTGACTCGCTGGTCCGTTTCGCTTCCAGAAAGGTATTTTAATAAGCATTCTGACTCCGGAGGCCTGACTAGTAGAAATCAATTCAGGCTATTTTGACGAACTTCTTCGTCGAACTTATCCGCTAACCTTCCTACGTCAAACAACCACTAGACCAACCTTGATAATCATACTTCCTTTAAGATTATTCTAGCTTAAATATATGAGTAACGAATTTTAAGATTGTAGTAGTATTTTTCTTCTTCTAGGAATTACCAAAGCGCACACGGTGGCAACTATTCTCCCCTCGTCCTTATTATTCCTTCTCTTCCTCTCTCCTTTGTTTCAAGTTCTTTATTAGCAATAATGGTGGACGGGTGGTTAAAAACCTAATCAGAATAATTTAGATCAATAAAGTTAAACCTTTGTCATCACTTGTGTGTTGTGTCGTTGTCTATTTGTTACAATTAAACATGGAATAGGAGTAAGTCATAAGTGTAGGGCATTAGGTGTTCTCAACTTTTCATGCATCTTAACTATTTTGTTTCAATTATTGTCCTTTCCTCTTGTGCTTTTATCAACTTGTAATCTTGTATATATACTGATACACATAAGTACATTCAACATTGCATTCTAGCTCGCACGCAAGTTGACAACCATCTTGTTCAGCAACTTGCATGGCCAAACAAAGGTAGAGCCACCACTTTGAAATTCAAACAATCTTTTTCATTACATTATTAATCAAACATTAATATTCTTACTTATCCCTACCACTTTCAACTACAAACATAATTTAACAACCATATTAATTAAATTAATCAAATGAAATAAATATAATATTCCTCAAAACCACAAGGCTGCTACATTGGTATTCACATAATACAGCACCCGTTAAACGTTCTACTTTTCACTTTTAATTTTCTTTTTTTTTTCTTACAAAATAAGATCTACTTAGTACTAATACTCATCTGAGCCGCAGGTGATAGTCTAGTGATGTTAGCATCACCTCCAATTCCAAAGATTCTAGGATCGAGTCTCATCCCTTACAAAGAGTGATCCCCCAATTTTTCCCATACTTACAAGGAACTTCATCTTACATAACAGCCAACTGTGGGTACCCAAACGATGGATGTGGAGATAACGGCGACAAAGGAGGTATGTTAAATACTCCATTTCCTGTCTTCACATCCACATCCCAAAACGCCGTCCAACTTGACGGCGTCAACGGCCCAATTTCTTCAAATGACGTTGTTTTATTCATATACGTCTCCTCAGTTTTAACTTTCTTTGTTTCCACCACCTCATTTTTCCTCAACTTCTCCACCTCTTTTCTCTTCCTTCCGCCGTCACTGCCGCCGCATGCGGTGGCAGCCACGGTGGCGGCGGACTCTTCCACCAACTTACTAACTTCGAGTGGAAAGTTTAGGATTGCCTTCGAGCCACGGAGCTTAAAGGCAGCCCGATCATAGGCTCGGGCCGCTTCGACCGCGGTGTCGTAAGTCCCGAGCCAAACACGGGACCCGCGCTTGTTCGGGTCCCGAATTTCGGCAGCGTACTTCCCCCACGGCCTTCTCCTTACCCCTCTGTAATGCCTCCGAGTCTCCTCCTCAACTCGCTGAGTCGACTCGTTGGTGCCTTGCTGAGTCGACTCGGACACGAACTCGACCACCTCGAATTTCTTCGCCGGCGCCGGAACTGCGATCTTCATCGCTGGTTTTCTCTCGCGAAACTTCGACTTCGATCCGCTGGAATACGTCGGCGATGGTGATGATATCAGATTATTTTCCTTCTTCTCCGGCTCAAACTTAGTGAAATCAACATCAAAATCAAAGTCAAAATCGAAATCAGAAGCTTGTTCTTCCTTAATTGAGGTCTGAATCACCTGATCTTCGAACAAAAACGAGGTAGAACTGCTAGAAAGAGAGTTTTGTGAGGAGAGAGAATTTGAATTTGATTTGGAAATTGATAGTTCAGGTTTAGGATCCTCAAATCCAAAATTACACTGATTAAATACGAAATTACTGGTATTATTAGCATAATTATTGTTAATAAAGCTAAAGCCTCCACCAATCGGAGAGAGTTCACTGAATAAATGGCTTTTGATGAACTCTAGAGCTGATGATTCATCGGATGACGCCATTGTTGAAGATACAAGGTTTCGATAAAACTTAGAGATGAGAGAGGAAATAAAGGAGTTTATGAGTTGAGTGGAAAAGAAGTGTGGAAATTGGGGTATATATAGAGGGAGAAAATAGTAAGGTTCTAGGAGAGGTCATACCATCTAAGAGGAAGCATCGTCTTACCTCATTTGAGATGAGGAGAGATAAAATAAAGTAAAGTTTGGTATTATATGATTGATGTGATCTTAGCCGTTGATTTTCGATTTGAATGTTCTCGCATTGCGGCAGCTGATGTAGATCTTACCCGTTGATAAATTTGTCACATTTCACTTTATGACATTTTTTATATTTGTTTTTACCATAATACATGGTCAATCGTGCGGTCTTTTTAGTTTTCAGGCCCTTTTCTGGAAGCTGGCTTCTACTTGCCTTCTAGGATGGTTCTTTTAGCTTGGTTGAGAAATGTGCAAGAGAGATTTTGGATAAGGGGGAATGGCGGTAGTTAAATATGGATATAGATAAAACTTGCAGAAATAAGAAAATATAAGAGCATGTATAATACTTCATCCATCCCATAATATAGTACTTCCTCTGTATTTTTTTATCTTTCCTACTTTTGACTTTACACGTTTGCAACGCACTTATTCTACCTTAAATATCTTTCATTACATATTAGTAAAAATTATAATAATTGAATATTAATAAACTACTCATTGAGACGAATCAAACAAGACCCCACATGACTATATTTTTTATTATATATTGAGAATAATTTAAAAGATTCTCTCTAGTTGTGAATAGTGTCAAGATTCTAAGTGAGAAAGATAAAAAAATACAGAGGGAGTACTTGTTTCTTTTTTACACGGTCTCCAAGACAGACCTTTGACTTTCAAAATCTTCAATTTCTTATTAATAAAAAATATAAAACGTTGATATTATAAAACTACGTATTGAGGCGAAACTAACAAGATCCCACGTGCATATGTTTTCTTGTATATATTAGTGAGAATATTTGGTCAAATACTTTAAAGTTTGACCCATGTAAAATGAAACAAACACCATATTATGAGACGGAGAGAGTAGTAAATTAGTAATGGCTCTTTAATAAATTCTCAACTATTCTCTCATTTCAAACTACTCTCAAAAATTACATCTGAAAAGCACCAAACAACAATAAAGTTCTTTAAAGAGCTCTCCATTGTATATTTCACTTTGTAATGGTCCCCGTGTCAATTAATGAAACTCATTCTTTTGTGTCATGTGTTACCAATTGATTGGCTGGGGCAATGGAGAGTCATTCTCATTTCTCCCAAATGGTATATCCTCCAAGAGACACTTTTCAAAGTGTATCCATGGAAATACACTCAAGATATACCCAAGGCTAGGGGTGTTCATAAATATCCGATCCGGTTAATACAATATGTGATCCCGTAGATCCAATCCGATTTTTTTGTTTTCGGATATTTTGAATCTGAAATCCGAAATTTTTTGAATCAGATACAGATCGAAAATTTTCAATTTCGGATATCCGAAAACATGGGGAGTTTTCGAATATTTTCGTATATCCTATCTGAAATATCCGAAAATACCTGTTTCCAAGACCAGAAATTCGAAATTTCCGATGATCCAATCCGATCTGAAATCTAAGCATTTTCCTGTTACGGGAATCGACTGCGAACAGGACGGATACGAATCCCGACCTCCGGGGATATTGAAGGGAATAAACCTGAAATCAAAAAGAAGAAGGGTTATCGTTATCCTTATTTTATGAACTTTTCTTTTGAAAAGCTCAATTTTTTAGTTTCCGGATATCCGAATTTTTGTATCGGATTCGGATAGTGTTTTTCCCAATCTAAAATTTCGGATAAAATTATCCAAAATGAACACTCCTACCCAAGGCTCCATTGTTGGGCAACCACTATTTTCTCTTTCCTTCTAGAGCTAATTCGAGAGCACTTCCAAGAACCCGTTGTACATGCTCTAAGAGCCCCATTATTGGTAAGGAGTAGCCCTCCATTTTCTCTACCTCTTACCCAACAATGGGGCTTTTGAACGTATCATAATGGAGACACTTTGAAAAGTGTCTCTTGGAGGAGATACCATTTGGGAAAAATGAAAAGTGACTCTCCATTATCCCAACCAAGCAATTGGTAACACATGGCACAAAGGAATGAGTTTCATTATGACATGAGGACCACTACATAGTGAAAAATGAATAGAGAGCTCTTTAGACGTTTTATTGTTGTTGAGTGTTTTTTAGATATAGTTTTTATGAGTAGTTTGAAGAGAGAGAATAGTGGAGAGTTCATTGGAGAGCCCTATTTTACATGCTCTTAAAATTCTGTAATCATTGGTATTGATATCTTTGATTTGTTAGATCTGGTAGTTAAAAGATCGATGTTAGCTGGGAATGGAGTTTGTGAATTGTGTGCAAGCTAAGTGTGCGCTACATGGGGTTAATTAAATGATAAATAAAGTTGAAATTTGGTAAACTAATTGTTGAATGCGGAGAGAAATTAAAATAAAGAATGATTTTACTCATTCACTTTTGTTCTAACTAATGCCATTTTCCTTAACTTTGGCTATAATTTTTCTAAAATTAAAAACAATGAAGTTCGATCTCTTTAGGTATGTACGAGCTACAATTATGGAATCAATCAACGACCAGATTATAGATATTACTAAGTCATGTGGACAATGATAAATCTTTGGTTGACCATGAAACTTGGGACCGAATAGATGACCCCATGCAAATTAAAAGCTACTAAGAAAAAGAAACGAAACGAAGCCTTCTTTTTCTAAACGCTTAGAAACAATTTTATGTTACTCAAATCTCGTTTATTGGACTATTTCGTAGATGGTTAGCTATAGCCTAGAACTACTTCAGTACATCCAACATTGAGAATTTTATACTATTTATAAAATAAATGACATCATGCAATGATGTAGTATTGTTAGAATTAGTCATCAGGTGTATTTTTAAAAATTATATTTTCAAACTTTTACTAATCACAATTTAAAGATATTGGTAGTCGATATGGTGCTTGGCAAACAAAAAAAAAATTAATATGTTCCACGAAGACAAGTGGCGTAACGTAACTATAGTTATTTCATTAGGGGAAAAGAAGTAACACATTATTCTTTTCAAGTAAAACAATAAACGGAAAAAAGGTTTTTCTTAGGATTGGTGACTAAGACTATTTACATAGCATGTTTATCAACTAAGCTAATACTTTATTTTACATTTATAGTGTATTAAAACATTTTAAATAGTACGTTACCTGATGGGCAAGGCCATGGCCTACAAATCCCCCCTAATTCATCCCCTTTTACGTAGAGATATAGTAAGTTAAACACCAGTCACATGTTAATAATTTAAGATGATTATAGTCGAATAGTTTAAACTCTACCGTATGGTTACTTACAACGCAACTTGCAAATGATGCATCATGAATCATGATACATGCATGTTCCGTTCGGAACACTTGAAGAGCTTCACTTACGATTTTCAAACACTATATGAATGACGTCTCATGGCTAATGACCAAGTAAACGCAGTGTGTATGATTAGGTTTCAATTCTGCCTCTCCTGTCATTAGCTGCCGTGAATCTATATGAATATACAATTCTATGCTCGTGTATCACAAATGGGCCTACTAGCTCTAACTTATAAGACTAAGCCCAAACTAATTACATAGTAATACATATATATATAATACACATATAGTCCAACACCCCCCCTCAAGTTGGAGCATGGGGATCATGAATGCCCAACTTGGCATTTAAATACAAAAACTGACGAACACCGAGGGCTTTGGTGAAGATATCGGCAAGTTGGTCATGAGTAGAAACATGAGCAGTAACAACGAGACCAGCTTTAATAGCATCACGAATATAATGACAGTCAACTTCAATGTGTTTCGTGCGTTCATGAAAGACGGGATTGTGAGCAATATAGAGAGCAGACTTGCTGTCACAAAAAAGAGAACTAGCTTGTGGATGAGAGACACCAAGACTGCGAAGAAGAGCACGCAACCATTTAAGTTCGGCAGTAACATCAGCCATCGATCTATACTCGGCCTCAGCAGAAGAACGAGAGACTGTGTGTTGTTTTCGGGTCTTCCATGAGATGGGAGACGACCCAAGAAACACAATCCAGCCAGTGACAGAGCGACGTGTCAAAGGACAACTCGCCCAATCAGAATCACACCATGCGGACAAGTGTAAGTCACTAGGAGAAGAGAGGATAATACCTTGACCGGGACTCCCTTTCAAATAACGAACCACGCGTAAAGCAGCATCCCAATGATGTTAATGGGGGGAATGCATAAACTAAGCAAGGACATGAACAACATACGAAAGATCAGGACGCGTGAAGGCCAAATAAATAAGTCGTCCCACAAGACGACGATATTGAGCAGGATCCGAAAACAGAGGGCTGTCATCACGAGCCAAAGAGTGGTTCTGCTCAAGAGGAGTGTCAGCAGGTTTAGCACCAAGCAACCCTGTCTCAGAAATGATATCAAGAGTGTACTTCCGTTGAGAGAGGAAGAAACCATCAGAACTGCGCGCAACCTCAATACCGAGAAAGTACTTCAGAGTACCAAGATCTTTCATGCGGAAGCAATCACCAAGGTATTGTTTGAAAGAAGCAAGGGCAGCAGAGTCATTGCCAGAAAGAATGAGATCATCAACATACACAAGCACATGTAAACAGATAGCTCCACGACGATAAGTGAAAAGAGAATAGTCGGAATAAGAGTGAGAGAAACCATAACGTCGCAAAGAAGTGGCCAGCTTAGCAAACCAACACCTAGGCGCCTAACGAAGACCATAAAGAGATTTCTGCAAGCGACACACCTTACCCGGACTACTACTGAACCCAGGAGGAAGTTTCATATAGACCTCCTCCTCCAAATCACCATCAAGGAAGGCATTATGTACATCCATTTGATGAACCTCCCAATTACGGGTTGCGGCGACGGCAAGGAAAGCCCGAACAGTAACCATTTTAGCAACCGGAGCAAATGTCTCATTATAATCAATCCCCTCCACCTGATGGTTACCAAGAATGACCAAGCGAGCTTTGAGGCGCTCAACACTGCCATCTGAATGATATTTAATTTTGTAAACCCATTTGCACCCCAAAGCATTCTTACCGGGAGGTAAAGAGGTCATGACCCAAGTCTGATTGTCTTCCAGTGCACTAATCTCTTTTTGCATTGCCTCACGCCAGCCAGAATATTGCATAGCCAGTTTAAAACTCTTGGGCTCAACCCCTTCGTCAACTGCAGCAAGAAAAGTACGATGGCGCAACGAAAAATTATCACAAGTCACAAAATGTGCTATAGGATAAGGAGTAGTACTTGAGGAACGTGATAGAGTAGATGAAGTATGAGGGGGACTCATGGGCTAGACTGCATTAACCACAAAATCGCGCAACAGAACATTGGGTAGCTTCTCACGATGATCGCGGCCCCAATAATAAGGAGTCCGTCTTTGTCATCGGCACGCGTCTGGGCTGGGGAGGGTAATGGGCTTGTCTTGGCAAAGCGGGGGCATGGCAGGGCTTCGGGGGTTAGGGAGCAGGCGCTATCAATAACACAAGGTTGGGCTTCGGGTATTGGACCAAGAGGCTCAGCAAGGGAAGATGGAGACACGGAGGAAGGGAGGGACGGATGCTGGGCCGGCGGGGTGTGTTGGGCCGTGAGGAGAGGAAGGAGTTTTGTGGAGCGAGGCGGGGGTCGGGAGGTTGGGCTGAAGGGGAAAACTCACAAGAATCATCATCAGCAAAAAAATCCGAATGACCCACATCACCATTGACAGCAGGGGTGGGGGAGGAAGGAGAAGCATATGGAAAAATATGTTCACAAAAATACACAACGTGAGATACAAAGATGTCTCCAGTCTCCAAATCATATAGTTTCCATCCCTTTTTCCCCGTCGGGTAGCCTACAAAAATGCATTTTCGACTTCTAGGAGCAAACTTATTTCCCTTGGCCTTTTGATTATGAGCGAAACACAAACACCCAAATATACGCAAAGCATCAAAGTCAGGAGCTTGACCATAAATTAACTCATACGGGTTTTAGTATTCAACACTCCAGAAGGGGTTCGATTAATCAGATGCACAGCAGTAAGAACACATTCTCCCCAAAATTGAACAGGCAAGTTTGCTTGAAACATTAAAGCACGACTCACATTTAAAATATGGCGATGTTTACGCTCAACTCTCCCATTCTGTTGAGGCGTCCCAATGCACGAGGTTTGAAACAAAATGCCACTTTTTGCAAAGAAATCAAGCATGCAATTAAACTCTGTTCCATTGTCACTCCTCACCATTTTAACTGTAGTTTCAAATTGACGCTCCACCATGGCAAAGAAAGAAGAGAAATAATGATAAACTTCGGTTTTATTGTGCAACAGATAAACCCAGACAGCACGGGAAAAATCATCAACAACAGTCAAAAAATAACTAGCTCCACAAGAGGAAGAAACAGAATAAGGTCCCCACAAGTCACAATGAACGAGTTCAAACAAACGACTAGCCTTATGAGTACTAATCGGAAAACTATCCCGAGTTTGTTTGGCCATAGGACAAACATCACTAACTTTATTTAATTTCTTCTTATCAGTACTAGAACAGATAACAGGGAGCATCTTCACAACTCTTTCTGATGGATAGCCTAACCTTTGATGCCATAAATCAAAAACACTCAAACCAGGAACACCAACTGTCTGTGCCACAGCCACCTTGCGGAAATAGTAGAGGCCCCCTCGTCGTTCACCTGCTCCAATCAGCGTCCCCGAAGGTCGGTCCTGTATAGCACACAGAGAAGAAGTGAATTGGATATTACAGGAATTATCGGACAACAGATGAGATACAGAAATCAAATTACACTGAAAATCAGGAACAAATAATACAGCACGCAAAACAAGAGCATCAGTGAGATAAACATCTCCCTGTTGTGTGGCAAGTGCGGTACACCCATTAGGGAGACCAACGGAACATTCTGCAATACTCCGCAAGTTAGATAAGCATGATAAAGTGCCTGTAATGTGATGGGACGCGCCTGTATCTATAATCCACTCCATATGACAAGACTCACCTGCCATACGATCATTAGTAGTAGTACGCTGCTCATTATTGATCATATGCATGAGCACTTGAACCTGCTCACTTGTGAGGGTAGCTAGAGGCGTGCCACCCACCTCATGCGTACCAAAAACACCATCAGCCACAGCATGGGCTTTCGCCCCCCCTGAGCCACGAGCCAGCCCACTAGCAGGTGCGGCGTGACCAGCACTTGAAGCACTCGAAGCGCCCAGATCAACGTGCGAAGAAGAAGCCCCAGCACGAGCTGCAATCCTCGCACGAATCCTCTCCTCATACCACTGAGGATTGCCGTGAAGCTTAAAGCAACTACTCACCTCGTGGCCCCTGCGTTTGCAATGAGAACAAACCAGGTTCGACTTATCAACGCGATCAAATCGCTTACCTCGATCAGATTGAACCACAAACGCTTGAACACTTTCATGGGCTGAATTCCCGCGAGCAAGAGCGCGAGATTGTTCCTCTTGGATCAGGGTTTGATATGCTCTATTGAGATCCCCCAAGGGTTGTTGCGAGAGAAGATTCGTCCTCACCGCACCGTACAACTTACTATCCAAGCCAATCAAAAACTGATGAAAGATTTATTCATCCCTATCCTTCGACATTTTTAAGGCGAGCCCGCATTCACACTTCTTACATTCACATGAAGGTGGGGGTTTCAAGCGTGCGAGCTCATCATAGAATCCAACGAGCTTTGTGTAATAAGCATCAATAGACATATTATCATGCTGCTTACAATCAGTAATGGCAGCTTTGATTTGTTGAATACGTGGCCCGTTCGCCACACAAAACCTCCTGTCAAGGTACTCCCACAACTCCTTTGCATTCTCATGGAGTGGTATAGTACCCGCAATCTTCAAATCCATACTACGTAACATCCAAGACACAATCATTGAATGTACGGTGTCCCAATCAAGAATTGCTTCAATTTCGGTGGGCTTAGGAATAGACCCATCGATGAATCCATATTTCCGGCGAGCACGAAGAGAGAGAGTCATGGCCCTCATCCATGCCACGTAATTATCGCCGGTGAAAACAACGAGTGTTATGAGGTTTCCGGGTTGATCCCCCGAACCAAGGTAATAGGGAGATGAGATGTTCACGCTCCACTCACTTTTCCCTCCAGTTACAATTTTCTTCTCGTCCCCCATATTCTCTACCTTCCTGGCGATTCACGCGGGTGATGCAAGGATGGTTTACAGGGATGACAAAGATTCGACGGCCGTTGACCCGAGAGATTAGTCGATTGGCTCTGATACCATGTAAACGCAGTGTGTATGATTAGGTTTCAATTCTGCCTCTCCTGTCATTAGCTGCCGTGAATCTATATGAATCTATATGAATATACAATTCTATGCTCGTGTATCACAAATGGGCCTACTAACTCTAACTTATAAGACTAAGCCCAAACTAATTACATAGTAATACATATATATATATAATACACATATAGTCCAACATGTATATATAGATGCATTCTTTTCACCTTGAAAAAAATTAAGTTTAGTCAGATCAATTTTAATAAGCTCTAATAAGTTTTAATAAAGTCAAATAAAATAATGTATTTCCTTGGTCCTTGAGTATTAGTCATTTTTTTCCTAATAATTGTTCTAGTTAATTTGACTTGGTTATCACATGTTCCATTTTGACTATTTTTTGCGCCAATAAATAAAATATATATTCTTATGTTAGATGTTATTGGATTGTTTTAACGTTTATTTTAATGAAAACATTAAAAACAACTTTTTTAAACAAAGTGTAAGTGAATCTGAGACTAGAACAATGCTACTTTAAATATGACATTATTGTATTTTAAGTTCTCACACTCAAATGTACATTCTGACGCACAATACTTTCAACAATTTATCTCTTCAGTCTTCACCAATCCATCCATCTCTATAATCTTATATTGTTCACTAACTTTAACGTTGGATAAGGTTTATTTTTACTAATCCCCGATGGTAGTTAGCATTATCGTTCTTTTGCTTTCTATTCACCTAGTTTTCACTTTGATAAACTTATCTAAACTTATTGCTTTTTTGAATTGAACTTGGTTAGCTCATATTGGCCGTGAAGCTGTTAACTAGTTTGTATTTGTTGACATTGAACTTACAACTAACTTATATAATTGAACTCGTTAGTCGTTAGTTGTAAGTTTAACTTATGTAAACTTAAACAAATGAAAACAAGGTGAGCAAAATGGTATATGATTCTCGTCTATTATACTTATGTAATTGGAAAGGGTAAACCCTAATTTGGTGGTTCAAGACACCCATGTGCTAGCTCTTTGGGTTGACCTTAACCACGTCCAACGGTCCAACATTATGTTAGATTATTTCTGTCGCGTCATGCAACGTTTAAGTTTGAATGAACACATACAACCATGCAGCAGGGTCCTACGCTCCTACTCTTATGAGTTATGATCATTGAGCAGCGCATAACATCAACCACTACAGAAGTTGTCAAGATTGGAGCTGCAAGCACGACGAGTTGACCACTTAAAACAAAATAAATGAGAATTTAAACATCATTCACATAGAAAGCATGCTGATAATTTCATATACCTTGAATTTTCCAGGCAATAGGTTTAATCAAGCACGGGGTTTGTACTGATCAATTTAGTTATTTTGTAATCTATACTCTCTCCAAAACCTAATAAAATATGTGCATGTAGCTAATACATTGTTAGTGAACCACGTAAAATCTTTGTGTTATTCTTCTTTAATTCTTTGTTCGTTAATTACATCTGCCACAACACTTTTTTCTTTGAAAAAAACATATCGAGAATAACGGATATAAGACTATAGACTCGTCTTTTTGTGTTATCTGAACCGATAATCCAAATGAAGCTGATTAATTATTCCAAATTGCCAAGATCTACAACTGAAGTTTTGAAATGAAATATTGAGCTAGGCAACTAGCCATGGATTAAGACGCTAGCAAACTACTACTATAAGGGTACTTAGCTAGTCGACCAATGAAAAAATATATATTTAGCTTGTTGTCCGTCTTTTGAGTTGCTATAATTTGACCTTTGCACTATGTATGTGGTATCCTTTGCCTGCTAATCTTAGACTAATACAATAAAACATAAATTAGCATAAAAGATGTTGTTGGATTTATCTCAATGTATATTATTTTTTGGATTTTTTAACAAGAATAATACAAACTTTTGCCCGTTCTCTCGCAATAATACAAACTTTTGATTATTTTTTAATAATACAAACTTTTGATAAAAATTCCTCCAGTAGGACAATACCAGTTTTTAACTTGTTGTAGGAGGTAACTAGCTGAGGTGGTTCAGGTGGGTGGGGGGTTGGGGGAGGAGGGACAAAGAATAAAGATCATTTTGTAATTTTTTTTGACTCGTTTTACCGGTTACAAGTCAACTTGACCTACTGGAGGAATTTTGATGTAAAGTTTGTATTATTAAAAAATAATCAAAAGTTTGTATTATTGCGAGAGAACGGGCAAAAGTTTATATTATTGTAGTTAAAAAATCCTTATTTTTTTAATAACTTATTATAATTAACATAAACTGATATAAAGTTAGATATATTAATAGTCAACGTTGTGTGTAGGCAAGCGTGAAAGTCAAATGAGATAAAAAAATGAGGAATATACAATCCTAAGGGATATGCATATAAGAAGCAAAAAGTGAAAATATTGATTATTAATAACGCCAAATCAATGCATGGTTTAGTCATAAATACTATATCAATTATCAATATCTTAGGAAATGTATATAATGCTTCTTGTTAATTCTTGGAGTTGCATATATTAAAGCGATCACGCGCCCAAGCGCTTGTATAAGGGAAGAATCGCATTACGCCCCCAAAATATAAGGGCCTAATTGTATTTTTGTTTGCCCAAAGAGAAAAAAAAAGATTTACTTATTTGCACTTTGTTTTCACGCGTAATTTTTGCTTTCAATTTTAAAAATTCCAACCCCTCGTTTCCTCCATCTTCTTAATTTCAGCATCCTAAAAATTTAAATCTTCTCAATTTCCATTACAACTATGTTCCCCAATTTCCAAAGAGAGAAAAAAAAAAGCCATATGTGAGTTCAATTGAACTTTCATATTCCTTCTCAAGTTCTCTTTAATTTTCAGATTTTATTCAACTATGAGCAAGATCATCCGAATTGTTCCAGTTCTTTTATCATTTCCCCTCATTATGAAAAGAGGCATGAAGGTTTAAGATAGTGGAGAAACTAGAAAGGCATATCGATCTTGTCGGTTTGGGCGAAATTTAGGAGGGATTGCAATTTCAAGATTAGGGCCATAAGGGGAAAATAAACGGGCTAGATGTGGAGGTTGGCAGGTGTTGGAGGCCATAGGAAGATTTTGGGGGTGGTGATTTTTCCTGGAGTTCTTACTTCTTGTGATGGTGGTAATTTATTATTCCTTCTCTCTTAGTACTTGAAGGTAATTTCAAAATTCTAAATTTTTTGTTATTTAGTTGTTTTTCTATTTCGATAATCTAGAATTATGGTTAATTTTATTACTTGTTTTGATTATGTGAACTGTTCAATTATCAACTTTGGATTTTTATTTATTAATTGAGCAGTTTTTTAGAGTGAGTTCATGCTTGCTTAAAATTTCATTTCTCAATTTCTAATAGTGATTCATGCTTGCTTAAAATTTTTGTTCCTTATAGGGCCCATAAATTAATTTAGCACAAGACCTTTAAATTGTACAAGACGGCCCTGAAACTGATGAATAATTTTTATATGCCTATATAATAGAAAAAGTGCGTCAAGTTAGTTATGAGAAGTTTATAAAACATATATAGAAAGGCAGGTGTGTATATGAGTTATATCCTAGAGTGCTTCTAGAAGATGTTATATGTTCAAAGATCACGAGAGCTTATGTTGGTCAAGTGTCAGCCAAATTGCGATAAAACTATTGAAGAATTCATTAAATAATGAGCGGAATAGTCAAGATCTTGGCATCAATTAATTTAAGATCAGACTGATGTATCTGGAACTTTGAACTTCAAAGATTCTCATTTAGTAATTAATAAATTCAAAAAAAATATAAGAAAATATACTACTAATTAATAGAAAGAAATTAATCACCTGAAAAAGAAATACTCTAATAGATAAGTTCAATTCATACTTCATGGAGTAGCTGAGACTAGAGATAAAGTCTTTAAACGGTCCAAAAGGATAGCCCCGGCCCTCGTGCATGTATTACAGTTTAGAGTTTAAATCTTATTGTAATGATGTGCTTTAGCCTTTAAATCAATCATAATGCTCTTTTAGCATTCAAAAAAGTGTGTTGCCTGAGTCAATCATTTTACTTCCATTATATAGGAGGCTAAGCTGTTCAAATGTTGAGTACTATTTAATACTCTTTTTGTATTTTTTTTTTTATCTTTATTATTTTGTCTTTGCACGTTTGTCAATGCACTTATTCTACCTTAAATATCTTGCATTACATATTAGTAAAAATTATATTAATTGAATATTAATAAAATACTCATTAAGACGAATCAAACAAGACCAACATGACTATATTTTTTCTTATATATTGTGAAATTTTTTAAATATTCTCTCTAATTGTGAATAGTGACAAGATTCCAAGTGATAAAGATAAAAAAATACAGAGGGAGTACTTCCCATCGTTAGTTAATCTCACTAATCATTGAATTTTTCAATGTTGCTCTTCCTTGATTGGTTATTGCACACGTGATATTAAAAAAGTTTTTTCTAAGGAATTTTCCTCTAGCGATAATTAGATCTTTGTTGTAATGGTGGTTGATCTTGTTCTAGTGTATGCATCTAGTCTCTTTTGTGATTTATCAAGACAGTTGAGTAACTTTAAAAAGAATTCTAAAATAAAGTTTCAACTTGACAAAAATATATATAAAAAAATTAAGTAATTCATTTTCGAAGGAGAATAAAGTTACTCGTATTTTAGGATTTAAAAGTTACAATAATGCAGAAAGTTCTCTTAGGCTATGTTCAGTTCACCTTCTTTTTGCTTATTTCAGATCAGACCAGACCAGATCAGATCAGATCAGAAAAAATAAGTTCAGATCAGATTATGCTTATATTTAAAAACTTATTATTATTATTATTATCATCATGATTATTATGATTATTAGTATTACTAATGCTATTATTGTTATTGTAGTAATCATTATTATTGTTGTTGTTGTTGTTATTATTATTATTATTATTATTATTATTATTATTATTATTATTATTATTACTACTACTACTACTACTACTACTTTATACAATTACTATTACTATTAATATTACTATTTACTAGTACATTTGTTCAAAAAGATTATTATTATTGTCGTTGTTGTACTTATTTATTATTAATATTGGTAATTATTATTAATGTCGTTGCTATTATTATAAATGTCAATGATATCACTATTTGAAGCTATTTGTGTTCAAGAAGAAGAATGTTCTTTTGACATTTGTGAGTGTTCTTTTTTATATTTATTCTAATTAATAATTTTGATATGTGATGTTCTTTTGATATTATACATGTAACGAACATGACAATAGTATATGATGTTTATTTTTTAAAACAATTTTGGTAGAATAATATAAATTATATATTACTAGTTTATATAAAACATGAGTAGCATGGGATAACGTAATGGTGTTGTCATCACGTTCAAAATTTTTCCAACAAAGAATTTCAACTTATCTTTAAAAACAAAGTTTATATAGAACAAGACAACGATATAAGAAGAATATTTAACCATTTTGTTCAAGATCATATGATTATATATATTTATAGGTTTATTTATAATAAAAAAGAACAATTTATTGATATAATTAAAGAGCATGTTGTTAGTTAAATCCAAACATGTCATCAATATAAAAATAACATCTACCTTTTATTTTTAAAATGTGTTCTTTAAATAGATCTTGTATGCTCTTTCAGTATATGTTCTTTTTTTAAGATCATTATATGTTATTTTCATTACTACCTAAATTCTTATTATTAACGGACCTTGAACATGAGTGTTCTTTTATTTTTAATTTTTTTGGGCCCCTTTCGGGAATCCCGTGGTAAGATGAATTTTCTGCAGCCGCCTCGCACAGGGGTCATTCACCTAAAGACTCTACAAGCCCCAACCCCCCTCCCCCACCCACAACAATATTGAAATATATGCTTCCACCAAGATTTGAACCTTGGTCTCCCATGTGGAAGGTAAGAAGCCATACCATTGGACCCAAGGGTCCTTAGTCTTTTATTTTTAATTGTATGTTCATATACTAATGTGCTCTTTTAAAAAAAAAAAAAACTAATTATGCTATAATAATAATAATAATAATAATAATAATAATAATTTATTATTATTATTATTATTATTATTATTATTATTATTATTATTATGTTATCTATATTATTATTATTATTATTATTATTATATTATTATTATTATTATTATTGAAAGTTGTGCATAGTAATAAAATGATAGTAATAGTAATAGTAATACTAGTAATGAAATACAAAGTAATGATAATATTAGTAATAATATGTTTTTTAAAAGATCAGATCAGATCAGATCAGATCAGATCAGAAAAAATCAAATCAGATCAGATCAGATAAGTTCAGATCATAAAATTTCAGGTGAACTAAACATAGCCTTAGTTTTATCCCTTAATGCATTTCATTTTTTTTTCTCCAGTAAAAAAAATGCATTAAGGGATAAAACTAAGAGAACTTTAGAGAATTTATTATTTCAACAGTTGATATATTGGTTATAATCAAAATATAGAAAATGGAGAAAAGATTTAGAGAGTCATATTTCAATATATTTGTAGCAGTGTATAGATTCCGAACTAATTATAAGTATAGGTGAAATTGAAGATCTGTAAATAATCTTCATTTGAATGGGACGATGGTTCATTGTAGGCGTGTTTTATTGCCTCCTGAGATAAGCACGTATTTGACTACCTCATTGTAAAGGTTTTGTTTTGAAATTCGTTTTGAAAAGAAGTAGACAACAAGTCTTTAAAGGAAGATTTATAAATCTAATGGGGACAACGTAGGGACTTATCCAATATAGATTTTCCCATCATGACTCCATAATTGATCATTGAACCAAAAATTGAGTTCGGAGGTACGAATATTATCAAGAATCAAATTCGCCTATTGAGGGCCTCCACTTAATACGATTCATCTCAAGTGTTATGCAATTAAATAACCACGCACTATATATAAATGCAATCTAAAAATTAATCTATGTCTGTTCATTAAACACATAAAAGACTAAGTTTTGGTGACATGTATTTAAGCAATCAAAATACGAGGAAACCTAATCCAATTGTTCAAATTATTTGAATTTAGCATTGGAATATTCATATAGGTCTTTGAGTAACAAAAAATAAATTAATATGTGCGGTGATGAAATCATTAAAGCATACAACATGCATATGAATAATAATAAGATAACGAAATATAAAAAAGAAAAGATGAGATATTAGAATACACAAGAAAGCACAAATTCCTTTAAGATCTACATTGTGACAAATAGATTGTTAGTAAAACAAGAATTAAATTGGAATTGACCCTCGAGAATATCTTTGTCGCTTGGGTCTTATGTAACGATCTACGGGGAAGAGCAATTTTGAAGCTCTAATGGATGAGTTTGTAGGGAGTATGTAAGTATATAAATAAGTGATGTTAAGTAGTGTTGAAAGGTGTATTCGAAGTATATTGAAATCGTATATGAACTCTGAAAGCGTATACGAAGTATGCCTATTTATAGGGAAAAGGAGACCGAAAACGACACATAGATAAAAAGTAGGCCATACATGTTACACCCAAGTCTCACTCAAAAATAATATAAGGGGGACCCATCTTCACGCTTCGTCTAGGGCCCATAAAATGGCAAAAACAGGGTTGAGTAGCATTCATTACTATATTATCAAAATAATCAAAAGTTTCAGGTTCCCTTTCAAAATATAACCAATTTAAATAATTTATGTTTTGATTTTATGAGATCAATTGAAACCAGAGTAGTGCTTGGAAATTTGAATGATACCCAATCTTGCTCATGGTTTTATAGTTTTGAGCCACATAATACATTGATAAGCATCATAATATGGTTCAAACCCATTTAAATTATGATTGTTCCCTCTGTTTTTTTATCGTTCTCACTTAGATTCTTGACAATTTTTATACTTAGAGAGAATATTCTCAATTTTTTTCAATTCATAAGAAAAAATATAGTCATGTGGGGTCTTGTTTGATTTGTCTCAATTAGTACGTTATTAATATTCAATCGTTATAATTTTTACTAATATATAATAAAAGATATTTAAATTCAAATATGTGCATTGGGAGATGAGCACAGGAAAGTGAGAAAGATAAAAAAAGAGAGGGAGTATTTCCTAGTGGTTAATTTTATATATCGGCCTCTTCGACAGAAGTAGTTGTATGTAGAGGTAGCTACTAGCTAATACTATATTAGCTGCTAAAACTAGCTGTCAAAAATAGCTCTAAAAAATGGACTTTCAGTAAATTAGATGTTTGATTAGTAATAAAAATAACAAAGTATAAGCTATATTCTACTAGGGCTAGTCGGGTGGACCTCAATCCGCTCCATCACTCGCGACCCAAATCCCCATCCACACCATCCATCACCCGCCAAGAATTCCACCCATATCCACTCCACCCATCAACCGTGGGTGGGGCAGGTGGAGCGGGTGCAAAGCGGGTGATACTAAAAAAACTACTTCCTCCTTTCCGAATTAAATGCAACAAATGCACTTTTACTCATCTCGATGCATTATTTTGACCATAATTATCTATAATTACATATAAATAAAAATTATAAAAATTACATTATATGAAAGTATGTCACGAGACAAACTAACAAGATCCCACTTGACGATAGGTTTTTCATTATGTATAAATCACAAATCTTAGTCAAAGTGGAAAGTGTGAATAGTGATGAAAAAGTGCATTTGTTCATTTAATTCGGAACAGAGGAAGTGCTTTGTAGACTTACCAATTTTTAAAAAATTAATACATGAAAACTTAGTCATATATTAACAATAAAGCGACTAATATCAATCTTATTACACAGCGAAAATATACCTAATAATATCAATCTTTTTACGTGGCAGTATAAAGCAATTTATTTCTTTTTTAATTTTTTTTTTCTATGGGTGGATGGATGGAGCGAGTGTTTGATTAAAAAATGTGATACATATCTGACTCGACCCACCACCATGTCCACCATCACCCTCTTCACCGTGGGTTTTATACGCTCATTTATCCCGGGCGGGTGGATAGATAATCCACTCACACATAGGTAATTATTAGCTCTATATTCTACCTTACGCTATTTTAAAGCCAATTCTGTTTAAAATATTTTTTATAAAAAACAAAAATCTCCAAACAATGCATTAGCCACTAAAAGATACTTTAGAAATTTGCTCAAGAAACACCATTTTTCGCATATGATAGAGTTTGGACTTGAAATATCTTAAGCTACTTTTTTTATTTCTTTTAAGAGATATCTGAAGCAACTTAAAAGGACATTGTCGAAAGCATGTCTGAAAGCTGTGTATTGTTTGATTCCAGGTATTCTGTTTTTCTTTGTTGATTGGGCCTGGAATCTTATTCTTACATAAAAGTGGAATCTGAGTTTTTGGGCCTGGATACTTCAACTATTTCGAGGATAGGCCATAAGCACCATTGGTGTGTCTACAACTTTTTTTATATTTTTGACAATCTTACTACTTGTGATTGTTTAAAGTTCTCCACAAAATCTCTTACTCTTCTCCCTTTTTTTTTTATAACGGGAAAACGTATATAAAAGGACGGAAAAAAAAACAACAAAAATAAAATTAAACTAGTGGTAAGTAAAAGGAAAAGTGGAGTTCCTGCAATCCTAGCGAGATCATGAGCTGTGGAGACGTCCTGCCTATTAACCTTGATTATTCTACACCAGTGGAATGAACCTGCAATACTCCTGATAGCCGTAATGGTTTGATTAATCAAAATATCCACCGAAGTTGACGAGGTTAGAAGACGAACTAAGACCTCTGAGTCAGAATAGATGCAAACTCTAGTAAAATTAGTAGAGGTAGCCCAAAGAAGAGCTGAAAGGCAGGCCTTGGCTTCCACTTGAAGAGCGGGCTCAGCACGGAACCTATGACCGTGACTAGTTGTATCAATTGGGTAAGGCCTGTCTTGGGCTTACTCTTCTCCTTGTAAATTAAAGGAGGACAAGAGTCCTAATCTTTGCCACAAACTAGCAAATACAAGACCTTTTATTTTTAATTGGTAAGGAGAAATATTTTACTGGATCGAAACCTCGCACAGATTAATCTGACCGAACCAGCTATATAGGCAAGAGTCTTTGAAAGTGGAGGAGGTAAGGGAATCCCACGCCCACAATGTACCTCTACTGGGGTTTGATCCCACACCCTCAAAGATAGTGTGAGATACAAACCTTACCAGTGACTAAGTACTACTTGGTAAATACACAACCCTTCTTATCATCAAGATATGATAAGATTATCCGTATAACTATACTCCTAAACACTGTAAAAAAAAGAAACGAATGAAGTATGTATTAATAGAAAAGTATGAGTCATAATAAAAAAAATATACTACAAAAGGAACAAGGCTTGGAATATGAAAGTTGATCATGAGATGAGTGTACGTATGAGCATTATTATACAGTTCATTATATGTCATACATCTGTTTCTTTTTCTTTTAATAAAAAAAACTTAAGATGTAAAAGGCTTTTAAAGATAGTACACTCTCCATCTTAAAATAATTATTGAAAAGAATCATACAATAGAAATAATTATTGAAAAGAATCTTATAATATACCATCGATATTTTTTATGTAAAACCATGTACTCCCTCCAACCTAGAAAAATCTGAACACTTGTTGCGACACGTGGTTTAAGGTGATAAGTTGTAGTGCGGTTATTAAATGTTAGTTTATTAGAAAGTAGATGTGATAGGAGTTTGTGGGATATTTTTTATTCAAAGAGAGAGAAAGTTAGGAAGATTTTTATTGATAAAGTTAGAGTGTGGTGCCAAAAGGTTGCAAGGAAACTAATATAATTGTTATGGGCCCATGCCAAAAATGGAAGTGTTAAAATTAATTTGGGACAAACATAATAGGAAAGTCTTCTGACTATTATGAAACGGGGGGAGTACTTAAGCCAGAAAATCTCCGTGAATGTTTTAAGTTCGACTTTTCAGTATCTATATCCAATGTCTTTATGTCTACAAAGTGTATTCAATCGTTTTATAATATACTCGGCCCGTTCCCTGACGTTTTTATGGGACGTAGGCAAACCGTGATTCATCAAAATCTCTTGTGTTGAATTTGTTTTTAGTTAACTTATCAGTTTCAAATTATTTTCAGCTAGTATTGCCAAACAGGGCTGTTGTCACACCTCCGGCCTACCCTCAGTTCCGAGCCTGAATATTATTATGCAACTAATTACTACATCCGTCTCAGAATAGTCTGAACACTTTCCTTTTATGTTTGTTCCAAATTAGTTTGAACACTTCCATTCTTGACATGGTCCCACCATTAATATATTATTTCTTTTATACATCTTTGGCCCACACTCTACCTTTTATCAATAAAAAGTTACCCAACTTTCTCTCTCATCTAATAAAAATCTCTACACCAACTCTTTATCACATCTAATTTTTAAATAAAATACATTTGATAACAATACCACAACTTATCACCTTAAACTACGTGTCCCAACAAATGTTCAGATCTTTCTAGGACGGAGGGAGTAGATTATAACTAGCCTGGGACTAAAATTCTTATAAACCTTAAATTGGATGCTTTAGAGATTAGAGATCTAAATGAACTCCAGCTACGTTTGAATTAAACAACTTTGTCCTTTTTTTGAACGGAAATATTGTTTTTTTTTTTGACAGAAAAAGAAAAGATATTATTACTCAGCAGACTTGTCTCATTGTCTGCAATTCAGAACTAACAATCTCATAAAGAGTTTCTTCTATCAAGACATACATAAATGAGCAAGTTTGTGAGCTACAGAGCAACATTGTCTTTACTTAGCCTTGAATCTTTAAAATATATATTTACTTGCCCAACTTGCATCTGGTTCATTTCACCACGTGAGAATATACATAGATACTTCTTTGTTAATTGTTATGGGTGTCGTAACTCGCGACTCATGACTCGTGACTGTCGATGGAACTCAAAGTTTGCGGCGGCGAGTAAAATCTAAACAAATATATTCAACAAATTAGTTCCAGTTCCTTAAAAAAAATCAGCTCATTCAATAAAATAAAATTTTCTCGTGGGAGTATAGTTAAAATAAATGAAAACTTATTTTGGTGAAATAAGTGAAACGTTTTTTTGTGTATACGTTTTTTAAAACGGAGTAATACTATAAATACTAGGTTGAGCACGTGCAAGCCATGCGCATGTTGATTCTAAAGGAATTGGCGGTTGCCGATATTAGAAAGTTTGATTGTGGTCAAAATAAAAGTCAAAGATGACCCTTGGTAGTCAAGAGTTCCATGTTCAAACTTTTTTGTATGAGCATGAGTTGGTGATTCGTGTATAGCTAAACTAATTATATACTTCCTCCGTTTTTTTAACGTATTACACTTTCACTTTTCACGCATGTCAATGTAAAACTTAGAAGACATATATCTCTAATTTTGTATTTGTAAAAATTATAAAAAGTACATATTAAAAATATACATATTAAGACAAATCTAACAAGATCCTCACATTGACTATATTTTTATTCACATATAAATCACAAACGATGGTCAAAGTGAAAATTATGAATAGTGTACAATGTCAAAGTGCAGGGCCGTTTTTTAGATTATTATGGCCCCTTTCTTATAACAAAATGAGGCTCCTATTCTAAGTATAAGCACAACCTTTAAAAACATAATATATACTATAAAATATTTGATTGTTTTTACAATAAGAAGCATCACAATTCAAACAACTTCGCTTTTATTATAAATATGATCCTAGTATCATGAAAACGCTCCATATGGGAGGAGAGCTGCTGCAACAAACTAGAGATATTTCAAGACAAGGATATGTGAAAAATTACTAACTAGAGATATTTTATTTAAAAAGAGATGTTCGTCTAGCATTTTTTGATGCAAACTCATCGATCAACTCTGCATATCCTACTTTCTCCAAAAGATCATTTTCGATAAATATCATCGCTAATCCATTAAGCCGTTCTTGTGACATTGTAGAGCGCAAGTAGGACTTCAACAACTTCAACTTGGAAAAACTTCTCTCTGCGGATGCAATAGTAACGGGAATGGTCAACAAAATTCTATATGCAATAACCGCATTAGGAAAACAATCAAGCATTTTCAAATCTTTCAAAATTTCAATAGGTCCAGTTTTTTCAAGTGGTGGTAGTTCTCTTCTTAGTTTTAACTCCACACATAACTCATTTCCATCAATATCTGAATGTCCATTATGTTTAAGAGCATTTATCAAGACGACTACAACAAGACTTCAAGCTCATATGATCTAAAGATTCTAACATGTCAGAATTAAACAAGAAACCAAAGATTTTTTTCATATTCTTGATATTGCTCAAACCTCCTCTTAAGAGAAACAATGGCTTGATCAATAATGCAAAGAAAATACTTAACTTTAAATGATTCTTCTGAAGATAGTGAAACATCTGATGATGCATTTGAATTCTCATCAAATTGCTTTTTTCTACGAATTTCACGCCTCTTAGGAAATATTGGGTCTATATCCATTTTAATGGCAATTTCCTTAGCATAACCCAAAGCATCATTAAAACCACTTTCTCTTTATCTCTCAAAAAAGGAAATCAATTCCCTAATTTTTTCCATGGCAACATCAATTAGCATGTCTTTTGATTGTAAGTACTTCCTAACAAAATTAACATGAAACAATATTTCAAACCAAATAACTATTGCCACCAAAACTCAAAATCACCAAGTTCATTTGTTGCTAAAGATTTAGCCTCACTTCTTATTGAAGAATCACCATCGGTTTCTCCTACTTGAAGTAAAGCCTCTCGTATTTCTACCATTTGAAATCTTATGGCTTGAACACTATCAACACGACTTTCCCAACGAGTGGAAGACAAAGACTTAAGAGTTAAACCTTGTATATTTGCTTTCAAAATATCCCATCTCTTAGTAGATTTTGCAAAAATTATATATATGCGTTGTATAACTCCAAAAAAAATCTTTGGCTTTACCACAAGTATTCGCCATATCACATAAAACTAAAGTAAGACTATGACAACCACAAGGGGTATAAAAAGCTCTAGGATTTTCATCCAAAAGTCTTTTTTGTACACCTTGATATTTGCCTTTCATATTTGACCCATTATCATAACCTTGTCCACGTACATTAGAAATATCAAGATCAAGAAGTCGCAACTCATTTTGCAAAGTATTGAAATGCCCTTGTCCAGTTGAATCATTCACATTCAAAAATCCTAAAAAAGACTCCTCATTGCTAACACGATATGAAGAGACATCAACATATCTTATTATTAATGACATTTGCTCCTTGTGGCTAACATCAGGAGTACAATCAAGTATCACAGAAAAATACTTTGCTTTTTTTTTATCTTTTTTAATATTTCGGATTTGATCGAGGAAGCAAGCAAAAATATTGACTCATTTTGGATGCTAGGACCAAGATAATGAAAGTAAATTTCTTCATATTCAATACGCCTAACATGTTCTTGGACAATAGGGTCAAACTCGGCCAACATCTCAACTAAGCCTAAAAAATTTCCATTGCCATTTTGATACAATTTCTCATTAGAAAGAAACTTGACAAAAGAAATAATTCTTAATAAAACTTTTTTCCAGTGATCTTTTTCTTTCTCAATTAGTCCTTGAGCAACTTTGTCAATGGTTTGATTTTTTGTAAACCTTTGACGCAAATCGTACCAAGTAGCCATATTTCTAATATGTTCCATACCTGTCTCATATTCTCTAAGTCTTTCGCCAATATGTGCCCAATCACTAAAACCTTCATTTGTCAATTGACCTCTACCAATCCCTTTCTTAAAGATTTTGCAACAAAAACAGAATACCCGATCAAGCTCTTTTGAGTAAACTAGCCATTCTATATCACACTTTTCTCCATTAGATAAGGCTCTAGTATATAAATTTGCAGTAAATCGCCTATTAGAAGACTTATCTTTAGGACCTTTTACAAAGGAATTATCTCTTTTAGGACCCTTGACTATTAATAAATCAATCATTTTTGAGTCAAGTCCATCCCAATTCCTTGGATCAAAAATATTGTCATTATCAGAATCATCTAAAGCATCGTTCTCAATATTAATATGCACATCATCGCCATTTTCAACAACAAAATCTTGATTGTCCATATTTTTATCATTCTCAATATCAACACCAACATTTGGATTTTCAATAGGAACTTGTGGTGTTTTAATTACAAATTTATCTAATGCTCCTCTTTGTGACCTCTGTAATTCTTCAAATTTTTTTTGTTTCTTACGTTTCTCATAGCCAGACTCATGTTTTCTAATGCTAGGGGCCATAATATGCAATTAAAAAACAGGGAGCAGAACATTCAAAATTAAAATGAAAAAGGATTGAAACAACCTGATGTCTTGGTAATTTGGCACTTCATAGTAATAGCATCACTGCATCACTAATTCCATTAGTATTGGAATTTTGTAATAAATCTCAACCTTAAAAAAAACAGTTTTTTTTTTTAAATCTCAAAATAAGGAATGCCCAAGACACAAAACAAGTGGCATAATAATTCAAGAAACCTCTAATTTTATTCTAAAACAGAGTTGTCTCTTCCTTTTTCATAATTCATATAAATATATAATTATGTATAGTATGTTATTTTTTTTGATAATTTTTCCAGAGTTTCATTAATCAAGCTAAAGCCAAATCATAGGATACAATGAATAAACAAACCAATGATATATCAATGAGTTTGAGCCTACATTACAGGCCATGAGTTACCGAGGACAAAACGGTCAAAAACACAAATACACATCATATGACATAACAATTTCTTCTATGACGCATACTAATTCACCAAAACAATCTACTGCTGCCCAACATTTAATAATCTATTATATAATCTAACAATGTTGTTCTCATCTAGTCATCTCCTTAATCATTGCATTTTAATCCAAAACGGGAAAAAAAAATCTGCAATTTTGTAATTGAAATATTGAAGGTGAATTGAAAAAAAATACCCACTAATAAAAAAACAAAAAAAATTACCTGGTTTCACCGAAAATAGCTAGCTTTGATGATGAATAGTTGAATACTCGAAGCTTGTAAGTACTATAATTTCTTCTTTCTCTTGGTATATTTGCAATTGAGATTTTTCTTTCTCTTGATAAACAGAAAAAGAATTGGAAGAGGATGATGAAGAAAGGTTGAACTTGAATTGTGTTTTATAATTGGGGAAAATTTTAGCCGTTTGACACATAAAATTTGGAGATTTAGTTGAGGAAAAATTGAATTGATTGTTCAATTGAAATCAATTCAAGAATTTTGAAGGTCTTTGCCAAAATTTCCATAGTCACTGCTTCCCAAATTTAGAGAGAGAAATCAATGAAGGTTTGAAGCGTGACTTAACTGACTTGGGGAATGAAAATCTTAGCGTGATTTGGGTTTTTTTCGGGAAAGAGATATCACTAATGGAAGAGAGAGAAAAGGGTATCATTTTAATTGCCAAAAATATCAGATTTTTTCCAGTTGGACTTATCTCAAATTTGAAATTTTTTAAAAAATGTGGCCATCTTTGTGGACCACTATGCACGGGCTTAAATCCGGCCTGTCAAAGTGTAACATGTAAAAAAAAAACGGATGAAGTAATAATGTCATATCCCTAATTTTAACTTTATAGTACAAATAGTTCATTTATCTAAACAAAATGTCATTGGAGTCAAGTATTTTAGCTTGTTTAATTAAACAGGTGAGTTAATAATTAATGAATTATACGCCCATTTAGTGGATTTGTAAGAAATTGTGCGATCAACTCAACCAATGTATGGGTTGTTAATGATGTACGGCTTGATCATATACTAGTGTAGAATGTCTTTTTAAATAGGCAAAATTGGCCTGAACACCCTGGACTATAGCGCGGGTGCACCAAACAGCCTCAACTAAGACTTATAGCCACAACACCCCAAAGTACGGACATGGGTGCAGTATGTACCATAAATGAGGTTGGTTATCGCAATTCTCACCGGCTATAAGTAGTGTACTAGATATTGGGCGACCATAGAAGCGTTTTCCTTGATTGTGGTTGAACCAAGTAGTTTGGACTACTGCATGCAATATGTGTTCACAGTAGACCCTACCATTACCTAAACTGATATTTGAATTCTTCTTGAAACGTGAAGATGAAGCTGAGCTCATTATTGTTATGCGGATTTCACTCTTTTAGAATTTAGGGTTTATTTGGGAAGAAGGGTGGAATTTGGGGAAGTAAGAGGGAATATGGGGAAGAAAGACTTTGTCTTCAGTTGAGGAAGGAGAAAATAGCGCATGCCTTTTTTTGTTTAAGTAAAAAATTAGGGTTTAAAAGAGGAAAATAAGAAGGCGGGGAGAATCCGGTGAAAATTCCGGGCATCTACCTCATTTATGGTACGGGCTGCACCCAGGTCCGTACTTTGGGGTGTTCTGGCTATAAGCCGTAGTTGGGGCTGTTTGGTGCACCCGAGCTATAGTTCAGGGTGTTGAGGCTAATTTTGTCTTTTAAATAATCCTCTTATTGCTTACGAATCATGGAATGAAGAAACATTGGATTGACTAATCATGGTAATTTGTATTTCTTCCTTTTATAGATGATGATGGTAACAACTTTTTTAGAGGGATGCTTGCTAATTGTTACATGGGTGAGTTGAATGGTTATAGATCATGCAATAAATTTATGTAAAAGGTTGAGGAATGAGATGAAGACTGATAAAAAAAAATGTGAAAACGATATAATTTTTTTATAAGATTAAAGAAATATAAAACAAAATCCTCAAAACGTAATTCTTAAAGGAGCAACAAAAACAAGTAATGCAGAAATAATATTTTTATGAGAAATAATATAATGTAATTAGGATTCAAAATAATGATCTTTTGGAGTGAAATGATGGAGAAAATAAGAAATGATGAAGAATGAGACGAAGAGTGATAAAAAAATGAGACGAAGAGGAATGAGATGAAGAGTGATAAAAAAATGTGAAAACGATATAAATTTTTTATAAGATTAAAGAAATATAAAACAAAATCCTCAAAACGTAATTCTTAAAGGAGCAACAAAAACAAGTAATGCAGAAATAATATTTTTATAAGAAATAATATAATGGAATTTGGATTCAAAATAATGATCTTTTGGAGCGAAATGGTGGAGAAAAATAAGAAATGGTGAAGAGAGAAACAACACCTTTGTTTTGGAGGTAAGTAATTCGATTACTTTATGAAAATGGTGGGTAACTTTTATCCACGATATTGGGAAAATAATTCCTTGATGTTCTTCCTCCTTCAACAATTGCTAATTGCCTCATCCAATCTATACCATTTTCAATCGTTTTTATTTTTATTTTTTTTCATACAGTTATTTAGCTAGTGCAATTCTTTTTAAGTCATAATATGAAAAAGATACAATAACATATGCCTAAATATGTTTTCAAAATAATATGGTAAACGTGCTACATTGAGACGCTCGACTTGAAAAACCTTTTAGTATGTTGTATATCAGTATATGTTTGTTGGGATGACTTGAAATTAGTGCTTCGAAATCCAACACAAGGGTCAAACTTGTGTGCCCCTAATTGAGGGGTTTACGGTACAAATAACTGTTTCTAATCCTATTGGACTCGTATGTTGGCCAATCTGTCTTATATATTTAGTAGTACTCAATTACTCATAAACTCATTCTAACCTATTATATCTCCTACCGTATTGTTTTCTAGAAACCTAATTAAAGACTACTTTTATATTTCTCTTCCCTGCCTATGAGTTAGAAAACAAATTATTAGTGAATCACAAAAATTTATGTGTTAATTTTATTTTTTTGCTTTCATTATAGCAGTGGTCTTATTAGCTTCTACACGTTTGGTAACTTATCTATGAACTTTTCTTTTTAAATTATCCTTTGAAGATCTGGCAAATCTAAGCAATTTGCATAATGCACTAATTAATTTGAGTATGGAACCGACCTCTTCGACCGCAAGATGTTGTTGAACATCAATCGCTGCTCCAACTCCTATCTCACGTCAATCTCTTTCCTCGAGACTCATACTCTTTTATATGGACACCGCATAAAAAAGGTTGGTTGTCTATCAAATCATTTTGTTATGAGTTAGCCAAATCGGACCCGCAACGTCCTATGTATACATGTCACCCGAGGATTATGGTGTAGCCTAGTGCCCCATAGGATTGAGATATTCACTTGGCTTGCTTTATTGATGATGGGGAAGCTCAACACCAAAGATAAGCTTGTTCGACTTGCTATTGTGGAGGCCTCAAATGCTCTTTGTGTCTTGTGTAACACCGAACAAGAATCATGTGATCATCTATTCATTCATTGTTCGACATTTCGACAACTTTGGAATTGGTGGCTTAGTACTTGGAATCTCCAATGGTCCTTCCCATCATCAACTCGCGAAGCTTTTGATCAATAGATACCGCCGTTTCGTGGTGCTTTCTTTAAAAAAATATGGGCAGCAAGCTTCTTCATCATATTGTGGACTTTGTGGAAGGAACGCAATAGTAGATGCTTCGAGAATATCTCATGCTCTATTAACCAGTTTCAAGACCTTGTTCTCTTGCGCCTATGTTGATGGATCAAAGGTTGGGGAGATCCATTCCCTTATGGGCCCAATGAAGTTATAAGGCACCCACAATGTCTTAACTGGAACTCGTCTTCCTCAAGCATACCCATGGTGCAAAGACTACAGCCACCGCGGCCTTGGTCTCCCCCCTCATCATCATCTTTCAAATGGAACGTGGATGACTCGTTGAGAATTAGTGAGTCCAAATCAGCGAATGGAGAGGTCCTTAGAGATCATCATGGAGAGTTCATATGCCTATTTTCAAGCCCAATCCCTTTTGTGGAAATAAACCACGCCGAAATTCTCGCCATACATAGAGCACTCAAAATCTCTTCAACAATTGGTAGCCTTGCTCAATCCAAGCTTGTGGTGGAATCATATTCTTTCAACACTGTTAAATGGTGCAACGGGGATAACAAATGGCTCTTGGAACTTAAGCTTCATCATTAACTACATCTGGAGCAACATGGAAAGGGGTCTTGGCATTGAAATATCTTACAAAAGCCGTGAATCAAACATAGTCGTGGCAGATTCACTTGTGGTGGAATCAGGTTCTTTCAACGTTGTTAAATGGTGCAACGGGGATAACAAATGGCCCTTGGAACTTAAGCTTCATCATTAACTACATCTGGAGCAACATGGAAAAGGGTCTTGGCATTGAAATATCTTACAAAATCCGTGAATCAAACATCGTGGCAGATTCACTTGCTAAGCAAGGTCTAACTCGCATGGATGAATTTATTGCATGGTTGTAACTCTTCCTCTTAGTCCTTTGACTTCCTAGACTATGGTTGATGATGTACCTAGCTATGAAAGTTATACCTTGCACTGGCAGTATGCTGGTGAGATTACTTTGTAATAATATATCTTCAAAGTAATAAATAAACCAAATTATCAAAAAAAAAAAAAAAAGAAATTGAGTATGAAAGACTGAAATCCATAGATAGTTAATTAAACAAGCATAAAAAGTTGGGAAAAGCTCAGGCCAGAGTGCCAACTTTGTGACACTAAGCCATAAAAGTGACATCCCAAATGGTCACCATTTGTCCATTTGGTAGGACCGAAAATTCGCGCGCATTTATTTTTTCATTGATAAAATATAACTCAACCAATCAATTTAAATTTATAGTATGATATTATTTACATGGCAATTTAAGAGGTGTCCACTGTCCAACTTTATGCCCACATGGCCACATCCAAACGCAGCCTTAGATGGGAAACCTGGGTGCTGATTTTTTAGTTCTCTAATCACTCGGCGGCTTTGGAAAACGAAAGGAAGCATTAGAGGTGATCATTTGCGGGCTTGGGCGGGTTGCGGGCCGGGCCTAATCAAAAAAATTTGTCCAACGGGCCTAATATGTCTAGTCCAAGTCCTTTTATGCGGGCTTAACTACTTGTCCATGACCCGCCCTAATAAACGGGCGGGCTTGCCCGCGGGCCTAACGGGCCTATTAATACTTTTATTTTTTTCCAAGTACTCTAGTTAATTTCCTTTAATATTTATAGATTAAAACATAATTTTTGTTAAAACATAAAAAAAGTTGATAATCACAACATAACAGAGAAAGTTAAAAATATTCGTAACAAAAATATTGGAGGACGACAAATTATTAAGAAATTAACTTACTAAAGGTAAGAATAAAGACAATTATGTGTTACCAAAGCTATATTAGTGCAAATAACCCATATATTCCAAAAGATAAATCAACACTAAATTAGTTAGATAAAAAATTATATTTCTTAGAAAATAGACATTATGATAAACGGGCCGGGCGGGCTTGCCCGCGGTATATTTGAGGTTGCCCATATCCGCCCATTAAAATTGGCGGGCCGGGCTTGGCCCGCCCATTTAGAAATTTTTTTCAAAGTTTGTTGTCCAAGCCCGCAACTTTAGCGGGCCGGGTTGGGCGGGCTTAGCGGGCCGTCCCGTCCGTGAACAGCTCTAGGAAGCATCAACCTTCCTGGAAGCTGACATTTTAAGGCATTACTTGATTTCGGATAATGGATAGATTAGGGGAGTAAAAAAAGTTAGGAAAAATTAACATGAATAAATCCAACTTTCACCAGTCTTATAAATAATCTCAACTTTAAATTAGTTTAGAATAATCCCAACTTTAAGGGGGTACCTTCTCAAAATAATTCGAACAATTAATTTTCAATATATTATAGACCTAAAATGAATTAGTGTAGGCAAGAAAAAAGATAATTTGACTTATTTTGAGAAGGCTCTCTTAAAAGTTGGGATTATTCTATAATAATTCAAAATTGAGATTATTTTGAGAAGACAAGTTAAAGTTGAGATTATTTTGTTAATTTTTCCTAAAAGTTAAACCGCCTTAATAGGAAAATAATGAAGGTGAGTTCAAATGGTTGCAACGGAGAAAAAATAGTGTTACCTAGAGGTGGGCATGGGCCGGGCCAGGCCAGCACGCGGGCCGGCCCGTCCCGGTACGATTTGGGCCCGGCCCGACCCGTTGTCCGCTACATCGGCCGCGGGTTTGTCACGGTCAAGAAATTTTATTTCAGGCCCGCGGGCCGAACGCTCCTTTCCTTTGTTTTTTAGCCTAAAACTGTTAAAAATACAAAAAAAAACATAAAACACGGGCCAGGCCCGCAGGAGGCACGAGCCCGTGGGCCTGAGCCGGGCCGTGGACAAAATCTGGAAATTTCAAGCCCGGCCCGGCATGGCCAGTCACTCACGGGCTCGGGCCCCGCCTGGCCCGCCCTTTCCCCAAGCTCGCGGGCCGAGCCCGTGAACAAGCCCGGCCCATGCCCAGGTTTATATGTTACCTATGATGGGAAGGGAGGGAGAAAGAAACTATATTAACCACCAAATGAGGGTAAAAATTATCCTAGGGTGGTGGTGGGTCACCGTGTATTACCACGATAATGATTGAGGGTAGCAATTTCCCCTTTCATTCCCTTTTCTTCTTACCAACACTTCTTTATTTTCTTTATCACCATATCTTCCCCTTTATAATCACCACTAACCACCTTAATTTTCCTCAATTTAACTTTTACTCCCCTTAATGTATTACCTTTAATCCAACTATGCTCTAAAAGAATATAATTACTATACGACTTGTTTTAAAAAGTTGCTCCATCGTGATTCAAGTTTATATATGTACAACATTAACGTTTTATAAACTAAAATATCAAGGAATAACTAAGCATTAATAACAACAATCAATATATTTGGTCATAAGTTCCTAATTCTCATATTTAATTATCTTATATTTAACGGTTTTTTCACCAAATGCCCCCGAGTTTTCACGAAATTCACCGGGTACCCTCGCACTTTTGAAAATACACCTGGTACCCCTCAGTTTCAACATAATACACCAAAATGCCCCTAGTGACTAACGGCGCCGTTAGTCATTAACCTTAATTTTCTGTTTTAAACCCTAATTAACCCTAACCCTAACCCTAAACACTAACCCTAACCCCTAAACCTAAACCCTAACCCTAACCCTAACCCTCCCCCACCCTCCACCCCCGGCCCACCCCAGCCAGCCTCCACCCTCCCCCACCCTCCCCCCAGCCCCCCACCCCCGTCAACCTCCCGCAGCCTCCCCCACCCCGTCGACTTTCCCCACCCCAGCCAGCCCCCCCTCCCCCAACCTCCCGCAGCCCCCCCCACCCCCGTCGACCCTCCCGCAGCTCCCCCACCCCGTCGACCCTCCCAAGGCAGCCCCCTCCCCCACCCCTGGCCCACTCCCCCTCCACCACCCCCCAGCCCCCGCCACCCCCGAAGCCCCCAAACTTGATTTTCGCAGAACCCTCCCCCAACCCCCCCGCACCCCCAAACTCGATTTTCGCAACCCTCCCTCCACCCCCGTCGATTTTTTCGCACCCTCCCACCCCCCGTCGATTTCGCAACCCTCCCCCTACCCCCGTAGATTTATGGGCTTGCGACCGGCTTTAGCTTCAATGGCGAAGGAGAGATTTCTGCCGCAACTTCAATGACGGCCACAAAGAAGAAGATCGTCATCCACTTCAATGGCTTTTGCGGAAATTCGTGAGGTTGGGTGGATGCGTGGGGGTTGGGAGCACAGGGTGGAGAAGGGGGGATTCGACGGGGGTGGTAGTGAGCTGCGGGAGTGGTCGACAGGGGGGGAGCCCATGGGAGGGTCGACTGGGCGGGGGAGATACGGGAGGCGGGGGAGGAGTAGCCGCCGGGGGGGGGGAGGGGGGGGGGAGGGGGTGGTGGGAGGGTGGGGGAGGGGATGGTGGGAGGGTGGGGGAGGGTTAGGGTTAGGATTTAGGTTTAGGGGTTATGGTTAGTGTTTAAGGTTAGGGTTAAGGTTAGAATTTAGGCTAATTAGGGTTTAAATTAGAAAATTAGTGTTAATGACTAACGGCGGTTAACGCCGTTAGTCACTAGGAGCATTTGGGTGTATTATGTTGAAACTGAGGGGTACCAGGTGTATTTTCAAAAGTGCAAGGGTACCCGGTGAATTTCATGCAAACTCGGGGCATTTGGTGAAAAAACAGTATATTTAATTAGCTATTAGAAAGAGTTGATATAAAAGTTAATATTTTGAGGGTATGTACTAATGAGATAAAATAAAATTTTACCTAATAAATTTATTGTTATAAATTAGTAAAAAAATTTAGCTATCAAATAAGTGTGTGAATATGCCGAAAAAATGAAACAATGAAGTATTACAGAGCGCATACAAATGAAATAAGGTAGTATATGAGAACCTGTATTTCATTTGAACTAATGGAATTCAAATTTTAAATTTTAAATGACAACTTTATTCCAAATATGGATTCTTTTCGGTTTCCAAACATTGGATTTGGGGCAATTATAGATTTGAAATCCACATGCCAGTTCCTGAATAGATGTAATGTATATAAGGATTAAGGCCCTGTTCTTTTGGACTTATTTTTAGTTTCGTTCAGTTCAGTTACTCTCTGTATTTCAATTTCTCTCACTTCAGTTTAGTTTAGTTTAGTTCAGTTCTTTTCAGTCCAAAAGAACGGAGCCTAAATCCACAAATAAGATGTAACAAGAAATAACTGGGGTTTGTATAGTAAAATTGCAAGTTGTGGAAGCAAAGGCCCCACCAATATCTCTCCGATGGTCTTGGTGTTGAGACTTATCCAAAGTGAAAAAGACAAATCGTCCAGAAACTATGTATCCCAAGATAATTAAATGCAAGATTTCAAGCATGTCCTTTTCCTTTGTTTCCTGGTGATCCAGTTGCATTTGCCATCAATTAGTTTCCTGTCATCCTACTTAAATTACTTTCATAATACTTCTATTAGCTACTCGCCTACTCCTTAATCCTTTCTTCAACTTGCCTGAGCTTCCTTAATCTACATATGTTTGTCAAAGGACCAACTCAACCAAAAATTTAAGCTGATGGTTGGAGTCCCAAAAATAGTTTTATACTTTATCACGTCCCCTCACGCGAGAGCCCATTGGGCTTGAAGTGTGGATGCAACACATGTCTCCCTCAAACCTGGCACACGCTGGCTCTGGTACTATGTCAAAAGACCAACTCAACCAAAAGCTTAAACTGATGGTTGGAGTCCCAATAATAGTTTTATAATTTATCAATGTCGATTAGTGTAGTACTACCTCCGTTTCAAATTAATCTACACACTTCACTTTGAGAGAGAACCAAGGAGAAAGTGCAAAAGTATGAGAGATAAACTAAAAAGGTGGAGAAATAAACTAAAAAGGTAGAGAGAGAAACTGAAAAGTGAGAGACAGAAACTAAAAAGTGGGTTAAAATATAAAAAAGTGGATGACATGGGTGGAAAAGAGAAGAAAGTAGATGTGACATGTTACCAAAAATAGAATAAACAACAGTGTGTAGATAAAAAAGAAACAAACCAAAAAGAAAAGTGTGTAGATTAAAAAGAAAATGAGGTAGTATATGTGTCATTATTTGTCATGCATGGACTACCTACCCACCTAGATGAGGTTACCATCAAATAAGGGGGATTTTTTTATAAGTAATTCCGAGGCCATGAAAAATTCTCCATTTACTCTCATGTTATTAAAGAAAAACCTAATGTTACCCTTAACTCACATTTGCCTTTTTTTTATATTGGCTTACTCTTAAAAATAGTGTCACTCTTTTAATCAGTAGTCAATAGTTGACGTAGGAAGGTTAGCGGAAAGTTCGACGAAGAAGTTCGTCGAAAAAGCCTGAAATGATTTCCACTAGTCAGGCCTCTGGAGTCAGAATGCTTATTATAATACTTTTTTGGAAGCGAAAAGGGCCAACGGGTCAAACTCACTGCTATGCTGTGACCAACAGGCTTTTAAAGCCATCTGAGTTCGTTTAGGGTCCGAAAACAGTATTTTTATTATTTCCTAATTTTGTTATTTCCTTAACTTCGTATTATTAGGGTTTTGTTTTAACTATTTAAACATTATTAGCCGTTATTTGGAGGCATCTTTTCATCTTTTAACAATATTTCAGAGTTTTAACTCTCTTCAGGGTGGATTCCGAAATTTTACAGCTTTATCGCTTGTAAATCTATTGTTCGTGTTAAGGATTAACGCTTGCTTTTCCTTTGATTTGTCCGACTGCGTCAATAGTCAATAGGGTGATGAAACCCTCACAAAATGTTGTGTATGTAGCAATAATGGAAAGGAATAAGATTAGTTAATTAGTTGTCTTTTTGCAACTGGAGCATAATCCGACTATTATAGTTACATTGTCGTTACGAAGGTCGATTTGGAGAGATTAATAGTATGAACTAAGGTTACCTCAACTATTTGAAAAAGCATAGAGTTAATTTGAGCATTTTGCCAATCGTAAGATTACCTATAAAAAAAATTGCCTTGATACATTTATGAGTAGACTTGTCAATAAAAGAATATTCACTTGGATCCAAACTACAAAGTTTTAGATCCTCATTATTACACATGCTTAGTATAAGAGTTGGACTATTTTCCAATCATATGAAACAAGGTCATCTACTAAATCCAATAAAAATTAATAATGTCAGTAGAACCTGCCCAACCCGGTTAGGAAACTAACTTGACCCACAATGACCTTATTCATAACCTGATTTTACTAGAAGATAACAATTGGAAGTTGATTGAATTTTAATATCTAGCAGACTTTGAATTGGCCCGAAAAAAAAATATCTTCATTCGAAACAGAACTCACAGTTTATTCATTTATATATATATATATATATAAAGCTTTGTTAGATTTAGCTTATTTTACCTTATTTCATAAAAAAAATGTTTAGATAAGTTTAAATCAATTGCAATAATTTCAAATAAGTTACAATAGGTTCATATTAGTTCCAACAAATTCTACCACCATGTAGAATAAATTTTGATAAGTTTATATATATTATTAGTCAATATAAGTAGAGTAGAAAGCCCTTACTCTAAGTGCTAAACCCTTTTTTTCGGTTTTCAAGGTACATATTTAACTACTAATAAAATTATTATGTATTAATCAAACTATGAAAAATTATTATATTGAAAATATATCATATAACAAACCTAGTAATTAGTATCATATTATCATGATGCATGTTTGTTTATATTTAGGTAAGAATATGCTGTCAATAGATATGTGAAAATTTTCTTGTATATATGCCGTATGCATATGGAACTCTTCCTAGATTATAGATTCTCAAAAAGAGAAAAGAGATAAAACATCAAATACCATTGACAAAAAAACGAGAGAGCATGAACCTGTCACAATTTTGACGGGTGAGAATTGAGATATATAGGTGGGTAAAGTACTTTACACATCGCTAAACTTTACAAACTACAAATATCGTTAATAAGACTTTGATAAATTTACTTACAGTTACAGGTTGTCGATTTGTGTTTGAAGTTGTCACAGTACAAGTTAATGGCACTTAATGCTTACAGCCTACAGGGTATGAGTGTATGACTTATGAGATGAGCTGCTATTTGACAAAAGCTGAAATGCTAAACATCGTCCCAAAATTACTTAAAATCGCCCTGGTTCCACCAAATATTTCCAACTTTACCCTTCCCTTATTTTTCTTTTCTTTTCCCAAACCACCACCTCCATCCCCACAGCCACTCCCTCCACCATCCACCAACAGGCCCTCACCCCACCCCCCCTCCACCCCACCAGCAACCCCTGCAACCACCACGAGCAAGCCGCAGAAATCGATTTTTTTTTTGGGCCGACCACCGCGGAAACGACCAGCGTGATGGAAACGTCTACCCAAGACGTTTCCCCCATGGTGGAAATGTCTGGCCTGGACGTTTCCGCGGTGGTCGCCCCAAATATTTTTTTTGGATTTCGTTGCTGGTTGTGCGTGGTTTAGTTGATGGTGTATGTGGCCTCAGTGGTGATTTGCGTGGTTTCTGTGGTGGTTGTGGGGATGGAGGTGGTAGTTGTGGAAAAGAAAAAAAGGGAAGGGTAAAGTTGGAAATGTTTGGTGGGACCGGGGCGATTTTAAGTAATTTTGGGGCGATGTTTAACAAATTCGCAAGGAAAGGTGTGTAAGATATCGTTATTCGAACTTAATCGCTCAACACTTAAATACTCCATATGACCGTATGTATTCGTCTCAGAAAACTTTACCCACTTCTTTCTTTCTTTGTTTTTCTAATTTTTTAAATTAAAGTTATTCATCAATTTAATAGTATTTTTTCACTAATAAATAAGAAACACAGTGTAGTAACTGACAAGATTTCAAATTCTTATTTGGTTGATTTTTTTGATTTTTTAATCTACGTGCACGGGAGCACTTAATAACATACTCTAACCTGGTTTACAATCTCCATACATTACAAGATTATCCTAAGCAAAGGGAGTTTAATGCAAGTCTTGGAGATAAATCTTTGCTTTTGACTCTCCCCACATTCCTATCAGACTTGCGTTAATGCTGTTTGGAGATTGGAGTAGTCTTGACACGAGTCTTTGAAATTAAGACACATCCTCAAGACTTTCTCCAAATTAAAGATGAAATGGAATCAATGAAATAATGTTAAAAGTAATGTGGAGTGAGTCTGGAGAAAGTTTGAGGGATAAAATATAAAACTAAAATGAGTCTGAAGTGAGTTAGAGGAATAAAAAATTAGGTAAATTTAGTGGAAAGCTCATGTGGCATAAATTGGAATTTGGAGTTGAGACTGAGAGATAAACTGACCCTAAAGAAAGCAAGAGACCTTCCTATTACGTAGTAGCTGTAAATTTATCTAGATGACATCTTAGTCACAACAACCTGATTCTAAATGACAAGAGTTTTAGAGGTAGGAAGCTTGACTAATCCGAGGGGGTGGACAGACTGTCCCCCGAATCCTACCAGTGGCTGGCCGATGGGCAGGAGGTCGCTCTTTTGGTATTTCAGTTTCGCCAGGCAGTCCATGGTGATGATATCCGCCGAACTCCCGCTGTCTATGAGTACTCGCCCTACCCTAAGGTTAGCACTTTTCATTTCGACGACCAGGGGGTCATCGTGCGGGGTTTGAATAGGTTGATTGCTGTCTTTAATGGTCATGGTGGGGGCAGGTCGCTATTCTCCGTTCGACTCCGCCGTCCCATGTTTCGGGGTGTAGAGGTGTTTCTTACGAGAGCGGCTGATCAGGCCACCCGAAGCGTACCCTCCGGCTATGACACTGATGAATCCTGCTGTTTCCTCACTCCTTGACTCTTTCTCTTTTCGAATCTCCTTTTTCTTTTCTGCGGGGTATTTTAAATATCGATTCAACTTTCCTTCATCTCGCCAGGTTTGTCTAGTGCTCTCTTGAGTTCTCTCGCAATCGCGAGTGGTGTGCCCGCAATCATGGTGGTATTCGCACCAAAGTTTCTTGTCTCTTCGTTGATGGAAGTTCGATGGGTGTCGGCTTCGGCGGGGTATATTTCTCCTTGATATCGAGATATATTTCCCTTCGATTGAGGTTGTATCGGGGATCGTAGTCGTTGTCTTCGATACGAGGTTTCTTCTCTTTTTCCCTCCAAGAGGCCTCTCGAGGGAGGTCGCCTCGAGTCCCATAGTCGTTCTTCCTTTTGATAAAGTTGGGTTCATCATGCGTCTTGCATATGTCAGAGGCTTGTATGAACTTCTGGGCGAGGTTCATTGCCTCAGAGAAAGTGGAAGCTTCGCTTTCTGCGAGCTTTAGCTTGAATCGGCTTGACGGGTAGAGACCGGACATCAAGGCCGTGAATGCCACGCTATCTTGTAGATCCGAGACCTTTAGGGATTCCTCGTTAAACCGCTTGATGTAGTCTCGCAGGTCTTCCTCTCTACGCTGTCTTATCGACATGAGGTGAATGCTGGTCTTTCGGTGCCTTCTCCCTACGATGAAATTTTGCTTGAAAGCCGTCTCGAGGGACGCGAAGTTCGAGATATTGCCTAGTGGCAACTCCGTAAACAAAGTGAGCGCGGGCCCCTTGAGTGTGGTAGGAAAGAATTTGCACCAAGCGGCCTCATTCCCCGTCTGCACTGTAACACCCCGTAATTTTCACCCTTTATTTTTGGTGTGTGTTTAGATTAAAACGATATTATTTTTCGTAAAAATAAATAATTTATTATTTAGATTATTTTGGAACGTGTGTAAATGTGTATATATATTTATATGTTGTGATATATTTATATGTATATTTATTTTAAGTTGCTAGTTATTTATTTTAAAGGTTATATTAATTTCGTTATTTGTTTAGGCGTTTAGGATGCAGTTTTGTCGTGTAGCGTTTTTGTAACGTTGTTGGACCGACTTGGGTGATGAAATGTTGAATCGCATGTGGCGTGTTAATTTGTTTATTATATTTATATTTATAATATAATTTATTAGAGTTATTTTCATTATTAAGTATTTTCAAAGTTTAGGCGCGATTTAGGAATTTATCGATTTATCGCGTGACGGACTTTTGATGCATGGACCTTTGATGACTTGGGCCGAAATCTTCTTGGTGTACTTGGGCTTGGACAGCCGGCTATGCGGAGGGAGAAGGAAGAAAATATTGCCCAAGATGTGTGGATTAAGGTCCAAGAATATGTGCAGTGTATGCATCACCTAAGAGCATGTACAATGGGACTCTCCAACTAGTTCTCCAACCAGCTCTTTAAGGAGAGAGAAAATGGAGAGTCACCTCTTACCCAACAATGGGGCTATTGGTTGTGTCTTAGGTGTCTCTCCATGGAGACACTTTGTAAAGTGACTCTTGGGGAAGATACCTTTAGGGTTGAAGGAGAGATAACTCTCCAATGTTTGGGGCCCACATGCTATAGCAATTACTTAAGTTTTTTTTTCTTCTTGCAACCATTTAATGATATTTTTTATAAAAATAAAAAAAAACATGGTAATAATTATTATCCCAACAACTATAATTTTTCTTTATCTATAAAATGAGCCTAATATTGGATATATTTCATACACAAAATCTACTATCTTTATTTAATTTAGGAAATTAAATATTAGCATTCACAATTAATATTTATTTTTAATTCCACATTACATAAATTATGAAAAAGATAATTTTTTTTGTAATTATATTTAATTTACATGAATAACTTTATTTATATAACTTTAATCATAGTATAAAATGAGGTTTATTTATTAATATGGGGACCACAAAATAATGAAAAGTTGAATGGAGAGCTCTTTAATGAGTTTTATTGTTGTTGGGTGTTTTTAGACATAGTTCTTGAGAGTAGCTTGAAGAGAGAGAATAGATGAGAGAGAGTGGAGAGCTAGTTGGAGAGCCATGTACCATTGTACATGCTCTAATGCTAGGAGATCATTTTGGCAATTTGTACAAATGATCAACAACTTTTCCCTTTTGTCTTTTAGATCTACATACAACTGTCATATTATAGCTGTTATTTTGTTGCTTTGTAAGCCTCCAGGGGACTAGTGCTGGCTATATAAGCACAACAAGAATGATGTAAAGTTTCTTATCACAAAATATGATGAATAAATGATGTTATGGTTTTATATAGAGTTTTCCCCCTATTTATAAGCTAAAGTGTGTGTCAATGGTGCTCTTAGGAGCCATTTTATGGTAACTTTCTCCATCTAGTTGTGGCTTTCTATTTCGTGATGATTTGTAGGTTTTAGGCAACTATTTCCCTATTATCTGCTACTCTATGACTGCTACAGTGGAATGGAGAGATTTAAAGGCATATATGATGAGTTCCGAGAATAATTTTCGAGGCCTTGGACAAAAGAAGAAGTGAAGCCATAGCGTTTGAAGCCAAGGAATGAAGAAACGAAGCCTCGCCCAATCTCATCGGGAGATTTAGGCCCGATCGAGGGATGCATTTGACAGCGAACAATTTCGTTGCGGGCCCGATCGGGCGGTAGCAGCCCTGTCGTGATACGGAGATCAAGCCCGATCAGGCGGCTCGGGCCAGCCCCATCGGGCTGATGCTGCAGTGCTGCGAGGCGAAGGTTGCGAAGCTCGCGCTGAACTTCAGTGGCCCGACTTCATTTGGCGGGTCAGCCCGATGAGATCAAGCGGTGCGCTTTTCCTGCAGCGTAGAGCTTTGTGATGCAATTAAGCGGCCCGACTTCATCGGGCTATTGCTGTGCATGCTGTGCTGAGGTTTTGCGACAAACGTGAGTTGGCCCGACATCATCGGGTTGGTAGGCCCGATCGGGCGGTTTTCCCGACTCGCTTATTTTAAGTTATTCCGGGCTATTTTCGTATTACTTGGCCTTTATGTTTTAGGTTTAGTATAAATACGAAAATTAGAACATTATGAAGGTACCTTTTGTTTTTCCTAGTTTTCTCTAGAGATTCTCAAACCATATTTTATTGCTTTTCTCTTTGGATTCAAGATTAGATCTTTGGATTATTCACAAGTTCAATATACTTCTTCATTTTGGTAATCCTTTTCTATTGCTTTCTTTATTATTGCTTAGATTAATTTCTTAGTTATTTCCAATTATTCCAAGTATGAATTTTTATATTTATATTGTTATTGATTTCATAAATATGAGTGAGTAGTCCCCCTTCTAGGGTTGTGGGGATCTATATATGCAATGAGGGATTGATAGATTAGTTCAATTGCCTTTTAATTCAATTGTTTCCCGTGGTTGAATCGTTCATGCTAGATTTATAAATTATGCCTGATTTGTATTTCTACTATCGCAATACTGAATCTATTTCGAGAGGAGAGATACCGTATAGGCTTTTAATCAATAGACAAAGTGAACCTTGACCATGCGAGAGCGGCTGGGTAATCTTTAAGTGAGGCAATGTTCGAGAGAAATTACATGTGCCCTAGGTAAATTGACTTATTAGGTAGTTATCATTTGTCCCTGATTTCCCGAATTGTTTGCATAGTGATCCATGTTCTTTATTAATTGATTTATTCCTTGATATTCAATTTCGCTAATAGTTTAATATAGTTATTAAAAATCCAACCTTTTGATAGTTAGTATAGTAGAATAGTTCGGTTTAACTAGTAACGCCATCTCCCCGAGGATTCGACCCCGCTTGCCTTACTATATTAGTAGAGAGACCTGTAGGTCTATTTTTGATAGTACACGCACCGACCCGCCAATAAAGAAAGGCTCGTTGAGTTACAAACCTATTCTCATTATATTCATTTTTATAGATGTTTTCAAGGTATCAGAGCCATGAGCTTAAAACTTCATTTTTTTGCAGTTCTTATTTCTTCTAAGTATAATCCTCCATTGAAACAACTTCATGACTAACATCAGCAATCTGATTTTGAAAGTCCGAAACCAAATATTAAGTCTTTTCACAGAAAAATAGGTAAGAAGAGAAAAAAGATGAAATCTACCACTATAGAAGTTACAAGTCCTCTCTACCTTCACTCATATGATGGGAACAATTTCATGATTCTGGAAAAATTACAAGGACCGAACAACTATGGGTCTTGGAGGAGATTCATGGATATTGCTCTAACTTCTAAAAGAAAGTTGGGATTTGAAACTGGCCAGAGTAGAAACTAAAGAGGAAGCCAACTTTGTGAAAGCTGAATCATGGGAGACTTGTAACAATATTATCATATTCATCTCATAGATCCTTGGATCAACATCTGATTCAATCAAATAGTCCATCATGTTTATAAGCAGTGCAAAACTCATCTAGGATCAACTTGAGGGAGGTATGCTCTTACAAATGGATCGAGAAAATATAAGTTCAATAAAGACTTGTATGAGACAAAGCAGCAAGGAAGATACATTAGTGATAATATACATGGATGAAATCTTACTGGGTAGAGCTAGAGTCCCTGAATGCTCTTCCTCCCATCACCATTCTAACTACGTAATAAAAGAAATTCACTAAGGAACTTTGCAAGCAAATAGATGAAATCAAGTTGTTTCCATTCCTAAATGGTCTTGATGAATTATATGAAGCTTAAAGGAGTCAATACTTACGATGACTCCATTACCTTCTGTAGAAGTTGCCCGTAGTCATCTATAGCAAGAAGAGGCTGATAGGTTGTCGTATACCTGTCAAAAATAATTCCTAGCAAAACCTCCTAACAATGTAGTAGGGGGTTAAGTAGGGTCGAATCCACAAATAGATGGTCGTTTTAATCTAGCTTCTAAGCTATGGGGAAACTAAAGAATATCATAATTATGGCAATTAATTCTAAACTAATAAAATACGAAAATTAAACCAAGAAGATATAGGGTAATGCTTCACCATATTCATATTTATAATCTATCAAAATATCATCATCAGTTCAATTAATCAGATATCTAGAGCACAGGTTAATCCTATGGTCGGGTCTTAACACTCTCAAATCAACATGTGTAGTACGGTCGCTAACATAATCAGATTTGCTAATTGTAGTTAAGCCTCTAAGGAGTACAATCTCTCGAACTATGACTCGTTATTAACAAAATTTAATCAGACAATTGATCAGGTTGCAATATTAACAAAATAAACCTAATCAATTAGTAATTTCAATGACTAATCAACCATGAATAACATCAATCAAGATTCATAGCATATAAATATGGATCCCCAACCCTAGATACAAAAACTACTCAATCATGAAACAAAGAATAAAAACTACATCTAGAAAGGAAAATATAATTAAAAGAAATAAATGAAAGAAATTAATTGAACTCATTAATTAATGAAGAAGAATAAAAATTAGGGTTTATACGCTAGAGAGAAAAAGGAAGAGAAAACTAAAACTAATAAGAGAGAGTCTTTCACCATAAGTGATTCCTCCTCTAAATAATACTAAGTAACCTAATATAACTGGGAAAGTAAGTTACAAGATAAGAAAAATAGGAATATTCATTAAATAGGCAGAATTAACTAATTCGCGTGTAATGTAGCAGATCCCAACGGAAACAATCCGAACTTCCCAAAGGCATAACTCCTTGACTAAAAGTCTCCTGGGGGCGTGCCACCTATCGTTGGAAATATCTTTAAGTATAACCAGATCTACTGGAATTATTCAATTATCATAAGCGCATCAAAAGTTATGGCCAGAAGAATAGACGTTACTCCTTTTTCACATTTTTTTTTCTAATGATTTTCTGCTTTGTTTTCGCTTCAAACTCGTACTATAAGATACTCCATGATGATCCTTATCATTGTAGATTCCTTCCAAATTCTCCTAATCCTCAATTTAAGCTAATTATACTCCAAATACGTTCTCAATACCTGAAATTTATCAATAACACGAAAACATACCAAATAGGAGTAGAATAACATAAGTCAAGAATATGATGCAATATGAACCTAAACATAAATCTAAATGCTCTATAATGCAACCTAAATGCACCTAGAAACTATATATAAATATGACACATCAAAGGCGCAAAGAGAAATCTCGTGCATTGTGAAGGAAGAACAGGAGTCATTTGCTATGTTCAACAAGGGAGGAAACTACAAAAATAAACACAATCTTCCACTCAATGTTTTGTTTGACGAGAAGAAGGACATACAATTATACAAATGAAAATTGTTGGTCTGTGATTGGGTTTCCTAACAAGATTCCTAAGATGAAAAATTAGGCAACCTATAAGAACAATGGAAAAGCAAAAATCATAGTAAAAGTAAACTTATAAACAGCTTAAGCTTGAAGAATGTTCTGTGTGTTCCTACCTTTAAACATAATTTGTTGTCTATAAACACGCTATGTCAAGATATGAAATGCAAAGTTGTTTTCTATGATAGATATTGCATCATATAAGATAAAAATACTCGTGAAGTCAGGGGCATAGGAGGAGGTGAACATGGTCTTTACTATCTTCTTAATGAAGATGTTAAAGAAACTTAAAAGAGAATTAACAGACAGGTGGTTGAGAATAAGAACTACCGAGGTGCTGCAATGACATTTAGTGCTTCTAATGAGGTTCCTTGCAATACGAAGAATGTGCCAAAGATAAGTAAGGAGACTTTATGGCATCAAAGACTTGGACATGCACCTATGAAAATGGTTGTAATGATAAAAAGTCTTGAAGTGAGCCGAACTGTGATGATGTTTGCCTTACTTTTCCATTGGCAAAGTTTACAAAATTGTCATTCACTATGAGTGAATCAAGAGCAAAAGATGTATTTGAGTTGCTTCATAGGGATACATAGGGTCCATACTAGGTGAATTACAAAGGAAAATTCAAGTAGTTTCTTACTTTGGTTGATGATTGCTCTAAAGTCACTTGGATTCACTTGCTCAAAGTGAAGTCTAATGCTTTTAGTGCTATTGGAACATTTTTTAGCATGGCTAAGAAGCAATTTGGGAAAGCAGTAAAGATCACAAGATCTAATAATACACTTGAGTTTGATGACAGCAAGTGCAAACCCTTCTTTGAGAAACTAAGGATCATACATCAAACATCATGCACTAACACACCTCAACAGAATGGAAAAGCAGAGAGAAGGCACAAAAATATCCTTGAAATGGCAAGAGCCTTGAGATTTCAAGCAGATCTTCCACTTCAATACTGGGGTGATTATGTGATGGCAACTACACACATCACAAATAAACTTCCTACGGTGATTCTAAAAAGAAAAAGTCCCTATAAAGCTTTGTATGGCAAGACACCATCTTATAGTCATCTAAGATCATTTGGGTGCCTAGCCTTTGCTTACAACCTTGAAAGAAAGAAGGATAAATTTCAGGCTAGAGGTGTTCCTTGTGTGTTCATTGGGTATCCTACTACTCATAATGGATACAAGCTTCATAACCTATCCACTGGAACTTCATATGTGAGCAGGCATGTGAAATTCTATGAAGCTATATACCCTTATCACATCTTTCTCACGATTTCCTTATAAGATGAGCTAATCTATATGGATTGATAATGATGAACCAAGAGAAGAGGAGAATGCAAATTATGAAGAGACTGAGGTCATAAATCCTAGTCTTAGAAGATCAAGCAGGGAGATTAAGAAGTTAACATGTGTAATACCCCTCATGATTACTTTAAAGGGATTTTGCAGGCTACTCATTCCAACAAGATGCATCTTTCTTTTAGGGAGTTCATTTCCTTAGTTACTCCACAGTTAAGCGTGCTTGGCTGGGAGTATTCCAGGGATGGGTGACCTCCTGGGAAGTTTCTTGGGGAGCGCATGAGTGAGGATAAAATGCGCCATAAGAACTTCTGTTGGTTATTGAGGACAGTTGTTAGCCCTGGATGCGCATTGGTGACTATATACTCGAGTCCGTATGGGTCGGGTGTTATAACCTGTCATTCTGATTATGAGAATAATGCCAACTTGGCACACAAATTGGCTAAACGCCTGTATAATCTCAATTCACTTGCTTCATGAACACTGCAAGCAAAGCAAGTGATCCCATGACATTTAAAGAAGCAGCACCACATAGTCATTGGTTGAAAGCAATGAATAAGGAGCTAGGATCATTCGAAGAGAACAACACATGGGTCATCACTGACCTGCCTGAAGGAAAACATGCAATAGGTTGTAAGTTGCTTTATGCTACAACTAGCTATATATGCACGCGATGCGCGCGAAAACATATAAAAAATTAAATTAATTGCTAATTATATATAATAAATCATGGATTTTTAATCAGTTTATCCTACTAAATGAGGGATTTTTAATCTAATAAATTTAGTTAAGAGGGAAGTAACTAATTGTGTTGTAAATTTTCATTATTTTCTTTTTGTTGTGCCTTTTTTATCTTTTTAGTTTTTTAAATTACTTAGGTAGTTATATCTCTTTTTTATTTTTCTATTTTTCCCTATTCTAATTTTAGAGAGAAGTAACTGACTGTGTTGTAAATTTTTACTATTTTCTTTTTGTTGGGCCTTTTTTATCTTTTTATTTTTTAAAATTACTTAGGTAGGTATAATTCTTTTTTGTTTTTGTTTTTTTCCTTATTCAATTTTTTCGTGTCCTACCCCTGTTGCCATATATAATAGAGATGTATAATCCACAAAGGAAGGATACTATATATACATCCAGACTTGTAATTCTAGGAGATAGGCAACAACATGGTGTTGATTATGGAGAACCTTTGCACTAGTGGCAAAGTTAAACACAGTTAGGGCTCTCCAAGATGTAGCTGCAATCCAAGAATGGCATACACATCAAATGAATGTGAAGAACACCTTTCTTCATGGAGAATTGGAACAAACAATTTACATGAAACTGCCACCAAGTATGAACAAGGATTTAGGTTCAATATTGCATCTGAGGGGGAGTATATGGGTAGCATTCCATATCTCCCAAGACCCAAGGTTTGCAAGCTCCTGAAGTCAATATATGGGCTTAAGTAAGCACCAAGACAGTGGTTTGCTAAGTTGAGCTCATTTCTCAAAGAGTAATGGCTTCACTTGGTCTAAAACCGCGGACTACTCTCTCTTCACAAAACATCAAGGAAGCTCATTTGTTGCTATCCTAGCCTATCAAGGAAGCTCAGTTCTCCTTACACATTTAATAGATATTTTCTAGTAAACCATCTGCAACTCTAGGGTAGCACAATTAGGGGTGATAATGAGCCTGACAGGCTCGCGAGCAGCTCGGGCTCGGCTCGGTCAAAGCTCGGTCAAAGCTCGGCTCGTTGAAGCTCGGCTCGAGCTCGGGCTCGGCTCGAGACTTAAACGAGCCGAGCCGAGCTAGGCAAAGCTCGGCTCGAAAAGCTCGTGAACAGCTCGATTATTATTTTATACTAAAAAAATTATTTTATATTAAAAAAATATTTTATATTAAAAACTTGTTTATATATTAAAAAATTGTTTATAGATATTAAAAATTATATTAATTATTTCTTTTAAGATATTAACTAAGCTATATAATAGAAGAAAGATTAAAAGAAAAGGTTAAAACAATTAAAAAGAAAAAGAAAACAAAAAAAGATAGAGAAGTTATGATTGTATTTTTAGAACTTGACTAATCTTTTTATTTAACTTATGATTGTATGGTGTATTGGAAGTAGCATGGAGCGGGCATTGTAGGCTTTGGAGCATATGGCAACTTACAAGAATGACATTGCCTTGAGAAAAGAATGAACTCTTTATTTTATGTAATATATTGTATATGTGTTGGTTGATATATTATCGTTGTTGAACTTTTGTATTGTTGTAGAACTTTTGTATTGTTTGCAATATGCGAAACTTTTGTATTGTTTTATTGGAATCATCAATGATGATAGAATCATTAAACTCACTTTATACAGATTGTTTGCAAAATAAATTTCCTAAACGCGCTCGAGCCCATAATAGAGAGCCGAGCCTAAACGAGCCCACGAGCCGAGCCTAAACGAGCCCACGAGCCGAGCCTAACGAGCCCACGAGCCGAGCATAAACGAGCCCACGAGTCGAGCCTAAACGAGCCCACGAGCCGAGCCTAAACGAGCTCACGAGCCGAGCTCGAGCCGCGAATTCTCATCACGAGCTCGAGCCGAGCTCGGCTCCCCCAGGCTCGGCGAGCTCACGAGCCGAGCCGAGCTCTTGAAAACTTAAACGAGCTCGAGCCGAGCCTAGTGCTATTCGGGCTCGGCTCGCTCGTTAAGCACCCCTAAGCACAATCTTTCACAAGCAACCAACTTTTTTTAAAACATCCGAACAATCAGTCTAATAATTTACAAGCAGTTTCAACTTTCTTTTAGGACCTTTTTATGAATAATAAAATATTTGAGCTACAAAAAAATTTTATTCTTTGTTTGCCTTGTTTATACATTGCCAAGAAATGTTTTTAGTTTCATGCTTATAAACAGTTTATTGCATATGTTACAAACTAGTTGTGTATAATGCCGAGTACAAACATTTGCCCATATTGTTTAATTTGTCCATCTTGTAAGCATCACTCGTCCACTTGTTAGCTCAACTCCTCTTCTCCTACCAAATTCCTTCTCTATTGTTGTAACCTTGTTAAACCATAAATATTCACCTAGGTCATCGAAATAAAAATGACTAAAGATTCATTCGTCGCACATGTTACAAACTAGTTGAAGATAATGCAAATGATTAACCTTTATGTTCATGTCTTATATACCATCATGAAAATCACTTGAGTTTTATTTGTTCATCATACACTTCTTTATCAGAGAGGTGGTACCTTAGTGGAGTACCACCTCGAATTTTAGGACAATGCCCTGGGTTCAAATCCTCATTCCAACAATATATTGGAAATTATTTTTGCACTCAACCTCTGAGTTGGTGTGCCCTATAAACTAGTAGCCTAGCAGAGGTTGGTTTTCGGGCCAATAATCTTCCCTAATAAAAAAAGAAATACACTTCTTTATCATTTAAAAGGAAAAAAAAGACAAAAAAGAAAGAAAAAGTGAGCAAGCGTGCAACTAAAAGTTTGGTTAGTCTAATTTGAAAGAGTTAGTCTATTTCTTCTTTGGAAGTTTAAGCAGCAAAATGGCTCTGTTGTGGAAAGAATAATCTTTTTGTTCTTGGAGAATATGATTGTCAAGGAAGGTGAGGGAGTAGGTTCCCCATATATGACAAATCAGTATTCAATCTTATTTCTAATTCCTTCGGCAATAGCAAATTCCCCTTTGACGTCACTCCATTCCTCATATTTTCCACACCACGTGCTTATATCTTTATTTTTATTTTATTTTTTAAGAAAATAAAATAATCCTGTCCCTTTTTTTCCACTTGCTCAAGTAAGAACTTTCAACGAAGCTAATGTTGTTATTAATTAAAATCAAATTAACTTTACGTCTTTACCCAAAGCAAACAAAAACATAAAAATAAAAAAATAACCCACTACTAGATTTTATTTTAATTGAAAAATCTACATCCTTTTCTCAAATACTGTGGGACCCAATTGTCAAGTTGTTCCAGGTTCATGCACCCTTCTCTAAATGATCCTCTATATATATACTCTATGATTCTCTTCCCTCCAAATTGAAAATATTTCAACATTCTCTCAAAAACACCTGAATCAAAAGTTTTAAATACCCATTTAAGAAGCTAAAATCTTAAGCTTAAACTTTCAATACCCAATTCATATTTTCCAATTTTAGGCTAAATTCCTCAATACCCAGTTCATATTTTCCGATTTTAAGCTTAATTCGTCAATACCCAATTCATAAAAGGATGAGTATAATCAGTAATTTTGAAACCGACTTAGCAGTTCTTGAGTCGATCAAGCGTCACTTACTAGAAGATTGGGACCCAAGAATCGCCGGAGCTTCGTTTATGGCGGCAGGATCAGGCCCAATTTATCGCCGGAATTCCAGCTTTAGCAGGTTATATCCTTGTTTAACTGATAATTGGGGTGAATTGCCGCTAAAAGAAGATGATTCTGAAGATATGGTTGTTTTTGGGGTTCTCCGAGACGCCGTTCACACCGGATGGTCGCCGGAATCGGGGTCGGAAATCGACTCAGGTTCGCCGGCGCCGGTGGTAGTCAAGTCGGAGCCGGTAGAATCTCCGGTGAGTGTCGCCGGTGGGGAAGTCCCGGCGGCCACCGTGGCTATGGCGGCTCCGATGAGGGGGAAGCATTATCGGGGTGTCCGAAGGCGGCCGTGGGGGAAGTTTGCGGCTGAGATCCGAGACCCGGCCAAGAACGGGGCTCGGGTTTGGCTCGGAACGTTCGAGACAGCCGAGGACGCGGCCTTGGCCTACGATAGGGCCGCCTTCCGGATGCGCGGCTCCAAGGCGTTGCTAAATTTCCCGCTCCGGATCAACTCGGGTGAGCCGGACCCGGTTCGGATCACTTCAAAGCGATCATCACCCGAGAGAACCACGTCATCACTTTCGTCATCATCGTCTACGTCATCAGATAGTGGGTCCCCCAAAAGAAGAAAGAAAGGGAGTGTGGTTGGACAAGTTAAAAATGGAGTAGAGGGTTTACAAGTGGGATGCCAAGTTGGTGTGGGCACAATGCCACTCGGCGATCAACTATTAGTTAGTTAAATATTATACAATATCTTATTAGAATTAAGAGGGTGAATGTTGTCAATTGTCATTATGTGCTTAATTATAGATTAGGATGGCTAGCCTGTCAATGGTTTTGGTGAATTGTGAATAGAGTTTCTTTGTTTGTTAATTGACTTTTAAGTATATCTATAAATGGTTGTCAAATGAGATACACTTACGCAGTATTTGTTCTTTTGCAAAAGGAACCTTGTTTATTTTCTCATTATTACCTTTTCTTTTGGTTTCAGAACTTATTTTGCATGTGATTATCAATGTTTGAAAATTACTACGTAATAGACACGATTTAATAATAATAAAAAAGAGAAGATCAATTTTGTGGCTATAGATCTACTCATCTCTAATCATAAATATCATTCAAAATTTAGCACACATGTTTGTATGCTCTCGAGTATGGTATTCTCCGAGCTATTAGCTTAGTACTTCTTTGCTTATCTAGGGTTATATTTTGTTCATCTAAAGCCATCAAATGAGCAAATGCATATAAAAGAAAATCTTTCACATAAATTCCAGAAAAACTTAAGAATTTGTTTGACATTCATTAAGTCATTGTTTCAAGCATTATCTGCATGTATGACTAATGTATGTAAAAGTCTTAAAAACTGCAAAAAGTAAATAGATAGATACCCCTCTAAAAATGAAGAAGTATCCTTATTCCAAATATCTTGAGGAAGATAACGGTAAGAAATTTCTACCACAAAATGTCTCTAATGGAACAGTACTAGAGCTTAAATCAACCCCTGAAAGCCAAGGTTGGTATGTGCCTGCTGATAATAGCTTCACAAACTTCTATGCTTTTTCCGAGACTAAAATGAAATATCCACTAGTTTGGAAAGGCAAATCAGTTTGTTGGTATGGGCGACGCCAGTTCACTGTATCAGATATAATATTATATCAAGTCATCAAATATAAATTTATTTATATAGTTTGAAAAAGAAACGGATATAGTATATAATAGACTAATGGCAAATTGCATATTTACTTTCGTTATTTTCTACTTCGTATTAGATGTCTTTTAAGGTTATGCATATATAAAAAGATATAATAAGCTAATGTATCAGTATTGAAAATTTACACATATTACATACAGATTTTAGTAGTTGCTTTTGCTATTGTGATGGAAGTTGGACAAATAATTTCCGCGTAAATTCTTACTATCATAAAATCTACACATATTTACCTTCCTTTTCTCTATTTTTAAAACAAAATGATGGGTCATTTGAGGTGATCATTTTTAAATGCTAAACTGGCTAGACAAGATAGGAGTATAAATTAATCCAAAAAAGCAATAGATAAACTATAACAATTAGAAATAAACACTATTGTATCCCGTAATCATGTGTCATACCAACTCCCTATATTTCTTATATTGTCAGTTTTGGATTTCGTTGTTGAATTTTAATTATTTGTATTTTTTTCTATATATATTAATATTTCTTTTTTGAGGAAAGTAATTTTTTAAAAAATCTTTAAAAGTAATTTGGACATATCGATGTCGGCACATACCTTAGTTGGACATATCATGCTAATCCATGTCTAGATTTCTTACTACTACTTTTCTGTAAAGTTTGGGAATAATTTTCATTAAATTAAAATACTAATGTTCCCACTTAAAAATTTGCTTATCAACTACAAAAAGCAAAGCAACTTGTGTTTCTTTTAAATTTCAATATTCAAAGAGAATATTAAACTCTGTGTAGTCTCTAATTCTAACAAAGCAGCTTTGTGTTCCTATTAATATAGAGGTGTTTTCTTCTTCTCCCCCCGCATTATATGATAATCTAGTGGATTAGTGCTTGTTAGTTGTTTTCCATATGTATATTTGGATTATTCGACTTGTGTTATAAACAAAACGTGAATAGGAGTAAATCAATGTAAAATTTTCTTGTTATATTTTAGTTTTTGACTTTCTAACAATAGTGAGTAACGCTATTAGGGGTGTGCACCGGAATCAGTACGCTAATAGTGAGTGACTTTCAGATTCGGTTGGACCGGTGGACCGGAATCTGAAATTTTGTTAGACCGGGACCAGATCCTACCCTTTGCACACCCCTAAACGGTACTGATTTCTAAACTATGAATACTTTCTTTACTACTATTTTCTAGAAACAACTAGTAATTAGCTTGGGAGATCTTTTGAGGTAAAAGTCCCAGGTTAAATAACGCAATAATAGAATTTAGAATTACTATCCTTCAATTTTAAAAAAGGAATTACTTGTCACAAGTTTAACAGTTTTTTTTTTTCTTTTTAAAGACAAAGAATTTGAAATCGCAAGGAACTGTCATGCACAAATCACAATGGAATGCATCTAGCATATTTACATGCACATTTACAATGAAGATTTGATATAAAATAAGGTTACAGTAGTATCCATGACATTCTTTGTTTTTTCCGACAGTGGTAGTGTCCATGACATGATAGTTTATCTGGGTTGCTAAATGACGCCCTATAATTTTCTAGTAACGCTCTAAATAAGTATAAAATACAATATTTGTATAATTTTCATTTTTTTCACTTTCTCCTGTTCCCTCACTTCCTCTTCCCCTTCTTCTTCCACACCACCACTAGCGCCGCCACACGACCAACACCACCGGTGCTACCCCGTCACTCCAAAACCTTCATCAGACAGGTTCTCCGAGGAATACATCCTCTCTCCTCTGCCATTCTTGCATGTTAGCACAACCAAATCCCTTGGCCCATTTGTTTGTTCATCTTCACTTTCATAATCTCCAAATCTGCAACAACTACCTCCATTTTCTCTCACCCTCTCTCTCTCTCTCTTACACTCACTCAATGCCAACCTCCGATGCCTTAGCTCTAGAATTCACCCCAACTCGCCACAACCTTCTCACTCCTCGGTCTCACCCGATTGAATTCAAAATTCACCCATAGAAATTCATTTAAAAAAAAAAAGAGCTAGGCGTACGCCATGGACGCCCCACCACCGGTGGAGGTGTCCATGGAAGGCGCTCCACCACGAGGAAGAGGCGCCTTCCATGGACGCCTCCACCGGTGGTGGGGAGTCCATGGCGACGCCTATAGTGTTTATGAATTGAAAAACACCACAGGCGTCTACTATGGATGCCCCACCACCCGTGGAGGCATCCATGGAAGGCGCCTCTTCCTGTGGTAGAGTGCCTTCCATGGACGCCTCCCTTTTTTTAAGAAAATTGAGGCGTGTGGTGGTGGTGGTGGTGGCGCCGAGGCCGTAGTGGTGGTGACGTCGGCGGCTGTAGTGGTGGTGGTGGTGGCGCCGGAGGCTGTAGTGGTGGTGACGCCGGCGTGTAATGGTGGTGGTAGGGAATGGGGAAGGGAGAGGGAGAAAAAAAGAAGAAATTGAAGGAGGGAATGGAGGAAAGAAATGGTGTATAAATGTATAAAATACAAGGCTTTACTAGGAAAAAAATAGGGGCGTCGTTTAGCAAAACTCTAGTTTATTGATGCATTGCACAACTTCATCACAAGGTCAACCTCAAAGAAGGTAACCAAGTTAAATATTCAAAGAAAATTTATAAACTAAAAAAGAACTAGGGAGTACATATTTATATCTTATCGATGAATGCGGATATCATCTAACTTAGTCGGTAGAGTTTTGTGATAATGACATTCAAGAGTTGAGATCGAATCTCGTCTATTTCAATTATGCATATTATGTGAAGCCACGATACATAGTACAATTACTTACTTTCATTAATCCTATTTAACGTTTACTTTAATTTCGAGATTTTGTTTTCAGATTTTCAAGTGATGTAGGGGTAACATCAATTAAGGATAATATTGGATTATTGTTGCAATTTGGTAATTATTTTGGAGTAATTGTGTGAAGACATTGATAAGTACATATTCTAATGTCATTTAGTTGCACATTAGGCCAGGGTTTATCTTCATGTAGAATGTGATCATTTGTACCTCAATTGTTCGTATATAGTCTCTTTTATGGATAATGCTACTTTGATAGGGTTGTTCGTATTTTCCGATGATTCAGTTCTTAAAAATCTATGAAAGGATACGAGGATTAAGGTGCTTGAATGAGCTGTTCAAATGACATATCATAAATTGATTAGAATCAAAGAAGATAAATTGCTCTCCAAACTTGTGCTAGAAATATTTCCGCTCACTATTTTGCTTAGTTTTTTTTACGTAGAAATAACATTGATGCAAGGAAAATTGTTTTTAAAAGTAGAATTGAAGAACTTTTAATCGATATATTACATGACTTCTGCAAAGTATGTATATAAATGCGTCCCAAACTTCTGAAAGTTCATGTTTGCCTCTAGAATGCTTTGCACATTCATGCACATCCATATGAATAATTTGCTTGACTCGATTCTCATCTACATAAGTCTAGGTTGATTTTTTTTGTTTTATAAAGCTTCTCAATACATTTATTGTCCCCAATCTCAAGGAAGAATTTCTTTTTTACTACAAGAATTACATAGTCCTTAGTTTTTAGAGAGAAGCTAGAGCGAGGAGCTTTAAAACTCCATTGTTCTTAGGATTATCACCTTGATTCAAGTACTTTATTTTTTTCTTTTCTTCTCTTCCTTTTATGTGGATTAAGGAATTTCTTTTATCATTACTGTTTTGGTTTATGTAAATATGTGTCAATGGGTTAGTTTGTAGGGACATTTTCTCTCTCCAAAATATTGAATTTATGATTATTTTCTCTCTATCTCTCTTATGAGGGTTGTCAACCCGTAGGGTCACCCAAATATTTTCCGTTGATTGCTCATTAATATGGATTAGGTTGAAGTCTAACTACAATATGATGCATCAATTTTCCCCGTATCCTCAACTTGATTAGATTGTATGCCTTTGCTTGTTAATTGTGCTATTAATTATATCAATATAATGCTAGTTGAGGAATCATTAGATTGACTGGAACCTAAAGTTTATTACTCCATAGAAATAGGTAGGTGCTTAATATCTCTAGTGTGCATTATTCATGTGAATAGGTATGACTTTCGAATAACTATTAATTTTCCAACACAATTCATTAAAGATTATACAAATCAACTAAGCCATATAAATTCTTTCAAAAAAAAAAAAAAAACTAAGCCATATAAACAATGGATTCCAATTACTAATAGCCAAAATCTGAAATCAAATTTCGTCTATTTCACTACACATCACAACTCATAGTCTCGTAGGTAAGTACTACTCCCTCCGTTTCTTTTTAATGGTTACACTTACACTTTTCACGCATGCCAATGCAAAACTTTGAGGATATATATCTCTAGTTTTGTATTTGTAAAAATTATAAAAAGTACATATTAATAAAATACATACTAAGACGAATCTAACAAGATCCCACATGACTATGTTTTTATTCATGTATAAATCACAAATGAGGGTCAAAATGCAACTTGTGAATAGTGTAAAATGTCAAAGTGTAACAATTAAAATGAAACGGAGGGAGTATAATACTACTTACTGCATAACATAGCCTAGTGGTGTCAATCTGGGTCACTGGCTGAGTTTGGGTCAGTGTCACATAATTCGCTATATAATTCGCTTTTCGGTTCGTGGTTCGCCCAAAATGGGCAAAAAATAGGCGAACACCGACCATAATTCGCTTTTCGGATCGCGGTTCGCGGGGAGATTAGGGAATTATGTAACACTGGGTTTGGGTTGACCCAACCTAGGTTGGAATGATTTGAGTCGGAATAATCTGGGTGAGAGTGTGCCATGGGTCATAACTGGGTGGGTCGGGTGGACTTGGGTCGGGTTCAACTGGGTGAGAGGGCTCTCGAAACTGGGTCGGCCGGTATCTGGGTTGGGTGAATTTGGGTCGGAATGGAATAAGGTGAAGTCGGCCCAAATCGGCTTTCGGAATAACTTGGGTCGGAATAAATCGGCTTTCGGAATGAATTAAGTCGGAAGAAATCGGCTTTCGGAATGACTTGGGTCGGAATAAATCGGCTTTCAGAATGACTTGGGTCAGAAGAAATCGGCTTTCGGAATGATTTGGGTCTGAATAAATCGGCTCTCGATAGGACTTGGGTCGGCTGAAGCCTCAAACCGGCGGCGTATTGACTTGGGTCGGAAGAAATCGGTTCTCGGAATGAATTGGGTCGGAATTATATAGTATATATAAAGTTACGAAGACGAAAGTTATAACAATTAACATGTGATCATAAACTGATATTGTAAATTGTGATTGAGTCATTGTGAATTTTGTGATAATATACATTGAGATTTATATTACTAATTTAATTAAAAAGTTACTAAACTAAGACTTATAATTTATATAGTTATATTATTGGCTATTGGCCATCGGGTTATTCTTATTCATGATTGCATAAGTATTCAAGTAACAACCATAAGGGCTAAGGCATAAGTCCATACCGATTATTGATTAAAGTCAATAAACTATTAAACTCAAACATTTAGTTAGTTAGTGACTTAGTCACTCTCAAGTCTCACCGAGTCACTACATAGCAACAAAAAGAGTTAAAATTAACGAATTAGGTTGACATTAATGAAAGCATCGTAATTATAAAATTGTTCGACTTTCATCGTTCATGGAACAACTGAACAAGTAACAATGATCAACGTTAATCGAATATGAAGATGATAAGCGTGATCAAGATGATACATAATCATATCGGTAGAGGATGAAACATTGAAACTATGAAAGTAGATCATAGTTAATACCAATCATATCAGTGGAGGATCAAGATCGTTGATGTTTCGATTGTTGACCTTAAAAGATAGTAACATAGGAGGCGATCTTATTAAACGGTCCATGTTAAACGGTTGTTGATCGACTTTCATTAAGTTAAGGTTCACATAGATCAAATGATCATAAGATTGATTGTCTTTGACATTAATCAAAACCATCAAAAGATTAATGTCTTTCATCTTTCGTGTTACGGGGTTCTTTATAAAAGATAGGGCTCGATCATCGATGTTATTACACAGTTAACAAGAATCGAAACATCATTCGATTGATCGACTTTCATCGTTGATGTTTCAGTTGTGGATCTTAAAATTTACTAAGATAGTAACATAGGACTTAGGAGTCTCGAGTCTATTTGATTATCCATATCTTTGAGTTGTTATATGTATCGACATCGTCGTATCGGTATTACGTAATTCATAACAAGTTTGACGTCATTCATAATCATCTTTACATGAATCAACTTGTTTAAAATTAAAACTAAAAATACTAATTAAACTTCTAAAGTTTATAATTTTTATTAATTTATAATATTAATAATAGTTTAGATTACTAAATTACTAATAACTAAACAAATTAATACTAGAAGTCTAGATTAGTTGTCTAGAATTATTAATTTAGAAATTAGAAAATACAATACTTAACTTAACGTTAACCATTGATTTGAGAAAGATAAAATCCAACCATTGATATTTTGAAATCCATGTGCTTGGTAAGTCTTGATGTTCATTGGTCAAAAAAATAAAGCAAGGATCATGATTTGAGACCATTGATTAGCAAATATAAAATCGAGCCCTTCATTTATTTACTTACTCTCTAACATCTAAAATCTTCACTATAAAATCTGAACCATTCATTCTACAAACCAACGGTTTAGATTAAAAAAAACCCCTAAAATTCCTACTATATAAACCCCAATTTTAATGCCCCATTCATTTCACCTCTTGCAAAACCAAAACGGCAAACCCTTAAAAACCTAAAATTCTCTCGGTTTCTCTCGAAGTCTCTCCGAGTCTCCTCTCATTCTCTCATTTTCCGATAAAAAAACCCTAAAAAACCTAAAAATCAACCGCTCTTCTCTCATTTTCCGATCAAAAAATTGACTAAAATCTCGGCCCTTCTCTCATTTTCCGATCAAAAGCCAAAAAAAAAAAACCCTTAAATTCTCGGCCCTTCTCTCAATTTCCGTTAAAACCCAAAAAAAACCTAAAATTATCGGTCCTTGTCTCAAAATTTCCGATCAAAAAATAAAATTATGAGTTTTTCACTTTCTCTATTAATTTTTCCGAAGAACGTAGAGGCTTGTGGTGAAGATATGAAGAAAAAGGCGTGGATTTGAAGAAAAAGGTAACAAATTGAAGATCGGGGGAAAACAAAAGCAAAGATTTAATTTTTAAAAACGCTATGTCACAACCAGGTAAGTCTTCTAATTTCCGTATTTTTTTCTTAGAATTAGGTGAAGATGCGCTTGATTGTGATTGTGGGATATGTCTTTGGTCTAGATTTGCAAATCGCTAGAATATCATGTTTTTTTTTTGTCATATTTCGGATCTAGAATTTTAGGGTTTGTGCTAAAAATTATATGCATGAAGTATTTAGTTTTTTTTATTATGTTTTATTTTTTAATTATGTGTTCGTTTTTAATTATGTGTTCGTTTCTTGTATATGAGTTTTAATTATCTTGTATAATGTATATTAGTTTTTAATTTCTGAAATATTTGTATATTTGTATAATGTATATTAGTTTTTAATATCTGAAATATGGGAAAATTATTTTTTGATTCTTACTATTGCTATCATGCTTGATCCCCGTTACAAAAAAAAACTTTGTTCATGAGTTGTATGCTACTTTGTTTATTTGCCCCAACATCTTGATGGTAAGGTTAAAGAGGCGGTTGATGCCTTTATTGAGTTGTATACGCACTATGCTACTTGTTTATTCTCACTTACAATTGAGTCAACTCCAACCCTCTTCCACTACATCTTCTATGACTATAGGTTCTAATTCATCCACTTCAAGTTTTACAAGGTCGATTGCCCGTCCTTTTAAGAAGGCCAGCCTTGGAAAAGTTGGCTACTATGTGTAAATTTGATTGATTCATGATTACTTTACAATTTGTGATTGTTAATAGTTTTGTGATACTATTTTGTTTGCTGTTTTTTAGAGTTTTGGTGCCAATGTTGCTGCTAGTAGGGGTATTGAAAATGATATGGAATCAAATTTCAATGCCTCTCATGCTCCCGCCGACCAAGATGACCATTTTGATGTTTTGGCCTATTGGAAAACCCATGTGGGAGTTTATCCTATTTGTCTCGGATGGCTAGAGATGTGTTGGCTATCCCCATTACTTACGTGGCCTCCGAGTCTTCATTTAGTATGGGGGGCAGAATTTTAACAAAGTATCGCACGCATTTCTTTGCCAAAAATGTTGAGGCTCTTGTGACTTGCCAAAATTTGATCTTTGGTTATTCTAAGATTGAGGATGAGGTTTCTCTTGAAGTTGTTAAAGAGGCCGAGCCTACGATATTGATTATGATTCAATTCCTTAATACGTGTTCTTTGTTGTTGTTTGATGGTTATTGTTACGGCCTTGTGTTATGGCCTATTGAAAATGTTTGATGGTTGTTGTTTGATGGTTATTATTACGGCCTTGTGTTGTGGCCTATTGAAAATGTTTGATGGTTGTGTTACGGGTTTGTGTTGTGTTCCGGTTTTGTGTTTGTTTCGGGTTTGTGTTTGTGGGTTGGTTGTGTACGGGGGTTTGCTTGTGTTATGGGTTGGGTTTGTTGTGTTCGGGTTGGGTTTGTTGTGGGTTTCCCTAAACCCAAACCCTAACCCTAGGCCCAAACCCTAACCCCGGACCCAAACCCTAGACCCGAACCCTAGACTCGAACCCTAACCCTAAACTTATAAATCCTAAACGGAATTCTTGGGTTTGGTATAGTTTTATATCCTATTACTTATTAAATGTCCCTTGCGCAAAGATCATTGGTTGTTGACTTGTTTGCGACTCTTTTTGGCTACATTTTACTTTACACACATGTTTTGCCCTAAGTGTCACGATGTGGAGCTACTTTTCTTTTGTCTTATTGGACATGATATGCACTTGATTGGTAAAATTGGTTTGGTATTATTTAAAAGACAAAGAATTGTGGATGCTCGTGTCACTTTTGCTGGCTTTCTTGTGTTGTGAAGTTGTGTTGTTAATTAGAGTCGAGTGCTTGATGATGAGGTCAACTTGTGTACCGAGAGCCATTGCGATTTTAAAACTAAATTAAATTTTCTTATCTTTGCAATATTTACTTGTTTAAATTGTCCATTGATCGCTATTGCAATATGGTTTTCTTTGGGAGTTTTTTTGGGGGTTTTGCTACCTTCTCTTGGCTTGTTCTTTGCTGATGTTGGCCGATTGCTTTGCTGCAACTGTTGAGTTCTTGATGATCTTTGCTGGTGGTCTTGCTGCTTTGGTGCTCTAATCTCTGCTTCTGCTGGTGGTGTTATGTTCTGCTTGCTTCTTTGGTGGGTGTCTGTTCTTCTGCCTTCTTTGGTTGTTTATTCTTTATTCTTCGCTTAGGTTGATTTCCGATGTTCTTTCTTTGTTGGTGGTCATTTTATAATTTTATTTACTTTAGAGTTTAGACTTACTCATTTGATATGTACATTATTCATTTGTAAGTGTGCTTGATCTTTTGTAAACATTATCCTTGTTAAAGTATATGAATATAAGAGTATTCTATAACCTAATTTACTTGTCTTATTCTCTCCAATATCCTTTCAAATTCAATATACTTTTCGGTTCAACTATTTAACTATGCACCTTCATCTAAGAATAATTTAACTATGCACTTTCAAATTCAAAATGATCATAATGTATAAATGGGTGAGGCAATGGTTGCAAGCCCGCGACTATACTATTAATAAGTTTAGGTGCATTTTGGGAGAAACAAGAGGAGGAATGTTGGTGGTCATTTTATAATAAGTATATGAAGTACGATGTTTAGTGTTTTTGGGGCGTTAGGCGTGGGGGTTGAGTTTGGGGGGTTGGGAGTAAATGTAGGATACCGTGATTAATGTTCTTTTTCTTTTTCTTAATAGCCGATTAATACTTACTAGTTACTACTCATACATGGTTGTGATGAGAGGAAGAAAAGCTGGGTCGGAATGGTTTTGGGTCGGGTTGTATTGGGTCGGAATGGTTTTGGGTCGGGTTCGGTTTGGTTGGGTGGTAAGCTGGGTCGGTGGTAACTAGGTTGGGTCACAACTGGGTCGGGTGCTAACTGGGTTGGGTGATGACTGGGTGGGTTTAACTGGGACATTGGCGGGTGAAGTTGGGTGCGGGTTAGTTTTGGGTCGGAAACGAGGTTGGGTGCGGATCGTTGTTCACGTGTGCAGCGGCCACGGGTCCGGCTAGGTCGGCCCGGTTCGGGTTGGGTTGCCAATTCCACGGGTTGAAGCCGGGTACGGGTGGACGCCGTGTCGGAATGGGTCGGCTTTCCACCCGACCACTCTCGCATCCCGGAACGAGGTTGGGTTTGGGTCGGATGCGGGTCCACCCGTGGGTCGGCCCAGTTTTTGACACCTCTAACGTAGCCTATGGCTCTCCAACTTTACATTCATAAAATTTACTTTTTAAAATTCTTATTTTGACATAGAAGTAACAATATTATTTTAAGACAGACAAAATTATAAAACCATTTAGATTATACACCATGAGACCCGAACAATATCAGCTACAAAATTCACTATTTCAGCTACCATATGCAATAATATTGCGCTGCAGTCGCCAGTCAGCAGCTAACTTAACCAATGACCAGATTCAGAATCCACGTGCGGTTTAATGTAAAACGGGTCAAATGTTATCCTTAAACTTAGTCATGGGATATTTTGCCTTTAGACCTTCAAATATAAAGACTTGACCCATTTAATTAATTATGTATCTCAAACAAATTAATCTTTGACTTTTCCTACTACAACTATCTTACATATATCGTCACCATACTATAAAAATATTTATAGTAGAAGTATAGACAAATTATTATATAGTAGAAGTATAGACAAATTATTTATGGTGGCAACCCTTTTGAGCTGGAACATGACCAACTGCCTTCCTCTGATTGAATTTTGTTTCTTTACGTAAAGGATTCTTTTTTCTTCAACTAAATCATATATCAATTAATAAATTAATATCATATATACTTAAATATATGTTTTTCCTAAGGTTCTGGATGCATACCTAGAATGAGAATATGTCGAATTAGTATATTACTTTGATGTTGCTTTCATTATGTTTTACATTCATACCACTGATCATTGATCAGTTACGTATCACCTGCATCTACTCTTTCCAACTTGATCGTTTCCTAATTTAATAATGGTCTATCAAGTTGTTCTCATCTCTTTCATGGTGTGACTATTGAGTTTGGTTTGGATATCCAAACCACCTTAGTCAGTTCTCCAAGGCCGATCTTGACCTCTCATAAACACGACATAATATTTTCTAATTAATTATGATAAAAAATTAGTATTTTGAAAAAACATATTAAGATGAATCTTATAAAGCTCAACTTGACTTTATTTTTCCTTACATGTGACTTAATATATATGATCAAAGTTATGAAGCATTGATTCAAGAAATAACAAAGGTCGAATGATAAAAATAAAGTTAGATTGTGTAAGTTTTCTATTTACAAAAAGTTAATATAGTAGTTTTTCAATCAAACTTTTTTCCCTATATTATGTCAGTTTCTTTAGTTTTTCCAATCATGCTAGGTTGTTGGTATAGTAGTATATACTAGTAGTACAGAGTTTTTGATGCTGAATGAGGGCCAGAGCTAAAAGCTAACTACAAACTAATTAGATGTGGCAAAGCCACACTTATTATTTATTAGCTTGTTTCAAATCAATCAGCCGTACAATTACCTTTACAAATGAATTATTCCTCTTTAATAAAACTGAGCACGCCTCAATTCCAAAGTACCCAATAAGGGTAGATCCCACAACCTAATGATTGTGAGATACAAACCTAATCACTAGACCAAGCAACGCTTGGTAATAAGATGCTACTCATGCAGTCATGCTATAGTATATACTTTTATTTTTTTTATTTTTTTTTTATTTTTTTTTTTATTTAGTAAGGAGAATTCTCTTGCAAGAAGGGATGGAAATTGAGGATCCTTCTTACAAGGGATGAGAATTGAACCCCTGTCACAGAGGTGGAAGGAAAGCCTCACAACCACTAGGCCAACCTTGACCTTCTCTAGTATATACTTTTATGTATGTTCTAGTACATTTAGGCTCTGTTTTTTTGGACGGAAGCGACCGAATTTGTCGAACCGAATTGAAGTGAATAAAAAGCGTGAGAGGAAACTAACCGAACCGGAACCGAATAAACCCGAACCGAATCGAATTTTCATTAATTCGACCCAAAAAAAAAAGCTCTTTAGACTAACTAGATATCATCATCTTTTAGGTAAGATAGATTAGTAAAGTCCTTAAGCTCCACAACCAAAAAAGAGTGAAACAGAAAAGGGAAGCAGGCCCACAGGTGGGGCAAAAATTGTTGGTGCCCCGGCCCACATGGTTTTGGAGTTAGCCAGGCCTTGAGCTAGTCAATCACTCAAATTGACATATTCGGGTTAGATGGGGGGATACTTGGGCTGGCTAGTGGCCCACCTGTTACAATAGGACATCCACAAAGCTAGTTCAACTAGTCTTTCTTTATCATATTACATTAATTCATTACTTAATCATATGACAACTCCCCCCTCTCTCTTTCTCTCTCAAACCTTACCTCCCCTACCCCTTCATCAGTTAAGGATGATCATGGATGATTTCATTCATAGTAAGCCCCTTTTTCCTTTTATTTTCAGTTTTTAATTCATTTTCTTGTTTTGTTTAATAAATTAGTCTCTCTTTATGAGATCTTTTCAAACCTTGTTATGCGGTTTTTAGTTTCTGTTTTGGAAATCTCATTCTCTCCTATGGGAGTTGTGAGTATGGTTTTTTTTGTTTTTAGGTATGAGAAATTGTTCTCATTGGTTGAAGTTCGAGACTCAACATGAAGGTATTAGAATCTCGGATGCAGTCAACATGACTCGGTAAAGAATGTTCTTCCCAAACTACATTAGAATGATAGACTTCCTCATTAATAGTTGCTTGATTCAAGCAAATACAAGGGGTTTATTTGTATTGCTCGATCCGGTTCATTTTAGTTCCTTCGAAGACGAATTTGATTTAACCTTGTTTAATTGTATCTTGTTTTTCTTTAATACCTATTGTAGATGTCGTTTGGCCTTCAATTAATGAATTTTCTCTTCCAGAAAAAACTAGTCTTCCTTTAATCTTATTATTTATCTATTTTTGAGAAATGTTTAACTGTTCTAATATTGACTATTATTGTGAAATATGAAAGTTCAAAGTTACAGATAGTACCATAAGACAAAGTTGTGAAGTGTAGTACTTATGACTTACATAATAGGCTAATACTATACGTTTATCTTTTAAACACAACAATTATTTTACCTAATATCAACTTCTTATGTAGCAATATCATACTGACAGAAACAGTTAATTATATTTATTTATCTTCTTCTTCTCCAATTAATGAAAAACATTTTTCTTCTTTAAGGAATTCCATATTTTACTCCAGCGTTTTACCTATTTCTTTCTCTGAGTCCGGATCCTCTAGAGTTTTAATAAAATTTTACAAGGTAGAGTTGTATCTAAACCATACATTTTATAATCAAGGGCTCATATTGGTGGAAAGGAAAATTAGTGGGTGGATTCTCGATGAGAAATAAAGGGGGATTTTGGAAAGATAATATATGAACCAATTCGATTTTTTATTCAATTGGTTGATATTGATCAAACTCTACCCTGTAGAGTTATTTTAACTCCAGAGGATCCAAGACTCTTCTCTCTCGCTAATCAATCATCTCCTCTTCAATTTCATTTCCTTTTTCTACCCAACTTTTCTTATCGAGAACCAAACAAAATTGAAACTAATTGAAAAAGCAAGTGAGATTTCAAGAAACTAGATCCCACGAGTTATGTGAAAGCTTCAGCAACATTGCTTAAAGTAGATACAGAACTTAAGATGTAGAAAATGAAAATAGTTTATCTAACTTTTTTTAAGGAAAACCTACTCATATTTCGCTGATGTGGGAAACAGTTGAAACTCGTAAAAACTAACTCGATGTGCTTAGGCAGCCTTCTTTGATACAGCTATGACATTGAAGTTCATAGAATTGGGATTCTTCTGAATCATTCCTTTTATGACTTTTGCTGCGTCCTGAGGATGAACAATCACAATTATCAGAAATAGCCAATAGCGAAGAGATACTGCACATTTTAAATGCTGACACATGAAGGCCAGAGTCAAATGACACTGTTAAGTTGGAGCTGGGCATGGACATGATACATGATGGGACTGAGTCATGCTTGTATGAGCCCTGTACTAGCGCAGTTCGGCATGAGAAGCACGGTGGTGAGCTAAATTCAACTGTCTTTCTCATTGGTTTAAGTTTCAAATAATCAAACAATTTCGTAAAGATATTCACCTGAAGTAAAGTACTCTGTGAGGATGGTCCATGTGATATCGGTCTTTGCCTCCTTCCATCAAGTTCATAAAGTTCACCTGAATTCATTGTTACATTAGCAGAATAGATATAAAGATAAACATTATTCACAGCCAATTACCAGTACATTTTCTTGGTATAGCAGTCGCAGAAAGTGTATCATATAGAAAAAGAGAGAGGCGCGCAAGTACCATCAACACATGAGAAGCAGATAAAATGAGTGTCCACATCATCTGAAGCCTGTCAAGAAAGAATTATCAGACTAAATGGGTTGTTAATGCTACAGAGAAGAAACTAGGATGATATAATTACAAGGCTTACAACCAGATAGTGCATTAAGCTCAGAAGTGAATTAAAACCTAACATCGCAAACTATACACGTAACCACATGAGAAGTATTCACCTCAGTATCACCAGCACTAGCTGCTACGCAGTGGGCAGCTTCCATTTCTGTATCTTTCTCAAGAAACACAGCACGCTGAAGGAAGTATTTATGAATTTAGAAAAGCTTGAAATGTTAAAAGACAAAATAGGAAGTGACTTCAGGGGAAGATCAAGATATAACCTCTGAAGAATCCATGTCTGCTGTGGATTTATAAAACCTATCCAGGAAGGAATCTTCTCCTGAGCAAACAAACAATATGAACAAGTGAAAAAAGAAGGAAAGTCTAACATCTGAAATTAAATGTCATAGCATTTTCACAAAACAAAGTGAACCAGATAAAGTACTTTCTGGTAACTAAATGTCATAACAGGTGTCCGCACTTTCTGGAAACCAAACTTCCAGGAGATCATGCGATTTTGAAGACAATATTTTCAAAAGGTACACATATTAGTAATCTTAGAAAATTGTCGTGCTACAGTACTACACTGAAAATTCTTAAAAACCTTGTGAAGGTTTATGTAACTCAGAGGTCATAATATTCAACTTAAATAACTTACAATTACAAGACAACCCCATATGGCCCTCGGACTATAACATCGATATGAAAAAGCCATGTCTGACTCTTGAATCTACACTATATTGAGTCTTTGTTCCGAATTTGCTCCCTGTATGACTTCCAAAGCTTCTTCCAGGGATGCTTCTGCAACCTTCTTGCTAAGATTGAGAAATAACCTAAACATTGCTAGAGCAACTTATGCTGATTCTGGAGGTAACTAATGATGCAATGTTAGGGGCCCCAAATCATGTCCTACACAACGGAATGCCAAAAAAACTAAAGATATTTTATACTGGAAAGCAGCTACCAATACCTTAACAGAAGGGCATAGGGCCCTGCAGTATAACCAACTTTCTCCAAAAGGGAATGGACAAAGGAAGGGTCTATCAAGAGTTGACTACACGTGAGGCAACCAACAGTCAATGGGGGAAAAAATGATCCTCAAGGCAACCAAACCAAATTATCTGATGAAATTGCACCGGAAATTGATCTAATATGTATTGGTGCACATAAATGAAACATTTCACCAAATCGATCCTAATTCAAGTTGGTCTTTCCAACTATCCAATCTGAACTGCATGAGGTTACTACAAGATGGCCTTTTGTTCTGAACCAATAACCATCCAAGTAGCTAAAAATCCCAAACTGAATTGCATAGTATATAAAAGATAGCCTTCTGATCTGAACCAATACCTAATCCAAGTAGCACAAGGAACAAACACTAGCACCTCATTTGGACTTGCTCTATTAGACATCACACAAGACACCTGCTCCAATCTGTTTAACAATACAGGTTCTCTTCATGCATGATAGCCGAGCAATCCACCAAGATAATGACAGCATCTCTCTGGTCTCATTCAGAAAAACGTAAATAAAAGTGTAAGTTAACCCTTGAACATCTCCAAGGGTCAAAAGCCACTGAGTAGACCTCCTCTCCTCTTCCATTCAGTACTTCTCCCTCTGTTGCCTTTTGTTTGTTCCACTGGGGGTAGGGTACTTTTTAACTTCAGTTGGGTGGAGTTGATACGAGAAAAAAGTGTTGGGACCAAGATCTGTCTCGGAATATGTATTATAATTTATAAAGTTATAAAGCTTAACTTCAACGACAATTTAATTTGCCAACAAACATGAGTTCACTTTTTACGCAAAGGTCGTTAAACAAGATCATTAACTAGACCAATACGCCCAGAGAAGCCACAAGCAGGAAAATCCCCATGCTCTTGTCCTGTTCTCAACAAAAACATCTAATATGCTCTCAAAACTTTTGACGTTTCCATAAAATATCATTAAGATTTAGACCAATACGCCCAGAGAAGCCACAAGCAGGAAAATCCCCATGCTCTTGTCCTGTTCTCAACAAAAACATCTAATATGCTCTCAAAACTTTTCACGTTTTCATAAAATATCATTAGGATTTAGAAAGATATTAACAACCCGTCATGGTACATACACCTTCCACATTCAATTACCAGAGAATGCACATGATAAGCAACCCAAAGCCGGCAATACTATAGTCCACTTATATTGATACCACCTTGCTGAGCTCAAGCTCTTAACTTACAACACAACAGTGACACGTGGCACATGAAAACTAACGGACACAGTCTTACATAACCATCACTGTTTCAGAAAGCAATACTCATCACAAAAAACTATATCCTCTCTAAGTAGGTATCATAGTTAAGAAAGCCATCACCATATACCATAGTCTTACGCCACCATTTAAAAGAGTACTACAAGGACCTCGGCAGTAGAGTCATAATTTACAGAAAGAATATTGAGAATGATTAGGTTCTTGTGCTCACAAATGTCAATTTACTATAACCTAAGCTAGCCAATATTCCCTTTGATATAGAACTTTATAGAAGAAACTTACGAAGCTTGATCTCCGATGTAACATTCCCAAGAGCATGTAGAAGTCCGACAGTCCCACAAGCATTTCCCACAGTCTGCTTCATGAAGTATACCTTACTGTTATAGTCCTGAAACATTAACATACCACATCCTTTAGTGAGAACTAAAAAATAAAAAGGACATCCCAAATCCAGTAATTTCCTTTTAGGATTTTATTGAACATCAATAATAACTTGCTTATTCTCGCTAGCAATCATGAAAATCAGTTTTATGTATTCCTGCTTAAATTTATTACAAAAAAGAGAGGTTTGATTTTTACCATCCACGATATTCTTGGCAGTACTTTCTATTTTTTCTCCTCTCCATTATTATGATTTAGTGGGGTTGCCCTAGCTTTACATACCAAATTGGCATGGTTTATACTCAGAGGTTGGAACTCGAGATCAAATATCAATGTTATGCAAACATATAGTCATTGAATTCTATCTGATACTTGATTGTGTGCTACATGATTACATTCTATGACAAGCTCTACAAATCAAGAAACAATCAGTCAATCACAGAAAGTCAAAGCAATGACATTTAGCTTCTATAAAAGTCCTTTTTTTTTTTAACTATCAAAGTCCTTGATCTGCCATATCTTGCAACCCAAAGCAACAATAAGTTGCCATGAAAAGTCCACCAATTTCGTTACTAATACATCCGACATGATCTTCCTATATGTTTATGTCATCAAAGAGCCTCCAATCAGTCACTCATTTCAGGTGGTAGATACTCTTCGCTCTTATCTTTATTAGATAAATATACCATTTTCCAGTCATTTATCGAGGAAATCACATCTTTAAAACTTTCAATAAAAACAACAAAAACCAAAAAAGAAGTCCATATAGGCATTTCAGCTTAAGCAGAAAAAATACAATGACATAATCACTCAAACCCTGTAAGAGATGAGAGATTCCCATGCACTCCTCTATCCACACAACAATCACATGGTACAATTAGTGTAGAAGCAAAACACAAAACGTGAATAGTTTCAAGTGGAGATTCATCATACTACTCTAAATGGTAACTAGCCAATTAAAATGTAACACCAAAGTCACCTAGTAGATCAATTCATCAAACAATCTCACAACGTTCATTCTTTAAAAGAAACAGCTCAGGTAGTAGATACAAATTCCTTCAACTCACCTTCTCAATACTATCCTCCTTCACTCTCTCGGCTTCGCTCTGTAGCAAGCAAAAGGCTTGAATAGTCAGTAGCATGTCAATATAAGACGACAAATATGCAAATGAAAACATTGCCTAAAATAGAGTTACACTACAGAGATGGCATACATTTCAGCAGTGAGAAAGACAAGAAGCATGGTGTCAAAACAAGGCCGCATTGTATCGTATCGCCCGTGTCGTAAAGGTTTTCAAATCTACCAGAACCGATATTACCCGCATCGTAAAGGTGTAAAAAAACCGCATTTTAGGCGGATTTTAGGGATATGTCATGGTTTAAGCCGATATTCAGCGGTATGACAACCGCATCATCCCCGTTCCCGCATCACCGTGACCGTTACCGCGACCGTATTTTCGAACTATGACAAGAAGCATAAAAATGCATCACAGAAAAAGGGGATATACCTCAGAAGTAAGGGGATAAAGAAAAAGCACAGCAAGAACCGGCTTCGGAACCATGGCAAGTAATTCTTCATCCAATCCATAAACATCAGTGCACTCAGCTTCTTCTGCAGGTAAACCAAGACCCCAAAGAAACTGCAATGATGATAACAATAAGATTTTTTTTAAACTAAAGACATCAATTGATTTATGTTGACATTAAAATCCAGCATGGATAATTGATTTATGTTATGACATTAAATCCAACATGGGTTTCTCCAACTAAGAACCAAAACATCAAAAGTACACCCATTTCAACTCTTCAGAAAACTCAATGATAACCCAGATGAAATGAGAACATGTTGAATGAAATGAGAACATAAAATTCAACACATTGAGCTAACCCAGATGAGAAAACAGCAATTATTAACAAAATTAGACGTCAGATGAATCAAAATTTTGGTTTATAAAATCCCAAAATAACAATCGCGACAAAAGTGAAGAGCATAATGATCAAAGACCCAAATGAAAGAAAGAGAAACCTGATTCATAATATCGGGATTTGCTTCAAGGGGAAGCCATCTTTTGGTAGAGCGAGTTTCGGCCATTTTTTATTCTCTCAATAACGAAAACGCCAGCAATATAAAAGAAACACTCCTTGTTTGATTGGAAACTGAATCCGAGCTCTTGAACACGGGGAACTGCTATATATACTTATGTACGTGGGCTTTTTAATTCTAGCCCAAAATATTCAAATTTTTTTTTTTTTTTTTAGGTGTTAGGAGCGACTAAGGTTTTATTCTCCTCGACTTATAAAAATGAGTTTTAGTAAAAATAAGTTCAGTAAAAATAAGTTTAGAAAGAAATAAGTTCAATAAAAATAAGTTTAGTAGTAAAAATAAGTTCAGCAAAAAATAAGTTCAGTAAAAATAAGTTTAGTAGTACAATAAGTTCAGTAAAAATAAGTTAAGTTCAACAAAAACAAGTTCGGTAAAAATAAGTTTAGAAATAATAAGTTAACTTCAGCGAAATTAAGTAAAGTTCAAGAAAAATGAACTCCATGTTTTAGCAAAAATAAGTTAAGTTCAACAAAAATTAGTCAAGTTACGCAAAAATAACTGAAATTCAGCAAAAATTAGTTAAGTTAAGCAAAAATAAGTTGATGAGAACAAAGCCTTAGCACAATGATACAGGATAGGTCGATTCCCAAGTTTGGAGAACCATCTTTCACAAAACATTACCAATTACAATAGATTATATCCACTAAGTTATAGAAGCATGTATTATAGATTTATGGTCCATGGCTGATGTGGTACAATTGTTGAGTTCTTCATCTGTTTTGCCCTAAACTTAACTTTTGGTTTGCAAAATTAAAATACATGTTGGGGTTGATATAGATGAAAAAAATAAGGGGCTAGGAAAGTCGAAATTTTGGTGAACATTCATTTGTTTCCCCATGTAATTTGTTTGGGGCTGTATAATTTATAATTTATATGTATAGTGAAATATGGAGACTCTTCCCTGCCAAAGCACCACGCCCAAAAACAAAACAAAATCAAAGAAAAATAGAAGCACTAATATTCCAAGTAGGGGGTGTTAATCTGGGTTATAGGGTGGGTCCGGGATGGGCCGAGGGGTCGGATGTGTTTGGGTTAGACCGAACAAAATCAAACCTTTTATCAGATCGAGTGTGGGTTGGGTCGGAGCCACTTAGGTCGGGTCAAGCCCGATCAACGTATACTCGAGTGCGGGTTGGGTATGGGTCGGACCATTTCGGCTCGGTTCAAAACGGTTTGGGTAGACATAAGTCAGGTTCTAAATGGGCTTGTGTAGATCAAGTTGGATTCGGTTGGACTTGGGTCGGCTCAAGTCATGTTCAGATGTACTTGGGTCAGCTCAAGTTGAATTCGGATGGAGTTGGAATGATCCATTATATGTTTGAGTCCGTTTGTTTCTAGTCATTAATTATCGATATCAATCGAAGTTCGGGTCGGCAGACGCATATCTGTGTGCGCGACAACGCGAGAAATACATAAATGAACAAGTTAATAAACTTGACCAATGTTAACTATAATCATATTCTCAAATATGTCCAGAGATTATATTAATAACAATTTTTAAATATCTTATATAGAAGTATTTATAAGAACATGAACTAAAGTTATGAGCAAAACATATTTAATTTGATAGATAATGTCGGGTTAGTAATGGACTGGGATGATATGGGTCGACTTACAATTGGTTGGATCAAAATGGGTTTTCTCGGGTCTACTTGGGTTCGGGATAGTTGACTTTAGGTCGGATGCAGATTGGGTTCGAATTTTAGTATTCGGATTTAACTGGGTTCAGATTAAGTTTGGATCAGTAATAGATTGGGCTGGGTTCTGATATGCTCGGGTATAACTAGGTTGGGTTGATTCTGGATCGAAATGGATATTATGGGAAACCTAATTATATCGGATCGAAACAGGCTGGATGCGGTTGGACCCGTGGATCAGGTATGTTTTTGACACCCTTAATTCCAAGATTCAATATGTTTAGTTTCTAAAACCCGCTCCTTCTGTATTAAGCACATTGATACAAATACTGAAATACAACAATGGTGAGTCGCCCTTGCAAACAATTTTCAAGAATTAACATACAACTGCGATATCAATACAACAATTTGCTCCTTTTGGGGTTATGCCACTCAATTATTATGGTTATGCCACTCAATTTGATATAACCATAACAATTTGCTCCTTTGAGGGTTATTTAGGAACAAAGAACGTGGTTAACTGGTTATGCCACTACATCCATATGAAACCTTTGGGGGTCACTCCCAGTCCTGCCCCAAGAACGTTCGCCACGAGTGGTACGGTGGTACCTCCATGAAATAGAAACTGTAAAAATCAACCAAAAATTAGAACTTTCTATCTGTACACTTTTTCTACTATCTTCTATTTAAACCATTTTCATTTTCTTTTCCTTTTGTTTCTCCATTATTATGGTTATGCCACTCAATTTCCTCCAAAAGTATTACACACTGTGATATTGTACTATTTTTACAAGTGAGGCTGAAACCACTAAAACCTCTAAAACCTAAGCTCCACACTATTACCCTCCAAGATGCAGCTAGAAATCAAGGAGGCAGAGAATGTAGATAATGTTTTTCTTTGTTGAAAAAGAATATGACACCATACTTGAGTAAGCATATAATGTTGAAAGATTTTATATTTGCTTTTGTTACGTTTGAATATTACAATATTTAGAAAGAAGTGTGTTCTTTATCAAAAACTAAAAGAAATAAATGGACTCACGATCTCTTTATATTTCTTTAATACAATTGTCAGGAAGATTTACATCATTTTAGTGTTTTTTTGGTTGATTGGTCAATTTAATTTTATAGAAACTTATTTACGTGATTAATTTTTTTTGAAGTTCACCCTTTTTTCTATTAGTAACCAAACAAACATTTATTATTAAATTCTACAATTTCTTGCATTTTTCCCTTTTTTTCAATCAAAATGATCTTAGTTGTGTTCGCCATGAAGATAATTATGCCTTAAATCTGAATCATAATAACTTGTCAATTTTAGATCAATATCAAAGTTTGAAGGACTGGATTGTATCTATTTGAACCGTAGGAGGGACAAAATTGGAGGAAAAAATTGCTTATTTCATGATACGGTGAATCCAATCCTAATTTTAAAGGCTGAAAGAGAACTTGAGGGTAAAGATGTCACTACTGCATTTCTTATTATAAGGAAAGAAGACATGTATGTTGTAGGTTATAATCTGATAAAGTCTGATGAAGCACTCAAGATTCCTGGAAATTGGATTTTAACTAAAGATGGTTGTACAAAGATAGATGGGGCTACATTTGCTAATTGGCCAGTGGCGAATCAACGATTTTATCAACAAGAAACAGAAGTTAATGATGGAGAAACTTGGGCTTGAGAGTATAAATCTTGCTATGTTCATTTTGCACAACACTTCATCACTTGAATGTGCAAAATGTTCAGCATTTCATAGTATCACCCGAAATTTCTATGAGACTTTTCGATCTACCAATATTGTTGGAAGTGCAATTGTGAAAGGTGAGGATAAACCGATTAAAAAAAATAGGGTTATGATTTGGAAGACTTTTTCAGAAATTAGTCTGCACAATGTAAATTTTTAATAATTCTCTCTATAGATATATATGGGCACTTAAAAGATAGTCAATGGAAAAAAACTCTGGAAGTTGGGTATTAGAGCTACAGATGAGTTGAAGAAGATTATATCTATTGTTAAAAGAGAGAATCAAAGGACAAGGGAAAATATGAGACATGGAGAACAATTGGCAAATAATACATTGGAGAAGTTTCTAATAGGTACATCTCTTTTTTATTTGGTATTTAGGAAATTGTTTTTCAGCTCTGTTTCTGAGATATTGGAGGCCGAAAGGTGAACCTACATATATTAGGGCTCTAATTAGATCCAAGTTTTTGAATGTTTGATTTTTTAGTCTAGACCGAAAAAATAAACAGTTGTTCTAGCCAAGTTTTTTAATACAATTGTCAGGATGATTTACATACTTATAATGTTTTTTTGGTTGATTTGTTAATTTAATTTTATAAAAACTTATTTACATGATTAAATTTTTTGAAGTTCACCCGTTTTTCTATTAGTAACCAAACAAGTACTTACTTATTATTAAATTCTACAATGTCTTGTTTTCTTGTTTTATTTCTTGTATTTTCCTTTTTTTTCAATCTAAATGATCTTCGTTGTGTTCGCCATGATGATAATTATGCCTTAAATTTGAATCATCATAAGCGGTCAATTGTAGACCAATATCAAAATTTGAAGGATTCGATTGTATCTATTTCGACTGTAGGAGGGACAAAAATTAGAGGACAAAATTGCTTATTTCGTGATACAGTGAATCCAATCCTAATTTTAAAGGTTGAAGGAGAATTTGAGGGTAAAGATGTCACTATTGCATTCCTTAGAAGGAAAGAAGATATGTATGCTGTATGTTATAATCTAATAAAGTCTGATGAAGCACTCAAGATTCCTGGAGAATGGATTTTAACTAAAGATGGTTGTATAGAGATAGAGGGGGCAACATTTGCTAATTGGGATGGTAATTACTAGTGGCGATTCAACGATTTTATCAACAAGAAACAGAAGTTAATGATGGAGAAACTTGGGCTTGAGAGTATAAATCTTGCTATGTTCATTTTGCACAACACTTCATCATCTAAATGTGCAAAATGTTTAGCATTTCATAATATCATCCGAAATTTCTCTAAGGCTTTTCGATTTACCAATGTTGTTGAGAGTGCAATTGTGAAAGGTGAGGATAAACCAATTAAAAAATGATAGAATTATGATTCGGAAGACTTTTTTAGAAATTGGTCTGCATTATGTGAAGTTTTAATAACTCTGGAAATTGGGTATTATAACTACAGATGACTTGAGGAGGGTTATCTCTATTATATATGTCAAGAGGGGTGGGACACCAAAAAATAGAAAAAGGAAAAAAATATAAAATATAAAACTTATAACTACTTCGGTTAAATGGGAAAAAACATAATCAAAAGGAAAAACCGATCCTAATCATAACCCCTAATATCAGTCAGCAGTTACCACTCTTCTCAAGTCTTCCTCTTCTCCCTTCCACGATATGCAAGTGCGAACAAAATGCAACAAGCACATATACATAACCAAGCAGGAAGCATGGTAATTGACCACATATACATCAACAAAGAACAGCAAGAGGGGAAATCACATGTGTAAAAAGGTATTTCTTACTTTCACAATTTATAATGTATTGGAAAAAAAATTTAAAACGATGAAGTTTGATTCTATTTTCACTTTGTTTTTTTTTTTTCACTTTTGTAATCGAATATATATTTATGCTTTGCATGAGTTGATTATATGTAAATTAATAGTAATTTAAAACATTCAAATTTTTTTTAAATAATACATCATGAGGAGAGAGAAAGTTGCTTAAAAACTTCCATAAGTTTGATGAAGGACTGCATCTTCAGCCACGGTTGATTTTGGTAGGTGAAATAAAGAGTCATGTTGGATGCCTTATTGTGTGTGTTTTGTGTATTTTCAGATGTTCAAGTCCGCATTTCATAATTTTTGAGAGGAAAAGAAATAGAAACCAATTATTTTCCATGCTTCGTCTCTTTCCTATATGCTATATATATTCATATGTCTCAATTAGGCATTTCTGTTAGTTTCTCTTGATCACCCCTTTCTTGAAATTACTTACTGTATCATTGGAATAGAAATTCCTCAAAAAGTTCAGACAGAAATTTTTTCAAGAACATATTTTTAATTTTGGATTTTGCTACAAATGATGTTTCAGTCGCAAAGTCAGTGGATGATAACAACAAATCAAAGATAGAGTATGAATCAGTTTTGCCAAAGTTCAATTCTAAAAGTACTTAGGCTCTGTTCTTTTGGACTGAATAAATGGAAGTTCGGTTCGATTCGGTTCGATTCGGTTCGGTTCGAGATCGAGATCGGTTCGAGATCGAGATCGTTCGATTGGTTCGAATCGAGATCGTTCGGTTCGTTCGAGACTTATTCGGTTCGGATCGGATCGAGATCGGCTCGTACTACAACTTATTGATTTTTTTATTTATTATTATTATTATTATTATTATTATTATTATTATTATTATTATTATTATTATTATTATTATCATCATCATCATCATTATTATTGTTATTAATAATATTATTATTACTATTATTACTATTATTATTATATTCTTATTATTATTCTTATTATTATTATTATTATTATTATTATTATTATTATTATTATTGTTATTGTTATTGTTATTATTATTATTATTATGATTGTTATTATTATTATTATTATTATTATTATTATTACTATTATTATTACTATTATTAATTTTATTATATTCTTATTATTCTTATTATTATTATTTTTATTATTATTGTTATTTTATTATTCTTCTTATTATTATTATTATATTATTATTATTATTATTATTATTATTATTTTTGGCAATGTCACTTTTAAACTTTTTGGAGGGTATTTGTTAACCCATTGAATATAAAAAAAGGGAGCGAGACAAGTGATAAAAAAGAGTATTTTTTGGTGAAAGAAGCGAAAGATAGAAAAGTAATACTCCCTCCGATTTATTTTGTTGTTCCTATTTTGAATAATTTTGTGAGAGAAAATTGGTTAAAGTAGGGAGAACTTTCGAAAACGGAGGGAGTATTACTTTATGGTGGGTGAAGAACTCCAAATAAATAAGTTTAAACAATGTAAAGCAATTAAAAAAATGAACATTTAAGGGAAATGTAGCAATTAAAAGAAACAAAAGGAGTATTCTAAATTTCCTAATAATCTTCTTCCATACGATCTCCAACCTCGTCATTTTCTTCCACCTCATCTTCATTATTATCTTCACCATCAGCTTCATGTGCATCATTCAGTTTAATATTATTACTTCATATTCATTATTATTCTTCTTGTTATTATTAATATTACTCAATTCATAAGAATATTATTATTATTATAGCGTAAAAAAAAATATTATTATTATGCATATTATTAGTATTAGTATTAATATTATTATTATTATCATTATCATTATCATTAATAATATTAATTATTATCATTATCAATGATGATAAAAATATTACTCTACTTGTAATTATTAATAATACTCAATTCGGATCGGTTCGATTCGGATCGAGATCGGTTCGATTCGGACCGGTTGATTCGATTCGATTCGAGACTTATTCATTTCGGATCGAGATCGGTTCGGTTCGAGATCGGATCGGATCGATTCGGTTGGACTTATTCAAATCCAAAAGAACAGAGCCTTAATCAACAACATTACTTACACTAACTCAAAAATACCAAAATGACATAATGAGTTCTCGGCCATGCAAATTGCAAATGTGTTTTTTCTTTCCGTAATGTGGGATATAAGTTAAGTTTGGCACAATATTTCATGATTTTTATGGCCTTTTACTGTGTTTATCATCTTTTCTAATAAGTTGATGTGAATCAGAGTAATCTCCAGCAAAAAAGGAACCACAATGCATGGAGCAACTTAAAATGTTTCACGAACACTAATATTGAGGTAATTATATATATACATTCCCCTTTTATTTTAGTTGTTCCACGACTTATGCACTAAAGATTAAAAGAATTATCATTTTGAAGATCTTGATGAGTTATTTTTCTAAGAATTATGCAATCAATATTCAAATATATCTACTTTCTTGGTTCCACTTTCTAATTAATCTTGTTGTCAATATATTACTACATTACTACTTCATTAATTTTTTGGTGATATTCTTATACACAGTAGCAACAAAAACCAAGGTAATGAGGAAAAAATGTGCAAAAATGGGTCAAAATTTAATTCGCAATATTGTTGTGCACACATTTAAGGTGCTTCTTAGTTATCTATTTACTTTTGCATGCATAGCGTGCATATAAAGGCTAGTATCTATTGTTGAAAGAGAGAATCTAAGGACAATGGAAGATATGAGACATGGAGAACAATTGGCAAATGATACATTGGAGAAGTTTCTAATAGGTACATCTTTTTTCTATTTTGTATTTAGGAAATTGCTTTTCAGCTTCGTTTATGAGATTTTGGAGCCTAAGGGTGAACCTACCTATTATGGCTCTAATTAGATCCAAGTTTTTTAAATGTTTGATTTTTCGGTTCAGACAAACAAAATAAATTGTTTGATCCAAGTTTTTTGAAGTTTCGATTTTCGGTCCGACCCGCGAATAATTTTTTTTTTGGCTTTGACATAACTTCTATATAAAATTTAATTTTCTATTTAATTTATTTATTTTTTATGGATATTATGTCAAAAAAATATTATTATATTATTAAGGCAAATGATATATGCAGCCCTTAGGGCTGCATAATTACTCTTATATTTTCAATAAAAATAGAATCTGTGATATATTAGGCTGTAAATATGCATTAATTACTCTTTATATTTTCAAAGAAAACCTAGAATCTATGAAGAGAAGGAATACTACTCCCTTCGTTCTCTTTTGTTGTTCCTATTTGGAATCGGAGAAGAAATCAATGCAACTCAAAAAATGGTTAAGATTCCATTATTTTAAATAAAGTTAAATGAATAAAAATAAAGATTCTAGCCCTTTTGATGTATTATATGTTAGGCAACCAATCATACAAAAAGTTTGAGAGGTAAAAGAGTAAAGTAACTACAAACTAGTGTGAACACATTTATTGTTCTTTGGCTAACTCTATATTAGACAACCAATTAGAGAAAAGTTTGAGGGTAGAAAGGTAAAAAATGACAACTCAATAGTGTGAACACATTTATTACATTTTAAAACTAATGAAAAATTTAATTCATAAATTATATTATTTATGGAAATATTCAAAATATGAACAACATATTGACATTTCCCAATGGGAAATACAGGAACAACAAAAGAAAACGGAGGAAGTATAAACTAGTAACACATAACAATAAAAACCCATTGAAATTCACTTTACAACTTTCTATGGCTTACAATATTACACTTCAAATTTTCTTCTACCCAATTTACAAAATAATCATCTTTTCCACCATATTTTTTTCACTCCTCTACCAGAAAAAATCTCCAGCATCGTAGATGAAATAAGTAAGAGTAAAAATATTGTTTTTTCTTATTTATATTTCTCCATCCAGTCTTGCAAATTAAGTGTTTGATCTATATTATCCACCTCATCTTCTATGCTTAAGTTCCATGAAATTCTTAGATTTTAATCCTCTGTCTCAATGGTGGAATACTTACATGTCAAAGATTTTACTAGTGTCTAACCTTTGATGAAATTTGCTGCATATGAATTGCCGAATTGGAACTTTTTTACATAGGCCTTGTTTGGCACTAGCGTTTTAGGTAGTGGTTGGACAAGATTAAAACGCTACTTACGAAGATTATGAGTGTTTGGTAAGGTAGTGGTTGTAGTAGCGGGTAGCGGTTAGAGTAGATTATGGGTAGCTTTTGTAGAACGTTACTACAAGTAACGTTTGAGATTGATAGGTAGCGGTCTAGCGAATAAATACTATATAATAGTATAAGGCAGAATGGTTAGCCAATGCTTTTAATTTATTTTTTCTTTTTCTGTTTATTAATTGCTTTTTTTATGGCAATTTAATATTTTTCCTTTACAATAGCAGATCGAGATGTGATTTAAATATTTATTTCAAAAAGAAGATATACTAACATTTCACAATATTTTTTACTCCAAAGTCCACAAGCATTTTAGTTGAAATAGGTAATATATTAATTTTTTGAGAGTTAAATATTATCATAAATTTTACATTTCTTTGAGTAGTTAAAAAGTGGTATACTCTTTATTCTGTGTAAGCTGTTTGAAAAAAAAAATATTGAATTTAACTATTGAACTAACTAAAGAAATTGTTGTAGTTCATTTCATATTCAAATAAATGTCATTTATTGTCTTTTACAATTTCAACAGCTAATTTTGCCAAACACTTCTAATTAAACAACTACTTTAAACACTAATCGCTAACAGCTACTAGTAGACAGCTAGCAGCTACCCCCAACCGCTACATCTACTCCAACAGCTAACAGCTACTAGAACCACTAGTTTTGCCAAACAGGCCTATAATCGTCTGTATCTATAGTATTTGACTTTTGATTAAATTATTCATAGAAGACTTATGCTCATGCATTAAGATTTTGTTTAATTGGATTAGCTATGGAATCAGTTTGGTGAATTTATTTTAAACAAGACTTATGCTCATACTGTGACTCCTTGTCAAACCAAGTTGTTTCTCTAGTTTTACAAGTTTTAATGAGCATTAAATAGGTGAACAATTAATAATTCCTAATCATTTCAATAGGTTCCTTTGAAAGTATAAATTAGTATTAAATGGTAATTTTGGTAGTTTTTATTACAACCCTAAGGACTGCATATAGCAGAACTGAAAAAAAAAAACACTCTTTGTTTGATTGGAAACTGAAACGAAGCTCTTGAACCAGATACCGGGGCAACCGCTGTATATACTTATGTACGTGGGCTTTTTAATTCTAGCCCAAAATATTTAAATATGTTTTTTTTGGTGTTAGAAGCGACTAAGGTTCTGTTCATCTTGACTTATTAAAATAAGTTTTAGAAAAAATAAATTAAGTTAAGTTCAGCAATAATAAGTTCAGTAAAAAATAAATTAAACAAAAATAAGTTCAGTAAAAATAAGTTTAGTAGTAAATATAAGTTCAGCAAAAATAAGTTAAGTTCAACAAAAACAAGTTCAGTAAAAATAAGTTCAGTATAAATAAGTTTAGTTTGACAAAAACAAGTTTAGTAAAAATAAGTTAACTTCAGCGAAATTAAGTAACGTTCAAGAAAAATGAACTCTAAGTTTTAGCAAAAATAAGTTGAGTTCATCAAAAATTAGTTAAGTTAAGCAAAAATAAGTTGATAGCAAAAATAAGTGCAGCAAAAATAACTGAAGTTCAGCAAAAATTAATTAAGTTAAGCAAAAAAAAGTTGATGAGAACAAAACTTTAGCCCAATGATGCAGGATAGGTCGATTCCCAAGTTTGGGTAACCACCTTTCACAAAACTTTACCAACTAAAATAGATTATATCCACTAAGTTATAGAAATATGTATTACAGATTTATGGTCCATGGGTGATGTGGTACAATTGTTGAGTTCTTCATCTGTTTTGCCCTAAACTTAACTTTTGGTTTGCAAAAATAAAATACACGATGGGGTGATATAGATGAAAAAAAAGCGGTTAGGATAATAGGAAAAAGAAAGAGAGAAAATAAACTTAAAAAAAGCAAATATGCGAAATCGAAATTTTGGTGAACATTCTTTTGTTTCCCCAAGTATTTTGTTTGGGCTGTATAATTTACAATTTATTTGGATAGTGAAATATGGAGAGACTAATTTTCCATTGCCGGAATTTGGAGAGAAAGAGCATTAGACTCTGCACCCGCCGAGGCACACGCTCCTAAAACAAAACAAAATCAAAGAAAAATAGAAACACTAATATTCCAAGATTCAGCCGCTCTCTCTCAAAATCTCCCCAAAAACCCAAACCCTAGGAAACCTCTAAAAACCAACCGCCGCCCCGCAGGCTTGCTGGTGGCCGCAGGGTCGCCGGGCCGCATTCCTTCTGTTCCTCCTTTGGTTAGTCGTCGTCGTCCATCCCCTCCCATGTTCGTCAACCCCGTCCCCTTCCCCGTTCGTTTTTCGTTATTGTTGCTTCCTTCTCCCCGGCGTTGGTGTTGTGCCTCCCCTGCTGGTGTCGAGTCTACCCCCTCCCCTACTGGCGTCGTGTCTCCCCTCCCCCACCCCTTGGTAGCGTCGTGTTTCCCCTCCCCTCCCCGTGGTGGTGTTGTTTCCCTGTCCTTCCCCACGGTGCGTCGCGCTGTGTCTCCCCTCCCCCCAACCCCCGGTTTGTCGTGTCTCCCCCTCCCCCACCCCCGGTGCGTCGTGTCTCCCCCTCCCCCTCCCCGGGTGTCGGTGTGTCTACCTTTTCCCGACCAGTTTATGGTTGAGGTTTCTAAGTTAAGGTGTAGTGTTATGAATCTAGTGCTGGTTTTTTTAGTTTGTTTGATGTATGTTTCTTCCTTATCCAATAGCCCTTGCCTTTTTGTGTATGGATGTGCTTGAGTGTTCGTTATTTGTGATCAATGGGTAGTGCAAGGTTCTTGCTTTTCTATGACAAAGAAAGATCTAGGAAACTTGTTGAATAGAGCCTATGATCCTGGAGTGTTTATGCCGCTTTGGGAATTCGAGTGTTGGTTAATATGAGAGGAGGATATTAATTCAGATCTGTTGTGCATCGTTCTTCTAGGTTTGGGATTGTGAAGTTGGATCTTTGGATCCATAAGTGGGGCGAAGTTCATCAATCTAACTCGCCCCAATTTCTCGTGATGGCTTCAGGTGTCATCACACCTAAAAAATGCATATTGTGGGAGGCCCTCCAATTTGATTTGGAGTAAGTTTTGACCTCCACCTCTTTCGAGTTTCAGTCTAATGGGACTAAACTCCGGGTACCCTCGCAGCAGGGTCAGAAGTCACCAAAGGACGTGACTTCATTGGTAGTTGATTCAGTAGAATCCGAGGAGGATGTTTCTTTTCAAGGACCTTGGGATTTAGTACCTAGTAGACATTAGGGTCTACTAGTTGTAGTGCGACAAACTCTCTTTGAAGATCGTCAGAGTTTCGTATCACAACAGGCTCCCTCTCATATCAGGTCTTTTTCATCAAGACATATAACCCAACCTCACCCGTCATCGCTCAAGAACTGTTGTTGGACTGGACATGTAATAGCTAGTGTTTTCTTCATAAAGTATGTACGAGCTCATAAAGCTCTTGTTATTGTAAGTTTGTTTTTGTTTGGTTGTATTAGCATTAGGCTGTACTCCAAGTTTTAATTTATGTAAATTTTCTCTATGTCAAAAAAAAAAAAAAAATTCCAAGATTTAATATGTTCAGTTTCTAAAACCCGCTCCTTTTGTATTAAGCACATTGATACAAATACAACAATGGTGAGTCGCCCTTTCAAACAATTTTCAAGAATTAACATGCAACTGCGATATCAATACAACAATTTGCTCCTGCTACATTTATTTAGAAGACATCAGAACATCAAACACTCTTATTCACCAGTATACTTTGGTATCCGCTTCTCAGCAAATGCTTTTAAGCCTTCCAATCGGTCTTTGCTATCTAAAACTTGTTGATAACACTCTTCTTCCAGTCTTAAGGCTGATGCCATGTCCATATCAATTCCTTCATTAATAGCTCGTTTTGCTGCTCTCACTGCCAGTGGACCCTGTTGATTATAGAAACAAGAGATCAAAATGTGAAATAAGATGGAAACATGTTTACAAGGCTTCATGAGAAAATAAGAATAAAAGTTTCAAGTTTTACAATTCTGGAAGTAACTAATATGACTATCTATAACATTCAATTGAAAGAGCTCAAGTAATAAGAATCAAACCAGTTATCAACTTAAGAGATGCCAAGTTCCCTTTAGCATCTGAAGGAGGTAATCGATAAGTATCATGAGTACACGACGTGCCTAATCTAAGGAAGATGATTGTCATATACATATTTGATTAGGAGATATACTGGCCATAAAATTTTAAAAAACAAGCCGTACAAGCCATAACGTGGCTGGTGGGGGATATGAGGAAATCCCAGCGCCCAACCTCATGGTAGGTAGGTGGAGCTCTATCATTGAGTTCCCACTTGATTCTCCACATTTTAGAGATTAACACAACAAAGTTTGATCCTAAAGGCGTTTCAAAGAGTAAATATTTTAAAGGCATATTTTAAGAACCTTCTGATTTATTTCCCGTGCAATTTCGAGAGCCTTGGGATAAGCTGAACCAGGAGGCACACAGTAGTTAACAAGACCTGCATCACAATCCGCTTTAAAGTGGTAAATTTAAAGATCAATTGATTATTCTAATAAAAAGGCAATAGAATGCTTAGATTCAACATACCCACTGATGACGCCTCAGTGCCACAAATTCTACGACCAGTGAAGATGAGTTCCTTTGCTAAAGATTTTCCAATCAATCTAGCAAGCCGTTGAGTGCCACCTGCTCTGCGGGAAAATCCATGACATGAACAAAGATGAATCAGACATGTGGAGTCTCGTCTTCTACACAAAAGCAGCAAAATGAACACAGATATCGCTGCGCAATGCTTTGCTATTCAACTTTTAACTCCATTATATTCATTGGTATAAGAGATAAGCAAATTCCAAATATAGAAACTATATTAGTTACTCCCTATAATTTTAATCAGTTGTTCCGCTTTGACTTCAGAGTTGCCCATGCAGGCATGCACAACTCTGTAACATTAATGTATTTGACTACCAAATAGTGAAAATCATAAAAAGTTGATATTATGAAAATGTACATTGAGTATCTTTTATTGGATGTGTTTCGCATCTGGCATACGCTAGTGGATTCCATCCAGCTTAAAGCTTAGTTAATACGAAAGAGATCAGATAGCAAGTGCAAGTGCAAGTGCAAGTGCAAGTGCAAGTGCAAGTGCCAGTAGAGCAAGCTTCTTCTTCAGAGGGTTAACCTCTTTGAACCTCTCCTTTAGGTATGCCCTTCTGTTGCAACCAAGGTAAGGAGACTTCCATCTTTTTTCGGGTTCAAAAGCTTTGGACGAAGGCCATCCTTACTTCTTAACTTTAACAGGTTTGATTTATGACTAGAACCCTCCTAAAGCATTAGGGTGCCACCCACCCTTTCCCCCAAAATATTCTTCAAGTACTTGCTTTTCTGAGAAAGAAGTCGTCTTGGTACGTACTACCTTGGGGTCAGATGAGCTTTTGGAGAGCTACAGTAGTTACAAGCTTAGCTAGCGCTGAGCCTGTAGTAGGAGATAGCATAGTGACTTGGCTTTGGGGCAAGCGAAGAGATAGGAAGCAAAGCTGCTCCTGATAAAGAACAGATCCAACATCTCACATAATATAACTTGCTTTTATATATTAGTAGAGAATTAAGGTAACTGGGTTACGTGAATAGTGCAAAAGTCAAATTAGATTCACTAAATAATGACGGAGGGTGTACTATGCATCAAGCTACCAGAAAAAGTAGAATGAGAAATTTCAAGTTAAAAGTAATATCCAGCGCGTACCCTGGTATTATAGCAAGTCCAGTCTCTGGCAAACCCATTACAGCATCTTCACCTAGCCAAGCAATTACAAACATCAAGATGAGGACCTCATTGCAATTGACAGCATTATATTGGATTAATGTTACTAGAACTAATGATAATCAAACCAGGAAACCCATATACCACATATCCGGAGATCGCATGATAAGGCCATCTCCAGCCCTCCACCTAAAGCTGCTCCTTCGATAACAGCAATAGTGGGAATATTAAGTACCTAAGTACCATTAAGAAATTTCCCGCCATTGTCACTCTTGATCGAATGAAAGGATATTAAAAAAAAACTAGAATAATTCCTCAATAGATAGTTATTTACTAGCTTTCTAACACACAGATTTTTGTAAGAAAAGATCCTGATAATTATTTTCCTGTGCTGCACTTTAAATCAGTTATTCACAATATTGACAATGAAAAAGAAAAAACCATCAGACTATTTTAATTTTGAAATCATATATCATCTTTTACATAGCAGATGACAAATCAACTTAAAATGTTAAGATTTGATGACATAATGTGCGAGTAGGGATACATCTCTCAGAGATGGGTAATATTTTTGTCCTTCTCACCCCTACACTGTACACACACTACAAAATTACACAGACATCATATCATACAACATAGATACTATATAGTGAGTTTCACACTATGACCATATCAATCCGCTCCTCCCTATTATCTTGTTCTCATGTGAGAGAAGATGTATTAAAGTCCCATCTCTGAGATAGGGGTAACAAAACCCCCACAATGTACACTTATTGAAAAGGTAACAGAATTCTTCAGCTGCACAGGCCAGATAGTCTAAGCATAGGCCATATGCCAACAGAAAAAAATACTTCCTCCATTCTAAAACAAAAGAAACACTTACTATTTTACGCCGTCTCAAAATAAATGCAACGTTACCTTATTTGGCATTTAGTTCTCTCTACCTCTCTTTTCATCACATGGGTCCCTCTTTAATCCCCGTGCCTTTCCCCATGTTTCATTTATTTTAGAGCGGAGGAAGTCTATAGAGCTACAAACCTCCAACAGTGAAAATGTGGATCGAAGTGCATTCACAAAGGACTGGACCTCAGTTGGTGACATATCCTTTCGTTCCTGAAGAAGCAACCCAGAACAAATATAAGCTTGAGATAAACACCAAAACAACGAGAAGCACAAAAATCTAATGTCTCTTAAAGCAATAATGGTGGATAGTGGACTAGTTGGTTGTTAAAAGATCTATGGAAGAGCATAACTACCGGCATAATGTCAACCATACCTTTAAATCAGCACCAGCACAGAAAACCTTTGGAACCGAACTGCACATCATCAAGACTTTGGAAGAGAGATCTCTGTTTATTGTTTCAAGACTATGCTGCAAGCCTATTAGCATATCCTTTCCAATGGCATTTTTGGATCCTGGCCTATCTAAGGTAAGCTCAACAATCCCTGAAAGACAAAACAATCATATATTCATGTCATAACAAACATTAAAAATTCGCAACATAAACTCCACCGAATTTGCTTTGGAGTGATAAGCAGACAACTTTTTGTTGTTCTTATCATCATCATTATTATTACTATAATAGGAGAATTATTTTACTACCACTATCATGGTATATACAAAATGTTTGCATTTATCTGTTCTCGCATCTTTTTCTCCCACTATTTCCTAGTTTTTTTTCCCATGTCTTTCTGGAACAGTCTTCATGTCTGTTCAGAAATAGATAAACTTCTGGGTACATTATAACCTTTCCAGACCCTGTTAACGGCAAAATCCACATAAAGTTTGTTGTCATTTATTTATTCATATTTTTGTTTGGGGGGGTAACAATTTTGGAGGGAGGATGATAGAAAAGAAAAAGTAGAAGTAGCAACATGAAATTCATCCCATGCTGAATTCCTGCAAGACAAATAAAAGCAAACACCAGAAAGTTGCAGGTCATTTGGCTTCACATTAATTATAAAAAGAAGCCACAACTATCTGTAACCCAGCAGCTGGCAGGTGAGTTCAACATATATGGGTAAAGCTTTGTAAGATGATGATAAAAGAGGACAGGTTCAAGTCCAGCAAATCACACCAATTCCAGTTGTAAAGATATATTATGTTCCATTGAATGGGAATATGGGATGGAAGTCTCCACAAGTCTTGTCACCAGTCTCCATTCCCATCTTCCAGAGCTTTCATTTGTAGTCGCGAAAAAAGATTGTGGTTGCAGTGACAACTATGGTAATGGTTGTGGACACAGAAGTCCATAATGAGTTGACAAACAGGGAAATTTCATCTTCATGATTAAATCTCAAGTGCTTCTCGTTTAATTTTTAGTTTATACTAACACCTTACCCTATTATGAAAGCAACTCTTTGACAGTCGTAGGGATTAAAGTATTAGTCAAATATTTGTTATGAATTCAAACGACTGTCTACTGAACTCTTACAAGTTACAATGGGTGTTATAGTGGAGTATAACTTCAAAAACTTCATGGCAGCTTGTCATGGAACAAAAAGTTGACTATCCTTCACACATGTGATGATATGTAATAGAACAAAGTTTACTAATTCCATATTGCAGGATAAGTCTTATATGTTTAATTAATGTGGTATATGTTAAGGGTGGAAAAAGGCATCTAAATCACGAAGGAGAAAACATGGTCAAGGTGTTTAGTTAAAGCGGGCAATGTCAGTCAGATTCAGTCAGGTCTATTCATCAGCGCACAGAACATCGATCCTGATCCAGCACCCCATGCCCAAGTGTGAAATGGTAAGTGGAGAAAGGGAGAAAAAGAGATGAAACCACTCATATTGACTGAAGCTGCTATCGGCGTCTACATTATTTTGTTAGGGAAATCATGGTGCCAGTAGTTATGTTCAACCATGACTTAAGGGCAGAAACACCCACAGATTTTTTTTTTAAAAAAAAAAAAACTAGAACCAATTTGGATTACTTGATGGTACCAAAATTGTTCCCGGTTTTTTATTTAGAGAGTTTTTGGTCGGGAGGAAAATGTTTTCCTAGAAATTTGGTTAACCCAATTTCCCAATTTGGATTACTTAATTATTGTATTCCTGAATTCCTTTTTTCATTTTCAATTTCAATTTCCAACCAAACAAAAGCCTTAGTATCTCAATACAATTTTTCTACCTCTATCATAAAATTATAGCTACAAGCCTACAAGCAGGCAACAATGAAATATAACAGCTATTTAAGCAAAATCATCCAAAAGACTATAGGTAAAACAAAATATTAGTAGTTGATTATATATTCAGCAAAATTTGGCAACAGTGAAAATTCTGGAGTTCAACAATTACTATTAATCGGAGAATTGATTACCGGAATCAGCATCGGAGAGTCGTCGGAGTTTGACGGAATCAGAGATGTAATCTAATAAAAGACATCGGAAGCTGTGAAACTGCCATTGACGATAGGGTTTCGAAATTAAACCAATTGATCTAGCGATTGTTGGTAGAGCAACCATTTCTGGTTATCCAGATCATTCAATTTCGAATTCAAGGGCTACAATGAGATGATTTCTTCAGCTCAATTTTCTCAAAAGTCAAAACCCAAATTAATTTTGACCCCCGGAATATTTGTAACAGTTTGACCCCATAAAGGCTAAAGCAAACCACTTACTCACGTAGTCTGATATTTTTTTTTTTTCCCTCTGAGTAAGTTTATTCATCATACTCAACTCCAAACTCCAAATGTGCCACATTATCTTTCCACTATTTTTTAATTTTATAGACTCTCCTTCAGACTCCCAATATTCATACCTCCATAGGTAGGATGTAGGTAGAATGAAACTATGAAAGGCCCTATTAGGGTGGAACTTTTTAGAGGTTAACTCATCTTGTGTTAGTGTCTTAGCGGATTAGACGCTTTAAGCCTTTAAGAGTAGAAGGAAGGTTAGATGAAATCCCTTTTTCTAAAGTACCCCTAATGAGGTTAGAAGATTATTTTCTTTCCACTAGGCCAAGCTTAGTTTAGTAGATGAAGTAGTCTGATTGATGGTGCCAACATTTAGACTCCTTAACTTTTTATATGCAGTACTAGTTTTGAATAGAAAGTTTTAACCAAAAACAAATAATAATACTCTTAGTTGCCTCCACGTTGTCACAAATTATTGCGTATCTTAAGTTTGGCGAGAGATTAAAAATTATCATGTCCAATGTATAATGTATATTGGTAAAATAGGTAGGAATTGGGGTTGGCTCAAATGTTGTGCTTTCCCATCTTTCCTACCAAAGCCTAGGGTTCAATTCCTACCCCAAGTATTTGCTTGGGATTTAAGAGGGGAGGGGTTGTGGGGTGTTGGCTTATAATGGGCCTCTAGGTGGGGACGATTTCTTCTTACCTTTAAAATAAATATTGATAAAATAAGCGTGGAAGTATATTACTAAGAGTGACGGGATAAGTCATGTTGTTATTAGGGGTGCTGTAGACACATAATCGTGTCTCCCCATTTAGGGATCCGATGATGAAACATATCGTGGTCTTAATTGGTCCGACCCAAAGGCAGATCAGTCTGACAAGCTATTCAAACTATTTCGAAAAATGTTAAAGTCCTATTTTAAAGCCCAATTAATTATTCATGATAATTAATTGTATTTGAGCCCAATTCTTTGAAAAGCCCAATTAATCGATAATTAATTGATTTATTTTAATAAATAAATATTTTCAAAAGATTTTTTTTATAAGTCAAAATCATATTTTATCACGTAAAATCAGATATCCGTAGTTAAAAGATAAAAGAAAATCTTTTAGAACGCGTTTTATATCAAAAAACTATCAACACATGTCAAAAAAACAAGCGCTGCACTGAGCGCAATGTCCTGCCACGTGGACTTCCACATAAGTTGCGCCTAGCGCATAGACTGTGCTGAGCGCACCAGAACTACCACGTAGACTTCTGTTTCATGTAGAGTCCTGCGTCAAGCGCAGTTCTCTGCTTGAGACGCGGATTGTCTTTCTTATCTTTTTCAAAAGCGCATACCATGTGTACGCTTTTTTCTCGTCATGCCGCGTCATGCGCTTGCCACGTCAGCTGCGCCTAGCGCAGCCAGCGCGTGAGGCACAATGTCTTTTCCCCTATAAATAGGCCTGATTTCCTAGCAGATTGGAGAACGAATTTTTCACATAACACTCGATGAATACTTTACGAACCTCTCTACGAATTACAGAACTTTCCCTACAAAAACTCATACTTTCAAACACAAATACATTCAATCTACATACTTTCAGACATTCAGATTTTCAGGCCTCACGATTGCTCGTCCCGAAGGTTCTCAATCTCGCAGTCCCAAGCCACGGTATAATCCTGAGGGTCCTTATATAAATTATTTTTATATTGAAGTTACAAACAGTTTTCTTCCCTGATGTAGATCTTGAATGTAATTTGCTCTACTGTATATTCTAACCTCTTTTTTATACTTTATTTTATGTTCATATTATTCTTGCCTTTGTATATTATATGCTCGCCTGATTGTTCTATGCATATTATATGATTGTCCTGCATATTGCTTTTATCACCCACATGTTATTTTTGCTAATCAAAGACCTAAAGAACTGTTCTAATGTTAATCAGATTAATTTGGACAACATGTTAGGTTCCCTGTTATATTGATTGCATAATAACTTGTCACTAAAAATTAGTCTTTTATGTATTTCTAGAACCTACTTAGACTAAATATTTTTAGGGTGTTTAAATCGTTATATGATTATTCTTTGGCATAAAATCTGTAATGAATCGATATTTAGTAGAGGCCAACTTTGGGCGAATGTGGTTCATTATAACTATATTCGTACCCTCACCCCCGAACTCAATCTTTGGTTCATTTTGACCATCTATGGAGTCAGGACGGAGAAATTTACATTGGATAATTTGTCCCTACGGTTTTCCCATATCCAATTAGGTTTATGATTCTTCCTAAAAAGAATTGTTGGCGACTTCTTTCTATACAAAACAATTTTCAATAAAACCTTAACAGTGGGGTAGTCAAATCTAATGCACACCGCGTAGGCGAAATAAAAACACGCCTACAATTTGGCGACTTCACTGGGGAGATTTTTATAAAAAAATAATTTTTTAAATGAGTGGGTGAAACTTGAAAAATATGATTCATTCTTATTTTTATGCTTTAGAATAATATACAGTTTTGCATATGCATGGCTACTGTTCGGCCACCATAAGGACAATCTACATTGCCTCATTAGCACATGTTCTATGTGTGAGGTCACCCCTGGGGCGTTTGCGCTTTGTCCTTCCAAAAAGGTTCCTGAGCAATAATGTTGGATCTTAGTCATAAGCAAACCTACCCAACCATGGCATTGTTCTATTGTTCCTGACTTTTTTCCTTAGGTAGGAGTAGCCACGTAGGTAGAATGAAACTATGAAAGGCCCTATTAGGGTGGAACTTTTTAGAGGTTAACTCATCTTGGTTTAGTGTCTTAGTGGATTAGACGCTTTAAGCCTTTAAGAATAGAAGGAAGGTTAGATGAAATTCCTTTTTCTAAAGTACTCTTAATGAGGTTATAAGATTATTTTCTTTCCACTATGTAACACCCCGGAAATACATTACCTTAATCGGCAGCGGAAGCATAACTTAAGCCTGTGGGTTATGGCCCACTAATAAAATAATAGCCTAAAAGGATTTCTTATACATAGAAATGCTCAACTTAAAGTAATAATAATTACCCTTAATACACAATATTCTAAATAACCCAAATAATATACAGAGTCACTTCAACTTAATCTTTCCGGAGCATCCTTGACATAACTGATCCTGCGCTATCTTCATAATACCTGAATTATTTCATAAAATAGGGAAAAGAGAAAACACAGAAAATAACCTAAAATGAGTTGAAAACTCAGTCGCTTCACTCCAGCCCGTAAAAACGGTTTTAGTTCGTAAACTCTTTCATGCAAAGACATGTATCACATCATATTATTGGTAATTGTTCGGACATACTATCAGAAAACATTATCATTGAATAGTCTGCCGGCAAGGACCATTTGCGTGAGCATAGTTCATTGGCAAGTACATGTTTTGGGCATAGCATTAACATTATCGTATGACCCTTTTGGTTCGTGTTCGTTCGTATATCGTAAACATAATTCCTCCACCTGTAACTTGCCCATTTGCCAGTTCATTTCATAATGCCAAGCCAGCATAACCATCCACTTTTACAGATTTGCATATATTCATATTCCCGAACAACACCCATATATCATGATAACCAGATTTCATAAGTCATAACATCATAGTTCATAATACACATGGACATCACTGAATCATATCGTATTTCATCATTCCACATAAACATTGTAAAACATAATCATATCACATAATCAACATCATATACTCGTATTCACGCATACACGTATAAAACATCACATATAACATATACAGGCATGCATAATAGCTAGACATAAAGGTTACACATAACATATACGAGCAAGCACATAATAGCTGGACATGAACATTACCTCATACGCTAATCCTTTTCTTACTCCTTAAGTATCATCATAACTTAGCCTCCAAGAATCGTCATTCGTAACCTTAAAGTTATAACAACAGAACCCATAATTAGGAATTATCCTCAACCAAATGATTCTTGCTTATATCACCTCTAATCTTATAACTCCAAAGTGTCATTATATAGCCTATGATTTAAAATTACTCAAATGAAACTATTTAAGAGATTAATAAGTCGATTCATTTAAACCTCTTTGATTTGTAATACTTAAAAAACTTTGTTTGAAAGTACCATTAACATACATCGATTAATGAATTTAAACTTGTTTAACATAAAAACATTTATAACCATTCCCTATATTCACGAAAGTATTTAGTTTAGTATAACTTAATCAGAAAAAATAACTTTAACCCAATTAAAAGAGTTAAATTAAGTGTCTTGATTAAAACTAATTAAATCAGTTTAGTCTTCTATTAGCCCAACAAATTAACCAAGTGACTTTGCAAATACTATAAACAAATCAGATTAAGGTCCAAGCTACATTTAATTAATAAAATAACTTTAGCTAACTCTTAAAGAAATCAGAATTAGACCCAATAAAACTAACTAGTAATAGACTTGGGCTTAACTTAATCTAATCGCAAAGGCAAAATTGGGCTTTGGTCGAAAGTCAAAATTCAGAATTCAGAATTTAAAAGAAAAGAGTGTACCTTTGCTCTACTGAGCAGGGACGGACAACAGGGGAGGGGAACAGAGCTCCGGCGAGAATGGGCAGCAAGCACGGCGACAGAAGGTGGTGTTCGTCGAGCCTCGGTGCAACAACGAGAACAACAGTGAACGGAGCACAGGAGAGAGCGAAACAAAACTCCGGCGAGAAGCGGTGGAGCACCGGCGAGTCTGGGATGCTGGGCGGTGGTGATGGAAGCACCGTGCAGCAGCGCCGACGAGGCGACGACGCAGGTGAGCGAGAGACATAGACGGGGGGTTGAGAGGAATCAGGAGAGAGAAAACTTGGGGTTTGGAGTTTCTTTCAAGTAAGAGAGAGAAATGTCGTGAGAGTAAATGAATGGGTTGGGGTTTTTTTTCAAGAGAGAGAAATGGGGTTTTGGGGTGTTTAGGTGAGGATATAACAAGAGAGAGAATGGATTTAAAATTCATTTGGTTATTTAAAATCCAAAATATATTATTCTTATCTTTAAAAAAAATTAGATTAATAAACACATTTCAACATTGTAATTCAAACTCATACTCCAACTCAAATAAAATAAGAAAATTTCAGAATATAATTAACTTTATAATTATAATTAACGCTAATTAAAACGCTCTTAAAAATCGGGGTATTACACACTAGGCCAAGCTTAGTTTAGTAGATGAAGTAGTCTGATTGATGGTGCCAACATTTTGACTCCTTAACTTTTATATGCAGTACTAGTTTCGATTAGAAAGTTTTAACCAAAAACAAATAATAATACTCTTAGTTGCCTCCACGTTGTCACAAATTATTGCGTATCTTAAGTTTGGCGAGAGATTAAAAATTATCATGTCCAATGTATAATGTATATTGGTAAAATAGGTAGGAATTGGGGTTGGCTCAAGTGTTGTGCTTTCCCATCTTCCCTACCAAAGACTAGGGTTCAATTCCTACCCCAAGTATTTGCTTGAGATTTAAGAGGGGAGGGGGTTGTGGCGTGTTGGCTTATAATGGGCCTCTGGGTGGGGACGATTTCTTCTTACCTTTAAAAATAATATTGATAAAATAAGCGTTGAAGTATATTACTAAGAGTGAAGGGATAAGTCATGTTGTCATTAGGGGTGCTAATCGAGTTGAGCAGCTCGAACTCGACTCGAGTTAGCTCGAGCTCGCTCGATTGAGCTGGAAACTCGATGCCCTTGCACGGAACTCAATTGTTTTCGATGAATTTCTCTTTGAAACAAAGAAATATATTAACACTCATTAAAAATAAATTGAACTAGTATAAAAGGATAAAACTTGTAAAGAAAAGAAGATATAATAATCAAATGCCTAGAATTCAAGATGAACCGAAACTTTAAACGAGCTACTCGTGAGCAACTCGACTCGACTCGAAACTTAGCGAGCATGAGTTGAGCAACCCTCTGATCCGCTCGTGATCAACTCGCTCGATTAGCACCCCTAATTGTCATATTGTAGATTTAAAATATTGAAACTTTTACACTTGACTATCATTAATACCATTTTTGTCTAGACAGTAGATTATGGAAGTGTACTCCAAAGATTCGTGATTGTAGTCTCTTTCATCCATATTTTTCTTTTTGAAGAATCTTTTATCCATACTTGAGGTCAAAGGTTTAGTCTTACATAAGCAATGTTTATACTCCCTCCGTTTCAAATTATAAGGCATATAAAGCACTTTTACGCATATTAGTTTGTTTTATTTAGATTTGCATAGGAAATAAGAATTGACATTAAATATTGTATAGATAATAGAAAATAACCTATACTCTTATCTTGATAGTATAAAGTTGCATTTAATTTTACATTGGTAATGTAAAATGCCTTATATTTTGAAACAAAAACTTTTAGCTAAAATGCCTTATAATTTGAAACAGAGAGAGGAGTTATCTAAAATTGTATGATGTTGATGTGGAGAGGTCATTTCATTAATAAAATAAATTGTCAAACTTAGTATGTTGTTTAGCGTGAAAGTCAAAACGTTGTAATTTAATAGTTTAAATAAAGAGTAATTTAAAGTAAATGTGGTATTTGGTGTGTGGGAATCATGATAATTTGGATTAAAGAGTAACATTTTTTTTTTGAGGGGAAGGATTAGAGAGTAAGGGCATGTTTTCTTCGGCATAAAACAACTGAACTTAACTGAACTGATTTAAATTATAACTAATTAATAATAATGATAATAATTTATGAAGTGAATTGAACTGAAAATAAGATGGGGAGAACAGACCCAAATATAGGGAATGATAATGGGTGACTGATGAGTGAAAAATATGGTAAAACTACTGTTAGAATATATGTTAATATATTCTTGTATATATCTCTATTAGCTATTAGGGTTTTGATCCTTGCTTTTTCCTCCCTAACAATCTGCCCAACCTTCCTGCTTCTTCTCTAATTCTTCCGCTGCACAATCTCCATGGCCGAATCAAAGTATCATCCTGCCTTGACAATCACAAATGTCAAGTCTCTTATTCCCATCACTCTTGATGTCGACCATGGGATGTATCATTCTTGGGTTGCCCTATTCAAGGTGCTTGTTAGGGTTCATGACCTTTCCCACCATATTATTCCTCCCACGGAGGAGAAAGAACGAGCCACATATGAGTCCTCTAAGGCAGCAGATCTTGCGTTATGGAAGCGCTTGGACGCTGCGGTCCTAAATTGGATTTATAACTCCATCTCCCCTGCTCTTCTCACCGCCATTCTTCTTAAGGATGACACGGCTCAGGGTGCGTGGACTCGCATTGAGTCTATGTTCCAGGATAACAAAGCATCCCGGGCTTCCCACCTCGAACAAGAACTTGCTGACCTTGATTTCGAGAACTTCTCCTCCATTGACGGATATTGTAATCACATCAAGTCCCTTGCTGATCGTCTTGCGGATGTCGATGCTCCGATTCCAAACACCCGTCTTATTCTGAAAATGACAGCCGGTCTTCCCGAGGCTTATGCCGGAACGGTGGACTTTATTCAAAATCAGGAGCCCTTACCCTCATTTGAAAGCTGTCGTTCTCGCTTGAAGCTCGCTGAACGGACCATCAAGAACCGATTGGCAAAGGAGGGTGGGTCCTCCAACCGACCACTGACGGCCCTTGTCTCCACCACCGGTAGCCACCAGCCCTCTGAGTCGTCCTCTGCTTCACGGCCCTCCTCCAAGAACAACAAAGCCAAGAAGCAGAATTCAAAGAATTCTGCTAAGCCGCGCAATTCAGGTGGCCCAGCCCAGCAACAGCAGGCCACTCAGCAAGGCCCACCCGTCTGGCCCAGTTCTTGGAACCCATGGTTGGCTCAGTGGCCCAACCCCCCATGTCCATATCCAGCAACTTCGTGGACTCCCAAACCTGCTGCCTCTTCTTCTGCTAACTCTCGGCCAGGTGGGCCGGGCATATTGGGCCAACATCCTCAGGCCTACAGTGCTATGAACCCATCCCCAACCGACATTGAAGCAGCCATGTATATGCTTGCAAATTTGGGTAAACCGGATAGCAACTATTATATGGACACCGGTGCCACGGCTCATATGACCGCGGATCAAGGTATTCTTTCCTCTTATATTAATTCGAGCATTAATAATCGTCATATTGTTGTTGGTAGTGGTGATTTAATTCCAATTATTGGTCATGGTAGTGCTACATTACCCTCCCCATACCCTCCCTTTACCCTAAACAATATGTTACATGCTCCTAAATTAATTAAGAACCTAATATCAGTACGTAAATTTACCACCGATAACATGGTTTCCATTGCCTTTGATCCTTATGGCTTTTCTGTGTATGACTTACAGACGGGAGCCAAACTAATGAGATGTGACAGTACCGGTGACTTATATCCTATCTTTCCAACCAATCAAGCCAACTCTTCGGTCAATCATTCAAATTTCACTGCTCTTTCCTATGATCTTTGGCATAGGCGCCTAGGACACCCCGGAGATGCCGTACTTAGATCTTTAAGTAGTCGAAAATTTATTGATTGTAATAAGGCTTGTAATTCTTTTTGTTCTTCCTGCCCCCTTGGAAAACTTTCTAAATTTCCCTTTTCTGATTCTATGTCGCACACTTCTTTTCCGTTTGATATTATTCACAGTGATCTTTGGACTTCTCCTATTCCTAGTTCTTCTGGTCATTGCTATTATCTCTTATTACTTGATGATTACAGTAAATTTTTATGGACCTATCCCATTGCTAAGAAATCCCAAGTCAAACACTTGTTTCAATCTTTTCATAAGATAGTCCAAACTCAATTTGAACGTAACATTAAGACCTTTCAATGTGATAATGGCACCGAATATGTTAATGGTACACTTAAAGATTTTTTTAATGACCATGGCATGCTCTATCGCCTCTCTTGTCCTCACACTTCACCTCAAAACGGAAAAGCTGAACGCCACATAAAATCGATTAACAATATCATTCGAACTCTTCTTGCTCATGCTTCCTTGCCTCACTCCTTTTAGCACCATGCTTTGGAAATGGCCACCTATCTTTTAAACATTACTACAACCAAAGTCTTAGGCTATAATTCTCCAACTCAAGTTTTATACCAACGTGATCCAATATATTCGGATTTACGTGTCTTCGGTTGCTTATGTTTTCCTCTTTTTCCTTCTACTTCCATTCATAAATTGCAAGAACGTTCCACACCTTGTGTCTATCTTGGCCCTGCGCCAAGTCATCGCGGTTCAAAGTGTTATGACTTCACAAATGGCAAAATCATTGTTTGTAGACATGTGAAATTTATCGAAACCGAGTTTCCATTTTCTAAAATTCACAAGCCCAATTACAGTGATTATGACTTCTTGGATGAAAATCCACCTATTCAACATCACCATTTGCACAACACTACTGCTCGTCAAACCCAGCCCACTTCCCCACAAGTGCGGCCTGGCTCTTCGCTCCCTCCGTCTGGGCCTTCTCTTTCTGGCCCAGATTCTCAATCCCACCCAGGTACTGTCACGCCTCCTCATTTGAGCTCGCCCCAGCCCATTCCTCGCGTTGGGCCACTTCACCTTGACAGTCCACCAGCCACTTCCTCACGAAGTGCTGGCACCTCGTCTGCCAACCCAGACCACACCTCTGCTACCACCTCTCCCCCACCCAGCCCTCACACCGACGACCACACCACTCCACACCTCCAACATCACCACATAGACAAGCCGGCCACCCACCGAATGACCACCCGTGCCAAAGATGGTATTAGAAAGCCTAACCCGAAATATTTTTCCAATCTAAATACGATGACCACAACCCCCATTTCTCCTATTCCAAAGGACCCGGTTAGTGCTATTCGTGACCCTAATTGGAAAAATGCAATGTTAGATGAATTTAATGCTCTTATTGATAATCATACATGGGATTTGGTTCCTCGGCCTCCTAATGTGAATGTTATTCGCTCTATGTGGATATTTCGTCATAAACGACATTCTGATGGTTCTTTTGAGCGGTATAAGGCTCGTCTTGTAGGTGATGGCAAGACACAGCAGCAGGGTATTGATTGTGATGAGACTTTCAGTCCGGTTGTTAAACCGGCAACTATACGTACTGTTCTTAGCATTGCCATTTCTTACTCTTGGCCGATCCATCAGTTGGATGTCAAGAATGCTTTTCTGCATGGTTATCTTAACGAGACAGTTTATATGCATCAGCCCATGGGTTTTCGTGACAAAAGTCACCCTGATCATGTGTGTCTATTACGGAAATCTCTCTATGGTCTCAAACAGGCCCCTTGTGCCTGGTATCAGCGGTTTACAGATTTTGTTACTTCTATTGGATTTACTAACAGTAAATCTGATAATTCTCTATTTATCTACAGACAGGGATCTGATACTGCTTATATTCTGTTATATGTTGATGATATCATCCTTACAGCATCTTCTGACCGTCTACGGACACACTTTATGGATCTCATGAGCTCTGAATTTGCAATGAAGGACTTAGGTCCTTTGAGTTTTTTCTTGGGCATTGCTGTGACTCGTAATGATGATGGTATGTTCTTGTCTCAGAAACAGTATGCTTCTTCTATCATTGACAGGGCCGGCATGTCCAACTGTAGTCCTTGTCCTACCCCTGTTGACACAAAATCAAAACTTAGTGCCACTCATGATGCTCCATATGAAGATCCCACTAAGTACAGGAGTCTTGCAGGTGCTCTTCAGTATCTAACTTTTACCAGACCCGATATTTCATATGCTGTTCAGCAGGTTTGCCTTCACATGCATGATCCGCGCAATGCGCATATGGGTGCCTTGAAGCGCATATTACGCTACTTACAAGGTACATTGTCTTTTGGTTTGCATCTGTATAAGTCCTCTATTGACAGGCTTGTCTCTTATACTGATGCGGATTGGGGGGGATGCCCCGACACCAGGCGATCTACTTCAGGTTATTGTGTATTTTTAAGGGATAATTTGATTTCCTGGTCTTCTAAACGGCAACCTACATTGTCTAAATCCAGTGCAGAGGCCGAGTATCGTGGGGTTGCTAATGTAGTATCTGATTCTTGTTGGATCAGGAATTTGTTGCTTGAGCTTTTTCTGCCTATTAGGAAAACAACTATTGTTTATTGTGACAATGTGAGTGCCATCTATCTCTCTGGAAATCCGGTGCAACATCAACGCACGAAACATATTGAGATGGACATTCATTTTGTTCGTGAGAAAGTTGCAAAGGGCGAGGTACGAGTTTTACATGTTCCCTCTCGATATCAGATTGCCGACATCTTTACGAAGGGACTTCCATGAGTTTTGTTTGATGACTTCCGTGCCAGTCTTTGCGTCCGTGATTCTCCCGCTACGACTGCGGGGGAGTGTTAGAATATATGTTAATATATTCTTGTATATATCTCTATTAGTTAAGTGTATATTTAGAGTATATCCTTTCCTAGTTTGTTAGCGTAATTATAGCCTTAGTTTGCTATTGTAATTTGTATATATTCTTTGCACAGCTAATAGAAATGATCGACGATCATAATCTTTCAAAAACCACCTTCCCAAGTGGCCGGTAGTGGATGGTAATGATTTTTTTTTTTTTAAAATAGATGTTTCAAGGTTGGAGTAACATTACCAAGGATATCAACGTGAGGCTTTCCTTACAATTTACACTCATAAACATTACCATTACCACCATTTACGATCCCAGGTGAACTGTAATAGGGGCAAGGTTGGGATGGTAATCTCAATTGAACAACATTCCTTATTCGTTTTTCGCAGAACGAGTGGAAGAGCAATATGGAGTACACTGTACATCTAACAAAATAATGACTGGCCCTCATAGAGAATACATTGTTGGCCCGCTGACCTTGGAAGAGGAAAACCTTGCCTTGGCCGACATTGTGAAAGATGGGGCATGGCAGTTAGAACATATGTTAAGGGATTTACCCCGGGAGCTCAAAGATTGAATTATTAGCAAACCCCGGCCCCCCTCTCTCTTATATACGACTCGCAAGGACCTTATTATCCCTAGATTCATGAACCAAAAAGGTTTTTCAATTGCCAAGGCCTATAACAAACTTATGCCATGTATGGAGGAGGAAAGAGATGTATCCTGGGTTTGGAAAGGGAAGAGGGAACCAAAATTAAAATTCTTCTTTTGGTTACTATGGCATGATAGGATCCCTCACAGGAAGCTCCTGGCCCAAAGATAAATTGTTAATAACCCTTTGTGTACCCTATGTAATGATGCCATAGAAGACTTAGAACACGTTATTCGAGAATGCAAAACCGCCCGTGAAGTTTGGGACCTCACTAATTATCTGCGGTGTTTAGACCATCATGACTTCGTCACTTAGCTTCGGAAACATTTAGGATCGGAGTGGACCTTTAGAGGAATTCTTTGGGGCACCTTGTTTCCCTATGTATGCCATGAACTTTGGAAGGACCAAAATAGAAGAACCTTTGACACCGTCCCACCCTCACCCCCGGAGAAAATCCTATATAAGGCGTGTACTCTAGCGCGCGAAAGCGCTCTTGCTTTTGGTCTTAGCTCGCGAGTGACTAACCCCACTATACCTATGTAGACACATAATCGTGTCTTCCCATTTAGTACCCTATAATGACCAACACCCTGCTCCAATTGGTCCGAATCAAGGAAAGAATAAAGAACAAGTCTAAAATAAAATGTTTTAAGCCCAAAACCATTTTCTAACCCTTTTTATTAACCCATTTTCGAAAACCCTTTTTTTATGACTAGTTTTACTAAGCCCACTTTCTAAAACATTTTAAAACCCATCTTTAAAAACCTTTTAAAAATAGTTTTATGAAAGCTCATTTTTTAAAACACTTTTTTTAGCTCAATTTAATTAATATATACAAACCTCAGTCAAAGTACCTACAATCCTCACCATGTTGGGCGGCCCAAATAACGAAAATGCTAACTGTTACATACATGTGGATGCCTCTTTTGTACGTTTAAAGGACCCGGTGGGGCTGGGTTTGGTAATGTTGGATGGGATAAATCCTTGGGTTATGGGGCAACAGAAAACGATCTAAGCCATGGACAGCCTAGTAGCGGAGATCTTGGCCATTCACGAGGCCATCATCCTCACGATAGAGAAAAATATTACTTGTGCTGTTATTTTCTCCAAATTTGATGATTGAGGTTAAGTATTGCTGCAGAGAACAAAACAAGCTCGCGGACGCCATGGCCAAGGATTGCAGATTGTCTAATCTAGATTGTAATGTAATTAGGAACTCCCCTTTCCCTCCTAGTTTTTGTAGGAACTTTATCAATTCGGCTTGTAACTAACTCTAAACTACTTTGATCGGCCTCTTTTCACCAAAACAAAATAATAGTCCCATGGAGGGGGTAATAAAGGGGTGAAATGAGTAGGGACTAGGGAGGTTAGATTACCACAAATGTGTAATTAATGAAGATAAACGAGAGAAGGATTCCCAAGACATTTGAGTAGTTGTTAGAATATATGTAACATATATTCTAACAGTTTTGAATGATAATGAAAACTTATGAAAAAAAAAAAACATATTTAATTTGGAGATCAAATCTCATAATCATGGACAGTAACATGATAATTTTCTAATAAATTGCACTCGAATTCATTATTATCATCACCATTTATAACCGCTTACTGAATGGATCATTAGGAAAGAAGAACGAAAATATGGTAATTGTGGCAGGCTAAGCTATTTCAATAAACTAGAACTTGTAGGTTGTTTGCAAATTGCAGGCGCAATGTTACTCAATAATGCGCACAAATGTTGGGTATGAATTATGAGTATATTTGCAAATGTCAAATACTTTAAAGCTCAAAATTTTCGGACATAAAGACCTAACCCTAAAATTAGACGTGATAAAAAGCACTATATAGTATATACTTGAAAATGGGTATGGGTCAAAAGACGGGCCATTGGGAAAATCGAACACAAGATCACACACTGAGCTATAAAAAGGTATTGGGTCGTGGGTCGGGAACCTGGCTGGTCCAAATGGGGAAAGAACTAGCATATTTTGGCTCGGGTTGGGTTAAGGATTGGGTTGGTAGAAGCTCGACCTTAGACCTACCCACTAGGTGGGCCGATTCAGGTTGTGCATGGGTTGAGAGTTGAGACCGAGATTGACCCAGGTAACCCAACCCTAGTGGTTGACCCGGCCCAGTGGCCACCTCTACTGTCATGCAACCAAAGAATATGATCTGGTCATCTGGAAGATGCAAAGGAAGCAATACACTAGAATGGCACCAAAATGTCATATACATCATGAATGTAACAAAGAAAGCTCTCCAGAAAATTCTGCAGATATTTACACTAGAAACCCAAATTCATACAGCAAGCCAAAGACTAAAACAGGAGCCGAAGGAGGTGACTCACTAGCTCAACCCTCTGCAGTATGCATTACAAATGCAAATAATGTCACGGTCCCCGGACCATAATCTTGAACATACATCTAATAATTTGCTACCATACATCAAAGATTCAAAGCTTATACTCTATGTTCATAGTTTATACTATATGCTCAAAATTTTAATAATATGTTCAAAACTTTTGAACATTAATTTGAATAAACAAAAGGTTGATAAACCGCCTTCTCAATCACAGTTCTATAAGAAATAACTTCCCTACAATCACAAGGATCACAAAACCAAATCAGCTGTATTAAATTACCTTACACTCATCCCTGACTTAACAAGAGCCACAACAGTAGATTTTATGATAATTAGTAGTTAAGTACAGCTACTAATCTTGGTTCACATGAGCTATTTCCTTCGCGTTTTCACTCCTCAACATCTTAATGAATCATTATCAATCTAAAGAAGTTTGTAAACACTCTATACATGAGGTTACAAGTTCTAAAGTTGGCTACCTCTTACAGAAAAATCTGAACCCAAATCCTGATCTTCTATTAATAATTGCAATCAGGAAGACAAAAAAAACTTCCCACTCTTTGAAAGGTTAAAATAATCAAAATTCAAATCTAAATCACAATAAAGCAAAATTTGTTTAAGCAACTTACGCAATATAACCCTTCAACATCAAGACTTCCAAGATAAACCAAACAAACATTTCATTGTGCCCAAAAAAACTGTTTACAATCGAAATTCTACCAATGCAAGAAGACGATCTATAATATGTAGGATTATCCTCCAAAAACCTACACTTATTCACAAACTACATTCATATTCACTTACTCCTACTATATTAGTCAATCCATCAAAAGGTAAAGTTGAGTGGTATTATCATATTCTTTCAGCTAGCTAGCACAAAAACTTAGCAAAACATACCAAATGAGGCATTACTCTTAAGCTGCTTCCAAGGAACAACAGTTTGTCCATCACATCTCTGAAGCTCAAACTCAAAGATCAAATTCCCAGCAGGCTCTATCTTCTGCTTATAACCCATAACTTTATACAGGCCATCATAAACATAAGCAGTCTTATTAGGTGCAACCTTAATCCCCCTTACGACACGAACATCGTTATTGATAATGAAGCTATTCATCATAGCAAGATTACCTTTAGTAAGCTTTTGATCCTTAGGAATATGTCTCTGTTTGTTCCTAACAATGCCACCTTCCCCAGTGTAAGTGATCACCTCATCATTATCATTGATTTCATCCTTACACCCTTCTTTAGCCACCACACAAGTAGCAACAGTCTTGTTAAAGATTTTTGGATGTTCCATGTAATCAATCCCATTTTCATTTCTTCCATGGAGTCCAACTATTGTGAGTTCGATTCGATACTCGAATCGATCCCCTATATGAACACCTTTAATAGGACCCAGAATTTTGCTAGAATTAATGCAGAGTTTACCCTGTTTTGTTAACGCATCTTTTGCTATTGAATCAATTCTTTTTATTCCATTGAAAGATTTTGTACTACCTCTTGATTCTGAGATTTCCTTGCATTTGTCTCTGAACATCTTCATAGTTGTTATAACCATCTTTCTCTCTCTTCCAAATTCGTTTTCTTTCACTGGGGTTTTCTTGGATTTCTCAGTTCTTTTCTCAGTGATCGAACATGGTGGTTTCTTGATACTTGTAGTATAGGTGGGTATGGTTTTTGTAGCGGAGATTTTGCGACGCCACCATTGATGATAGCTTTGGGAGTTTCGTTGAGGTTGCATGACTGTAGAAAAAACCAGAGACCCAGAAAAATGAAGAAGAAGAAGAAGACCCAGAAGAAAGAAATGGATGAGAGAGAAAGTGTGCACGTTAACGGTTTAGAGAGAGAAATAGGAAATGGGAAGAAGGTACTGTGACAGACTGACAGACCAGAAAATTGTACAACTATAATGCCACTGTGGTGTGAGGACTGAGGAGAGAGAAACTTAACAGAAATGGAAATTGTTTTAAATGTAAAAAAAAATAAAATAATTGGGAGGTTTCTTATTTTTCCTTTTTGATCATTTTAAATTCTTTATTATTCGTTGATGAGAAGTTGAAAAGAAAAAGGGCAGATTGTTTTTTGTATTGTGAAAAAAAAAACCAAATAATTACTGATATATAGTTTGTTTTTGTGTTCATTGTTTGATTGTTTATCTAATTTGTTTGTTAAAAAATTTTATCATACACATGAGTCTATCGTGAGCATGGTACACCCAAAACTATTTTTTTGGTCATTATTCATTTGAAATCTTCTAAAATGAGCAAAGAAAAGAAGATATCTAAATGAGCAAAAGTTAGTCTTGGTGGATGGTACACCCGAGTGTATGATGAATGAAATCTTTGTTTGTTTTCCAATACAAGTTAGTTATTACTTGAAAGTTATTGAGCTTTATATATTTTCTTATGCTAGAAATAAATTTATGTTTTTTAAAAAATAAAAAGAATATCTTCAATATAGTTCAATTTAAATTATTTGAAAAAAGGATTTTATATTAAAGACACATAGAATTGTCTCTCCATATTGACATATCATGTACTTCCTCCGTTCCAAAATAAGTGAAACACTTCTCTCATTTATGTGAGAGCTTTTTGAGCCAAGTGTTTCACTTATTTTGGAACGGAGGAAGTATAGTGCCTTCGTTTGGACTTTGTCCCTCTTATATATTCACCAAAAGATGTATAGTGCCAAATAATAATAGCCACAACTGCAACTACAACTACAAGTCCTTTTACAACATCAAATTTAATTGTTAGAGTTTGATTTAATGGGTTCACTTGGCTTGAAAATTTCAATACATTTCTTAAATGTTGAAAATGGTCTTCTAAGAGATAAATGAGTCCAAAAGAATGAAAACAAACCTATACAATTTTTTTGAACTCTACATGGATGGACAATCTTTAGAGTAGGCTTTCTCGAAATATGTTATAAGCCCAATTCAAAGCTAAAATGGGAGAAGGTTGGAGAAATTTACTAAAACCATATTCAAAATGGACACCTTTACTTATGTGACCCATATCTTTTTTTTGTTAGTGATTCAGATGATGCAAAACTCTGCAGTTGAAACGCTTCCCTAGTTTCTACACAAATATTATGGGCCTCTAGAAGAGGTTGGGATCAAAAGTTAATGAGTTTTGCAAGACTTGTGCGCGAAGTGTAAACTCATTTTTTACGGTTTTTTCCGATGGTCATCACTAAAGGGCCTCAAGACACTCTGTTCAAGTGTTCATGCATTGAGCCACTATGGGTCTTGATGATGACAAACTAAAGTAACAACAAACAAGGTTTATAAGTTTTATGTGTGCAAGATTCATGAATTAATAATGATGCTTTATAAAGATAATAAGTGAAGTTCCTGAGTTGGAACTCCAAGAGAAGAACGAAGATTCTTGAATTGGAACTATGGAACTGTTCCTTTGAATAAAGGAATTCCTATGGAACTATGTTAGTGGACCTGGTATATGAAACAAGTTGTCTAAACGAGTTCCAGAGGTGGAGTAATTGATCGTATGGAGCAAATGTTCAAGGCAAATCAATACACCATCAACAACAGTTCCTAAGCGATGATTCATGATTACAGTTCTTATTCAACAGTTCCTCAAGGAACTGTCTGTTGTTCCTGAGTTGGGACGCATGAATCTTTAGAGTCGAAGATTTCACAAGAGAAAACATGAAGACTAAGTTCAAGAGCCTTTACTTAGGATTTATGTAAGTATTTTATATTGCTTAGTTTTAGGGAACCGAGATGAAACTTATTAATGCAACAAGTGGTTTTGAAAAATATTTAACTGAGAGTTTTTAGGAAAGTATTGTAAATAAATAAAACAGTTTTTATTTTCTAAATAAAAATCCTTTTTGATTACTGAACAAGTAAAAATTAATTTCCTAAGTTCTCTCCTTATATTTCTCAACCACTTAATGTTATAGTGTTTGAAAAACTCTTTGCTTGTTCCTCAAGTAGTGTGAACGTGGGAAAAATAATCCTACGTGCGTTACTGATTCACACTTAGTGGAGGAATAAGTGGAACTAACTTAGGAAGACTTCACTATAAAAGGAGAAGTCTTTCTCATTACAAACAACCAACTGAAAACATATTTCTATTACTAAATCTTAAGTGTTTTCTAAAAGGTCAGTTGCATTATATTATTGAGTGAGTTTCTAAGTTTCTTAATATCTAAGTTCAATATATATACTAGTGTATTTAATTTCACAAAATTGAGTTGTAATTTGGGGTTCAAGGGTTGAGTGATCCTTGTAAGACTTAGAGCTAAGTCAGTGAGTGTAGGCTTCGGAGTAGAAGTCGAGAGAGAAGATTTCCGATATCGAAGGGGATTAATGTGAGGAACTTGAGTTCGAGAGGAACTCAAGTTAGTGAGAGTAGAGTTACAGTAATCGAAGAGGATTACTGTGTGGAACTTGAGTTCGAGAGGAACTCAAGTTGTAGAGAGTAATTGTAATAGAGTTGTTACAATAATATAAGTTTTTGGGGTTTTCCCTTCTTGATAAGGTTCAATAAGTTTCCTCAATTATATTTCTTTGTCTCTCTGATTACTGTTCCTTTATTGTTTTAAAATTCCGCAAGAAACTTTGCTAAAATGTCCAAGTACAACTCACCCCCCCTCTTGTACGCGCGTGTTCCTATTGAAGTATCAATTGGTATCGAGTGAAGCTCATGAAATACGGGAAACACTTGTTGAGTAAATTTCTGAAAAATATGAACACTCAAGAGAAACTCGAGGAAGGTTACTCCACGCTGAGGCCACCAATGTTCAACGGCAAATTCTATACGTATCGGAAAAATAGTATGGAAATTTTTATCAAGGCTGAGAACTACCAAGTTTGGAGAGTCATCGAAGTCGATGACTTTGAGGTAACAACAACCAATGCCGAAAACAAGGTAGTTCCTAAACCAATGACTGAATTTTCAAAAGAAGATTTTGAAAAATATGAAATCAATGTTATGGCTGTCAAAATATTGCATTGTGGTCTTGGACCTCATGAACATAATAGAGTCATGGGGTGCAGGAGCGCAAAGCAAATTTGTGATCTCCTTCAAGTATCCCAAGAAGGAACCAATGAAGTTAAGCGTTCCAAAATTGATCTGTTAATGTCGATATATGAACGTTTTGAAGTGCAACCAAAAGAAACTATTCAGGTAATGTTTACACGCTTTACTAACATCACTAATGAATTAGTTTCTCTTGAAAGAATTATTCCCCACTAATAAACAAGTTAGGAAAAAGGAGCATGCCTCAAGATGATCATTGGAGAGCAAGGGTCACTACTTTGTTCGAAACGAATGACTTTACCAAGTTCAGTATTGAACACAATTGGCAGGATCTTTGATGACCCACGAATTGCATCTAGGAACTGCTATCCCTGAGAGTTCCAGGAACCAAGGATAAGCTCTTAAGGCGAGAGGAACTTGATGAGTCGGAACCCGATGAAGAAGAAGGCTGTCATGCTCGTCCAAAAGATGAAAAGGATGTACGGGAACTACGAGCCCGGAAATCATGAAGGAAGGAACTCGGCTAGAAAACCGGCTAGCTCCCGAACTAAAAAGGATCGCTTAAAATGCGGAGATGCGATCATCAAATCAGAGATTGTCCTCATTGGGAAAATGAGAAAGGAAAAGGCAAAAGCAAGGAACTATCCAGAGATAGATACAACAAGTCGACTTTTGCCAAACCTAACTTCTGGAAAGCCATGGATGCGTAGGGAGAAACGAATTCTGAAGATGAAGAGGAACAACCTTATGAAGATACTATCAACCTCTGTCTCTTGGCAAAATTAAATGAAACTAATAAAGTTCCATCTAATGAGGTAAATTCCACTACTCTTCAATCGTCGTCGAAAGCCAAATTAATTGAATTATTGTTGGAAACACTAGATGATTATAAAGGACTTGGAATATTGAAAAGCCACAGTGATAAAGTTGAGGAACTTTGGGACAAATGAACTGCTCAGTTATGTCTAATGGCCAAATCGACTTTAACTCTAAAAGCGAGTTACGTATTAATAAGTCTAATGTGTGTTCAAGAAAGGAACTCATGAAAATGTGGGTTCCTAATTCTATAATTAGACGTTACGATTACCTTAGTGAGGGAGAACAATATATGGCACATGTTGTTCCTTGCGTTTATCTAGTGAAGTATTTAAATTTCTCTCACTTAAAAGACATATAAAAATTGTAGAGATGATTTTGTTAAGTAAGTTATGATGTCTTGATTTTCTCTAAATGGCAAATTCATCTAGCGTGTATATGTAGAGTTTTTTGTGAAATGTCTTCCATATGAATGTGTGTCACCATAATTTTTTCTATGTTTTATGCATAGTCATGAGGTAAATTTAAAAGATGACTCAATGATTTCTTTGTAATATTACCCTTACTGCCCATATTGCTAATTGTTAGTCAAAAGGAAGAGGAAGTAGAAAGTGCAGTTTCTTTCATTCAAGGAACTCATTTGTTATACATTCCACCCACACCAAGTGCATTACATGTAAATGTCCAATTATGTGTATAAACGAGCAATATCATTCACTAAATTATCAAACCTCTTATTCCATCATTTATTTTTAAAGATCTCAAAAATTACTCCAAACCTTTATATCAAATTTACATACCTTTTTCTTTCTACTCAGTTCACCATATATCAAAATCCTTCAATTTGTGTTCCTCCACTATAACTTTAAATATTGATGATGATGCAACATTTGAGGGGGAACTAAGGAAAGAAAAAGAAAGTTTGAAGGAGAAAAAGTTGATATGGAGATGAAAAAGGGAGAGACTGGGGGAGCCAAAGAAGAAATAAAAATATGAGAGCAAACGAGGAAAATAAAAGGAGAGATGTGTGAGAGTGAGATAGAGAAGAGATTCAACGTTTCATAAGTTATTCAAGTTCCTACTTCTACAAAGTTGTCATAAAATCTATGGGTTCTTGTAGTCTCATGTATGTTCCTAAATCTAAAGTAAAGAAAAGGAATTAATTAGTTCCTTGAAACTTAAAGCAAGGAACAGGACAACGGATTTCTATTCAAAATATTGAAAAAGAAGTAAGGAACTAACATGTGTTTTCAAAGGCAGATCACAAAGTAAACTGCAAATTTAGAAAAGGTAATGGTTGAGGAACAAGTGACCAATTCATTTTTTTTTGTTCCACTTAGCCTATTCCAACCATTCCTTCATAAAAATGAGCCTTTGATCTTCTCTTTGAATTTTATTGGACATTCTATTTGTTTTCTACCATATGGATTGCACTTTGCTAAAGTGGTGGTTTATGTTTAGTATGCTTTAGCTTCTTTAACTAATTGATTAACATGTGCATGGGGATGGCTAATATTACTAGATTGATGTTTGAGCAAATTGAAAAATTTAAACTCACGTTTGACCATTAATTATATATTTATGGTGGTGTAGTGTCACTATAAGTTTGAAAGATTGATCACCCATTCTTGAAAAACAATACGCTTTTTGATGATGTCAAAAGGGGGAAGATAATGGCAAAGTAGCTTATTTACTCCCTCTGATAAGTCGGTTTTTAGTTGCATTTAAGTAGGTCTTAAGTCTCATTTTCATGTAGTTTGTAGTGCATCTAAGGTCTAATTGCATGATTTAAGCATTCTTTTGAACCATTGTGTTGTTCGGAGATACTTTTACCTCTTACTCTTGAATTTCAGGTTTTATGGGCGGTTGTGACCAAGAAAGGATAATATGGCTCATTGATGATCTAGTTGATGACTCTCGGATGCAAGAGAATGAGTTTGAATGCTTTAGGATTGAAGGAATTATGATATCGAAGAATTTTTGTTTTCGCGGGACCACGCAAGATTTTGCTTGCCCATGCACCGATCTACACGCCCAAGCAAGATCCCGCTTGCCCGTGCAGATCTGTGAACGAAACCATCAATACCTTCTTGTCTCGCGCGCACGCCCAAGCGATATCTCGCTTGCCCGTGCGATGTAGCGCACGCCCGTGCCGTTTTCTGCTTGCCCGTGCAAGCTGCTATTAACCGGATTTACGCGATTTCAATTGTTTCCTTTTTTAGTTTTTGTAAACGATTTTAGGTTTAATGAAAACAGGCTTTGACAGCAGTTAAGGAGAGATTAGAAATTAGAGCATTACTTTTAGAGAGCTTTTGAGAGAAACTCCATTATTGAAGCCTTGAATTCTACAAGTTTGATCCATTGAAGTAAAGACTAAGTTTTTCTAAATTTTCTTCTTTTCATTATTATTATTATGTCTTTCAATTTAATTATTAATTGCTTTGTTATTTCAATTATGAGTGAGTAGTTTTATAATCTAGGATTAAGTTGAACCCTAGCAATGACTAATGCATGAATCCCTCCCATAATTCCAATTTGATGTGATTAGTTGTTCTTGTTTGATTGAATTGTGCTTAATTTCATTATCATACTAGGGATAGGTGATTTTGAATTGATTCATTATATCTTATTTTCAATGGGAATTGAATCTAGATGAATTTGTGATTTAATCAAAAGTATGAATATCTCTATGGGAATAAGTAGATAGGATTACTAGGAATTTATTTGTGATGCCATGCTTAATGTCTCTTTCTTGCATGATTCCATGGGAATAGGTTTGATTGCATGTTTAGAGTAGCCATAGGTACTCGGGAGAGATCTTTGGTAGTTATATAGAGTGCATTACTCCTCTTGAATCATTAATTATGTTTATTGGGATGGGAATTATTCATGTATTATTCATGCTAGAGGGGATACTTAATTCTAGATGTCTTTATCGATTGATTTTTGTCTCGTGTGTTCTTAATATTTGTCATAATTAGTATTATTATTAGTTCAACACTTTTTCACCATTGTTTGTCACTTGTTTAGCTAAATTGAGTCGAGATTTCTAGTGTTTGATACTTGTTTGTCCCCTGTGGATTCGACCTTGACTTACCCTACTACATAGTTAGGAGGATTAGTTAGGAAATTATTTTTGTTAGGTGCGCGACACGCTTATCAAATTTTGGCGCCGTTGCCGGGGACTAACGGTATTAGATTAGTTTATCTTTGATTTAGTTAGCTAAACTTATTTTTGTTCGATTATTGTTACTCTGTTTGTTGTTTGATCTCTTTTCTTTCAGTCTTCTTTGTTGCATGCGCACTCGTAGCAAGGGTCCAGACGATCTAGCTACTCTTGATCGCGAGATTGAAGCTACAGCAAGGAGATTAGGAGGTCAACGAAGAAGACAACAACAAAGATCAACAATGGGAGATGAAACACCACCAAAGTCTCTACGGGGAATATGCTATGCCCGATGAGACCACCACCACCATCACGAGGCCAACCACCAATGCAACACACTTCGAGCTTAAGCCACAATTTATTCGGTTTATTTCACGGGACTCTTATGCGGGAACACCAAAAGAGAGCCCTGCGATCATTTGGCTAGCTTTCTAGAGAAGTGTAATACTTTGAAACTAACAAATGTTTCGATGATCGATTCGATATTGTGCTTTTCCTTTTTCTCTCGGGGACGAAGCAAAGGAATGGTTAAAAAGAAGAAGAAGTGAGAAAGATCGCCACATGGCCGGGCGAAGAAGGCCTTTCTCTACAAATTCTTCCCTCCTATGAGAACTTCAAAGTTCGAAATGAAATATACGGTTTTCAACAACACGAATTGGAGTCTCTCTATGAGGCATGGCAGAGGTATAAGGCTTTGCAAAGACAATGCCCACACCATGGCATTCTGAGTGGTTATTGATTCGGACATTCTACAATGGTCGAAGCATGAGGTTAAGTTCTATTGATGCCGCATCCGGCGGTACTTTCATTGCCAAAACTCCGGAAGTTTGCTAAGACATTGTTGGATGATATGGCTGCCAACAACTATTTGAATGACTGGAGTGTGTCTCGCGGAGCCCCTAAAAGGGGAGGTAAGTATGAGGTTGATGCTATTGCTACTTTGACTAACTTTGTGCGGGTTTTGGCGCCAAGGTTGATCAATTGAGTAGTGGACCAATAGCACCTATTTGTGAGATTTGTGAAGTGCAGGGCCACTCATTGAATGAGTGTCAATACAACACCATGGGCATGATATCTGAGCAAGCCAATGCCCTCCTAACCACAAACACAAGACCACAAAACAACCCATACTCAAACACATATAACCAAGGTTGGAAGAATCATCCCAATTTCTCCTATAAAAATAACCAACCTCAACCTCCACACACCAACTACTCCCAACCACCAGGTTTCCAACAAAGACCACCTTTCAACTCTTCCTCCTCATCCTCATCCTCTAGATCCAACCTTGAGAGTATCATGGAGAATCTAGCTTCTTCTCAAGCAAAGCAAGTCGAATATCAAGCCAAGCAAAATGAATTCTTCAACAACTCTCTTCAACAAATCACCGCTCACAATAAGTTGATGGAGAATCAGATGACCCAACTTGCACAACAAATCAGTCATCTTTCTAAACCTTCAGGCCAACTTCCTGGGCAAACTGAACCAAATCCTAAGGGGCATATCCATGCCATCTCATTGAGGAGCGGTAAAGAATTGCAAGAGCCTACAAGGAAAGTGACCGAGCAAAAGAAAAGTGCAAAAGAGGTTATAAGGTTGAGTGAAGACGATCAAGGTGAGAAAGTTTTGGAAGATGAAGCTAAGGAGGCGAGCAAAAGGAACCCACTTTGTCATCCCTATTCCACCATACAAGCCACCTGTTCCATTCCCTCAAAGATTGGCACAGGCAAAACTTGAGAAGAAATACGGGAAGTTCCTTGACATTTTGAAGAAGCTGCACATCAACATCCCTTTCCTAGATGTTATTTCTGAGATGCCTTCTTATGCTAAGTTTTTGAAAGACATGCTCTCTAACAAAAGAAAAATTGAAGAGAATGTCACTTGTTTCACTAACGGTGAGTGTAGTGCTATTTTGCGAGAACAAGCTTCCCGGAAAAGCTAGGAGATCCAGGCAGCTATTCTATTCCGGTCAAACTTGGTGATATTGCTATCAAGAATGCTTTGTGTGATCTTGGGGCTAGTGTTAGTCTCATGCCATTGTCTATCTGCAAGAAACTCAACATGGGTGAGCTGAAACCCACACGCATCTCTCTCCAACTAGCAGATAGAACAGTCAAGTTTCCGCTTGGTATCCTTGAAGATGTTCCTCTTAGAGTTGGTAAATTCTTTATTCCATGTGATTTTGTTGTCATGGAGATGGAAGAAGATGCACGAGGTTCCCATCATCCTTGGGAGACCCTTTTTGGCCCTGCTTGGAGCCATTATTGACATGAAGAAGGGTAAGATCACCTTTGAAGTAGGTGATGAGAAGATAGAATACACTCTCACAAACTCCATGAATTCTCCTTCAATGGGAGAAACTGTTTATAGAGTGGATGCTCTTGATGAAGTTATAGCGACCAATGCTTTCGATCTCGCAACTTGATGACTCGCTACAAACTGTCTTGATGGGTAGCGCCGATGAGGAAGATTGGGAAACCAAGGAATACAAGAGAATTCTAGAGGAGACACGAGCCATTGAATGCGAAAAGCCTTTGAAGGAGATATTGAGCTCGGGAGAAACTAAGGAGAGTACTACGCCTCCTAAGGTCGAAGCTGAAACCTCTCCCCTCTACTTTGAAATATGTATTCATGGGTCCCAATGATACTTACCCTATCATTGTTAATCTTTGAGCTTGATGACATTCAAATTGAAAAGCTACTTGTTGTTTTGAGAAAATACAAGAATGTCATTGGGTACACCATTGATGATATTAAGGGCATTAATCCTTCATTTTGCATGCATAAAATCATTCTTGAGGACGAACATGCTTCTTCTATAGAATCTCAACGACGACTTAATCCAAATATGATGGAAGTAGTCAAGAAAGAGGTTCTAAAATTGCTTGATGCGGGAATAATCTACCCTATCTCGATAGTAAGTGGGTTAGCCCTGTTCAAGTAGTCCCAAAGAAAGGAGGCATGACCGTTGTCAAGAATGACAAGGGTGAGCAAGTTCCAACTAGAGCGTGACGGGGGTGGCGCATGTGTATTGATTATAGGAGATTGAATAAAGCCACCCGAAAAGATCATTTCCCCTCCCCTTCATTGATCGAGATGTTGGAAAGGTTGGCAAAACATTCATTTTTTTCGTTGGTTGGATGGATATTCCGGTTTCTTCCAAATTCCTATCCATCCAAGTGACCGAGGAAAAGACTACCTTTACATGTCCTTATGGCACCTTTGCATATCGAAGGATGCCATTTGGATTATGTAATGCTCCCGCCACTTTTCAGCGTTGCATGATGGCAATTTTCTCAAGTCTTATTGAGAACTCTATGGAAGTGTTTATGGATGACTTCTCCGTCTATGGAACATCCTTTGATGTTTGCCTTGCTAATTTACAAAAGGTGCTCCATAGATGTCAAGAAGTTAATTTGATTCTCAATTGGGAAAAATGTCATTTCATGGTGCAACAAGGAGTTGTTTTGGGTCATGTTGTTTCTCATCGGGGCATCGAAGTCGACAAAGCAAAGATAGAGGTCATTGAGCGTCTACCACCTCCTAACTCTGTCAAAGGAGTAAGGAGTTTTCTTGGTCATGCGGGCTTCTACCGCCGCTTCATAAAAGATTTTTCAAAAATTGCTCGACCTCTAACCGAACTTTTAGGCAAGGATGTCCCTTTTGTGTTTGCGATGCTTGTGCGAGGCTTTTCACGGGTTAAAAGCAGCTCTTATCTCTGCCCCTATCATTCAATCGCCCGATCGGAATCTCCCTTTTGAGATTATGTGCGATGCTAGTGACTATCTTTGTGGGGGCAGTCTTGGGTCGAGAGGAAAGATGGCAAGCTTCATGCCATCTACTATACAAGCAAGACTCTTAATCCAGCCCGGATGAATTATGCCACAAGCGAGAAGGAATTGTTAGCGAGTGGTGTATGCGATGGAGAAGTTTCGATCTTATACGGTAGGGTCGAAGGTGATAATTCACACCGATCATGCGGCTTTAAGGTATTTGATGAGCAAGAAAGATGCTAAACCCCGCTTGATTCGGTGGATATTGTTGCTACAAGAATTTGACTTGGAGATTCGGGACAAGAAAGGAGCCGAAAATGTTGTTGCTTGATCACCTTTCTCGACTTGTCCTTGATATTGAAGGTGATGAGGATCTTCCAATTGCTTGATACATTTCTTGATGAGCAACTCCTAGCTCTAGCCACTACGGAGATCCCATGGTTTCTTGATATAGCCAACTATTTGGCTAGTGACACTATTCCTCATGGTTACTCATCACAACAAAAGAAGAAATTCTTTAAGGAGGTGAGGAGATATTTTTGGGATGATCCCTTTCTTTACAAGTCTTGCGCGAGATGGGGTGATTAGAAGGTGTATTCCCGGAAATGAGGTATCACCTCTTATATCTCATTGTCATGATTTACCTTGTGGAGGCCATGCTAGTACTAATAAAAGCTGCAGCGAAAATTCTTCAATGTGGTTTCTATTGGCCTACTTTGTTTAAGGATGTTCATCATTATGTACATTCTTGTGATCGTTGTCAAAGGACGGGAAATCTTTCCCGTCGGAATGAGATGCCTCTCACCACCATCCTTGAGGTTGAGTTATTCGATGTGTGGGGTGTGGATTTCATGGGGCCGTTCCCTTCTTCTTATGGAAATAAGTACATTTTGGTTCTTTGTGGATTATGTCTCCAAATGGGTGGAGGCTCTTGCTTCTCCAACTAATGATGCTCGTGTGGTTAGTAGATTCTTCAAGAAAACTATTTTCCCAAGATTTGGCATTCCACGAGTTCGATTAGTGATGGAGGCAAGCACTTCTTGGAGAACAAGTTTGAAGCTATGCTCAAGAAATATGGTGTGCACCATAGAGTGGGTCTTTCATATCATCCACAAACTAGTGGTCAAGTGGAGATTTCTAATCGCGAGATCAAAACCATCTTAGAGAAGACGGTTGCGAGAACAAGGAAGGATTGGGCAGCAAAACTTGATGATGCACTATGGGCTTATAGAACGGCATTCAAAACCCCTATAGGTACCACCCCTTATCGTCTTGTTTATGGAAAAGCATGTCATCTTCCTGTTGAGTTAGAGCATCGTGCTTTCTGGGCTATCAAGAGCCTCAATTTCGATTCTCAAACGGCGGGTGAGAAGAGACTTCTTCAACTTAATGAGCTTGATGAAATTCGGCTTGATGCTTATGAGAGTTCAAAGTTGTACAAGGAGAAAACAAAGAGATGGCATGACAAAGGTATTGTGCGAAAAGAGTTCAAGGAAGGAGATTTAGTTCTTCTTTTTAATTCCCGTCTGAAGCTATTTCCTGGTAAACTCCGTTCGCGGTGGTCGGGTCCATTCAAGGTTTGTAAGGTTTTTCCTTATGGTTCGGTGGAATTATGGAACCGCCAAGATGGCACCTTTAAGGTGAATGGCCACAGATTGAAGCACTACCGAGCTGGAGATCCCATTGCTGAGAGAGTTGACATCATACTCTCTATTCCTTCATGTGATTGATCAATGAGGAGGTCGAGCTAATGACCTTAAAAACTAGCGCTTATTGGGAGGCAACCCAATTTTCTATTTCTTTTTTCTCTTCTATTTTCTTTTTCATTTTCTCGATTTTTATTTCTTTGATTTATAGTTTTATTTGCTAATCCTCTAGTTAATCTCATAAAAAAAAAAAAAAAAAAAAAAAAAAAAACTTTTTCATTGGCGTTTGACAGCAGGTCGCACGCCCGAGCGAACTCCTGCTCGACCGTGCGGTCGCGGCAGAGAGTTGGAAAAAAGAATTCTGCAGAGTCGCACGCCCGAGCGAGAAACAGCACGCCCAAGAAACATTCCGCACGCCCGAGCGGTTTCACGCACGCCCGTGCGACCTGACGTCCAACGTCAATAAACCCGTTTTCACGGGTTTTCTCTCTTTCTTTTTTTTCCAATACTTCGAGCCCCCATCCTTCCTTTCCAAAACTCTCTCATCCTTCCTCACTTCTCCTTACTCCCTCTCTCACCCTACCACAACCACCTATACTCGCCGCCCCACCGGCGACAACCCGCCGCCCCACCGGCGACCTTCTCTCCCTCCTCTTCTCCTCTTTCCATCCTTCTTTCTCCCTTCTCTCATTCAACAATTCTGAAACCCTAACCTTGAAATCCATTTGGGGGTTTGTTTGTTGTTCGAAATTGAAGCAAATTGGGTAGCAAGGAAGCATCTCTAGTCAATTTGGAAGTGAAGACCGGATCAATTGCGGGTATTAGACACCCACCTCAAGTCAGCAGGTCATACCCGGCAGCACGAGACTTGATTTGAAGGCTTTCCAGACCATGGGTTGGATAGCCAATGAGGTTACTGCAGATGGGTATGTTTGGAAGGTTGGGCAACGTCCTTATGCTTACCTTCCAAACCCGGAGCGCACTGTCATCTACGACCCGCAGAACTGGCTCTTTGCTCCTGACTTTCCTTGGGTTCCTGTCGAGGAACCGAGCGGCGAGCCCAGCCATGCTCCAGGGTCGTCTACCCAGGCTGACGAGCCTCCAGTACCCCCTTATGTTGACCACCTTGATGCGCTCAGAGGAGATATTGGGAGCCTTCGTGCAGAGGTTCAACTGCTCCATCAGTCTCACACCGATTACATTTGCCGCTATGCGGCGTTACGTGGATGTGATGACCTCTCGGTATCGGGCTTTCCAGTCCACCTTTGGTGATGTTCCCGAGTTGCTACGCGATCTTCGCGCATGGCACATATCGCAAGGATGGACAGGGCGGCTCGGCGATCATCCCATGCATGATGCTCCTCCTGATCCTTGAGTTTCCTTTATCCCTTCTCTTTGCATGCTTTTTATTGCACATTGAGGACATTGTGCCATTTAGCTTGGGGGAGGGATATATATCACACCATGCGTACATATTACTCATCATTTAGGCATTCCTTATTTCCCGTTTTTGCATTTAGTTTCATTTTTAGGATGCATTTTGCATATCATTTGCATAGTAGTTTTTGCATTTAGGTTGCATTCAGGAGTAGTCCCCCAATGATAGCAAAGATCTATGCATGCGCTTGTGCAAATAGAAAAATGTTTTTGAGAATCTCATAGTTAACAAGGAATTGATTGGTTTGTGGTAAGATTGGTCTCTCCTATGTGCGATTAGATCAGTGTTGGTAGCTACAACCTAGTGAGGATGTTCTTATGCCTTATAGACTGACATCTTTTCAGTCTTCTTTCTTTTGTGTGTGATGCTCTTCCTTGACGACTATTCTCTAGAACTTGCATTGATACTCCTTGAAACCGCATTGACTTGTTTATGCATTGAATATGATTGAGGCAATTGTTGATTTTTGAGCTACATAGCCAAATGCCACCCACATCGATTACTCCTTTTTGTCACCCTTGTGAGCCTAGCCTGTTTCTTTTGTTAGCTACATCTCTAACCCTTTACCTTGTCCTACCTAGGGGATTGTGAAGCTATGTTGATGATAGTTAAGTTGTGATATTGGAGATTTGTTGTGGTGTCTGATGCGATATAATGCTTAGTTAGAACTCATGATACGTGTTGAGTTCATTTCCTCGGAAGTTACTTTTAATACTCCTATTAATTTCCTCTATAGATGATTTTGGTTAAATCCTTCGAAAAAAAAAAAAAAAAAAAAAAAAAGAATTGTGATTTATGTTTTTTAGTATTCAATAAAAGGAAATTGGAGATTATCTTTGAGGATTTATGGTTTAGTTAATGAAAAAGAAAAAAGAAGTGCAATTGGAGTGCTTGTGTTTGGAGTTTTGTAATTGTTGTCAAAGGTATTTGAAAAGCTTCACTTTCCCCTTTGAGCACCACTTTCCTAAGATCTTCCATACCCATACCTTAAGCCTTCATTACAACCCATATGAAGCCCTCATGATTCTTTGAATGTAACGTAGTCCTGTAGCGGCGGAGAGTGAGAAGATATGCAAGCTTATGGTAGGATATAGTCAATGGAATGGAGCCTTGAGTGATCATTTGACCCTTTTATACACATGAGAGATATTGTGCACGACTAAAGTGAGAGCTACTATATTCATGATTGAGTCAAGCTTAGGGGAGAACTTGTGGTAAGATGGTTGCTTTTCCTTGTGTTATACTATGAGGTTTGATTGTTTTCTACCGTGATGACTTTGAAATATGTTTGAATTGGTTTTGGAAATTGACATGAATCCTTTGCTTGAGGCGGCTATTGAACTCCTTCCTTGATTTCTTAGTTTGGATTGCTTGAGGACAAGCAATAGTTTAGCTTGGGGGAGTTTGATAAGTCGGTTTTTAGTTGCATTTAAGTAGGTCTTAAGTCTCATTTTCATGTAGTTTGTAGTGCATCTAAGGTCTAATTGCATGATTTAAGCATTCTTTTGAACCATTGTGTTGTTCGGAGATACTTTTACCTCTTACTCTTGAATTTCAGGTTTTATGGGCGGTTGTGACCAAGAAAGGATAATATGGCTCATTGATGATCTAGTTGATGACTCTCGGATGCAAGAGAATGAGTTTGAATGCTTTAGGATTGAAGGAATTATGATATCGAAGAATTTTTGTTTTCGCGGGACCACGCAAGATTTTGCTTGCCCATGCACCGATCTACACGCCCAAGCAAGATCCCGCTTGCCCGTGCAGATCTGTGAACGAAACCATCAATACCTTCTGTCTCGCGCGCACGCCCAAGCGATATCTCGCTTGCCCGTGCGATGTAGCGCACGCCCGTGCCGTTTTCTGCTTGCCCGTGCAAGCTGCTATTAACCGGATTTACGCGATTTCAATTGTTTCCTTTTTTAGTTTTTGTAAACGATTTTAGGTTTAATGAAAACAGGCTTTGACAGCAGTTAAGGAGAGATTAGAAATTAGAGCATTACTTTTAGAGAGCTTTTGAGAGAAACTCCATTATTGAAGCCTTGAATTCTACAAGTTTGATCCATTGAAGTAAAGACTAAGTTTTTCTAAATTTTCTTCTTTTCATTATTATTATTATGTCTTTCAATTTAATTATTAATTGCTTTGTTATTTCAATTATGAGTGAGTAGTTTTATAATCTAGGATTAAGTTGAACCCTAGCAATGACTAATGCATGAATCCCTCCCATAATTCCAATTTGATGTGATTAGTTGTTCTTGTTTGATTGAATTGTGCTTAATTTCATTATCATACTAGGGATAGGTGATTTTGAATTGATTCATTATATCTTATTTTCAATGGGAATTGAATCTAGATGAATTTGTGATTTAATCAAAAGTATGAATATCTCTATGGGAATAAGTAGATAGGATTACTAGGAATTTATTTGTGATGCCATGCTTAATGTCTCTTTCTTGCATGATTCCATGGGAATAGGTTTGATTGCATGTTTAGAGTAGCCATAGGTACTCGGGAGAGATCTTTGGTAGTTATATAGAGTGCATTACTCCTCTTGAATCATTAATTATGTTTATTGGGATGGGAATTATTCATGTATTATTCATGCTAGAGGGGATACTTAATTCTAGATGTCTTTATCGATTGATTTTTGTCTCGTGTGTTCTTAATATTTGTCATAATTAGTATTATTATTAGTTCAACACTTTTTCACCATTGTTTGTCACTTGTTTAGCTAAATTGAGTCGAGATTTCTAGTGTTTGATACTGTTTGTCCCTGTGGATTCGACCTTGACTTACCCTACTACATAGTTAGGAGGATTAGTTAGGAAATTATTTTTGTTAGGTGCGCGACACGCTTATCAAATTTTGGCGCCGTTGCCGGGGACTAACGGTATTAGATTAGTTTATCTTTGATTTAGTTAGCTAAACTTATTTTTGTTCGATTATTGTTACTCTGTTTGTTGTTTGATCTCTTTTCTTTCAGTCTTCTTTGTTGCATGCGCACTCGTAGCAAGGGTCCAGACGATCTAGCTACTCTTGATCGCGAGATTGAAGCTACAGCAAGGAGATTAGGAGGTCAACAAAGAAGACAACAACAAAGATCAACAATGGGAGATGAAACACCACCAAAGTCTCTACGGGAATATGCTATGCCCGATGAGACCACCACCACCATCACGAGGCCAACCACCAATGCAACACACTTCGAGCTTAAGCCACAATTTATTCGGTTTATTTCACGGGACTCTTATGCGGGAACACCAAAAGAGAGCCCTACTCGATCATTTGGCTAGCTTTCTAGAGAAGTGTAATACTTTGAAACTAACAAATGTTTCGATGATCGATTCGATATTGTGCTTTTCCTTTTTCTCTCGGGGACGAAGCAAAGGAATGGTTAAAAGAAGAAGAAGTGAGAAAGATCGCCACATGGCCGGGCGAAGAAGGCCTTTCTCTACAAATTCTTCCCTCCTATGAGAACTTCAAAGTTCGAAATGAAATATACGGTTTTCAACAACACGAATTGGAGTCTCTCTATGAGGCATGGCAGAGGTATAAGGCTTTGCAAAGACAATGCCCACACCATGGCATTCTGAGTGGTTATTGATTCGGACATTCTACAATGGTGCGAAGCATGAGGTTAGAAGTTCTATTGATGCCGCATCGGCGGTACTTTCATTGCCAAAACTCCGGAAGTTTGCTAAGACATTGTTGGATGATATGGCTGCCAACAACTATTTGAATGACTGGAGTGTGTCTCGCGGAGCCCCTAAAAGGGGAGGTAAGTATGAGGTTGATGCTATTGCTTACTTTGACTAACACTTGTGCGGGTTTTGGCGGCCAAGGTTGATCAATTGAGTAGTGGACCAATAGCACCTATTTGTGAGATTTGTGAAGTGCAGGGCCACTCATTGAATGAGTGTCAATACAACACCATGGGCATGATATCTGAGCAAGCCAATGCCCTCCTAACCACAAACACAAGACCACAAAACAACCCATACTCAAACACATATAACCAAGGTTGGAAGAATCATCCCAATTTCTCCTATAAAAATAACCAACCTCAACCTCCACACACCAACTACTCCCAACCACCAGGTTTCCAACAAAGACCACCTTTCAACTCTTCCTCCTCATCCTCATCCTCTAGATCCAACCTTGAGAGTATCATGGAGAATCTAGCTTCTTCTCAAGCAAAGCAAGTCGAATATCAAGCCAAGCAAAATGAATTCTTCAACAACTCTCTTCAACAAATCACCGCTCACAATAAGTTGATGGAGAATCAGATGACCCAACTTGCACAACAAATCAGTCATCTTTCTAAACCTTCAGGCCAACTTCCTGGGCAAACTGAACCAAATCCTAAGGGGCATATCCATGCCATCTCATTGAGGAGCGGTAAAGAATTGCAAGAGCCTACAAGGAAAGTGACCGAGCAAAAGAAAAGTGCAAAAGAGGTTATAAGGTTGAGTGAAGACGATCAAGGTGAGAAAGTTTTGGAAGATGAAGCTAAGGAGGCGAGCAAAAGGAACCCCCTTTGTCATCCCTATTCCACCATACAAGCCACCTGTTCCATTCCCTCAAAGATTGGCACAGGCAAAACTTGAGAAGAAATACGGGAAGTTCCCTGACATTTTGAAGAAGCTGCACATCAACATCCCTTTCCTAGATGTTATTTCTGAGATGCCTTCTTATGCTAAGTTTTTTGAAAGACATGCTCTCTAACAAAAGAAAAATTGAAGAGAATGTCACTTGTTTCACTAACGGTGAGTGTAGTGCTATTTTGCGAGAACAAGCTTCCCGGAAAAGCTAGGAGATCCGGGCAGCTATTCTATTCCGGTCAAACTTGGTAATATTGCTATCAAGAATGCTTTGTGTGATCTTGGGGCTAGTGTTAGTCTCATGCCATTGTCTATCTGCAAGAAACTCAACATGGGTGAGCTGAAACCCACACGCATCTCTCTCCAACTAGCAGATAGAACAGTCAAGTTTCCGCTTGGTATCCTTGAAGATGTTCCTCTTAGAGTTGGTAAATTCTTTATTCCATGTGATTTTGTTGTCATGGAGATGGAAGAAGATGCACAGGTTCCCATCATCCTTGGGAGACCCTTTTTGGCCCTTCTTTGGAGCCATTATTGACATGAAGAAGGGTAAGATCACCTTTGAAGTAGGTGATGAGAAGATAGAATACACTCTCACAAACTCCATGAATTCTCCTTCAATGGGAGAAAGCTGTTTATAGAGTGGATGCTCTTGATGAAGTTATAGCAGCCAATGCTTTCGGTCCGCAACTTGATGACTCGCTACAAACCTGTCTTGATGGGTAGCGGCTGATGAGGAAGATTGGGAAACCAAGGAATACAAGAGAATTCTAGAGGAGACACGAGCCATTGAATCTGAAAAGCCTTTGAAGGAGATATTGAGCTCGGGAGAAACTAAGGAGAGTACTACGCCTCCTAAGGTCGAACTGAAACCTCTCCCCTCTACTTTGAAATATGTATTCATGGGTCCCAATGATACTTACCCTATCATTGTTAATGCTGAGCTTGATGACATTCAAATTGAAAAGCTACTTGTTGTTTTGAGAAAATACAAGAATGTCATTGGGTACACCATTGATGATATTAAGGGCATTAATCCTTCATTTTGCATGCATAAAATCATTCTTGAGGGACGAACATGCTTCTTCTATAGAATCTCAACGACGACTTAATCCAAATATGATGGAAGTAGTCAAGAAAGAGGTTCTAAAATTGCTTGATGCGCGGGAATAATCTACCCTATCTACGATAGTAAGTGGGTTAGCCCTGTTCAAGTAGTCCCAAAGAAAGGAGGCATGACCGTTGTCAAGAATGACAAGGGTGAGCAAGTTCCAACTAGAAGCGTGACGGGGTGGCGCATGTGTATTGATTATAGGAGATTGAATAAAGCCACCCGAAAAGATCATTTCCCTCCCCTTCATTGATCGAGATGTTGGAAAGGTTGGCAAAACATTCATTTTTTGTTGGTTGGATGGATATTCCGGTTTCTTCCAAATTCCTATCCATCCAAGTGACCGAGGAAAAGACTACCTTTACATGTCCTTATGGCACCTTTGCATATCGAAGGATGCCATTTGGATTATGTAATGCTCCCGCCACTTTTCGGCGTTGCATGATGGCAATTTTCTCAAGTCTTATTGAGAACTCTATGGAAGTGTTTATGGATGACTTCTCCGTCTATGGAACATCCTTTGATGTTTGCCTTGCTAATTTACAAAAGGTGCTCCATAGATGTCAAGAAGTTAATTTGATTCTCAATTGGGAAAAATGTCATTTCATGGTGCAACAAGGAGTTGTTTTGGGTCATGTTGTTTCTCATCGGGGCATCGAAGTCGACAAAGCAAAGATAGAGGTCATTGCGCGTCTACCACCTCCTAACTCTGTCAAAGGAGTAAGGAGTTTTCTTGGTCATGCGGGCTTCTACCGCCGCTTCATAAAAGATTTTTCAAAAATTGCTCGACCTCTAACCGAACTTTTAGGCAAGGATGTCCCTTTTGTGTTTGCGATGCTTGTACCGAGGCTTTTCACGGGTTAAAAGCAGCTCTTATCTCTGCCCCTATCATTCAATCGCCCGACTGGAATCTCCCTTTTGAGATTATGTGCGATGCTAGTGACTATCTTTGTGGGGGCGGGTCTTGGGTCGAGGAAAGATGGCAAGCTTCATGCCATCTACTATACAAGCAAGACTCTTAATCCAACCCCGGATGAATTATGCCACAACCGAGAAGGAATTGTTAGCGGTGGTGTATGCGATGGAGAAGTTTCGATCTTATCTGGTAGGGTCGAAGGTGATAATTCACACTGATCATGCGGCTTTAAGGTATTTGATGAGCAAGAAAGATGCTAAACCCCGCTTGATTCGGTGGATATTGTTGCTACAAGAATTTGATTTGGAGATTCGGGACAAGAAAGGAGCCGAAAATGTTGTTCTGCGATCACCTTTCTCGACTTGTCCTTGATATTGAAGGTGATGAGGATCTTCCAATTCTTCGATACATTTCTTGATGAGCAACTCCTAGCTCTAGCCACTACGGAGATCCCATGGTTTGCTGATATAGCCAACTATTTGGCTAGTGACACTATTCCTCATGGTTACTCATCACAACAAAAGAAGAAATTCTTTAAGGAGGTGAGGAGATATTTTTGGGATGATCCCTTTCTTTACAAGTCTTGCGCAGATGGGGTGATTAGAAGGTGTATTCCTGGAAATGAGGTATCACCTCTTATATCTCATTGTCATGATTTACCTTGTGGAGGCCATGCTAGTACTAATAAAACTGCAGCGAAAATTCTTCAATGTGATTTCTATTGGCCTACTTTGTTTAAGGATGTTCATCATTATGTACATTCTTGTGATCGTTGTCAAAGGACGGGAAATCTTTCCCATCGGAATGAGATGCCTCTCACCACCATCCTTGAGGTTGAGTTATTCGATGTGTGGGGTGTGGATTTCATGGGGCCGTTCCCTTCTTCTTATGGAAATAAGTACATTTTGGTTCTTTGTGGATTATGTCTCCAAATGGGTGGAGGCTCTTGCTTCTCCAACTAATGATGCTCGTGTGGTTAGTAGATTCTTCAAGAAAACTATTTTCCCAAGATTTGGCATTCCACGAGTTCTGATTAGTGATGGAGGCAAGCACTTCTTGGAGAACAAGTTTGAAGCTATGCTCAAGAAATATGGTGTGCACCATAGAGTGGGTCTTTCATATCATCCACAAACTAGTGGTCAAGTGGAGATTTCTAATCGCGAGATCAAAACCATCTTAGAGAAGACGGTTGCGAGAACAAGGAAGGATTGGGCAGCAAAACTTGATGATGCACTATGGGCTTATAGAACGGCATTCAAAACCCCTATAGGTACCACCCCTTATCGTCTTGTTTATGGAAAAGCATGTCATCTTCTGTTGAGTTAGAGCATCGTGCTTTACGGGCTATCAAGAGCCTCAATTTCGATTCTCAAACGGCGGGTGAGAAGAGACTTCTTCAACTTAATGAGCTTGATGAAATTCGGCTTGATGCTTATGAGAGTTCAAAGTTGTACAAGGAGAAAACAAAGAGATGGCATGACAAAGGTATTGTGCGAAAAGAGTTCAAGGAAGGAGATTTAGTTCTTCTTTTTAATTCCCGTTCCGAAGCTATTTCTGGTAAACTCCGTTCGCGGTGGTCGGGTCCATTCAAGGTTTGTAAGGTTTTTCCTTATGGTTCGGTGGAATTATGGAACCGCCAAGATGGCACCTTTAAGGTGAATGGCCACGAGATTGAAGCACTACCGAGTTGGAGATCCCATTCTTGAGAGAGTTGACATCATACTCTCTATTCCTTCATGTGATTGATCAATGAGGAGGTCGAGCTAATGACCTTAAAAACTAGCGCTTATTGGGAGGCAACCCAATTTTCTATTTCTTTTTTCTCTTCTATTTTCTTTTTCATTTTCTCGATTTTTATTTCTTTGATTTATAGTTTTATTTGCTAATCCTCTAGTTAATCTCATATAAAAAAAAAAAAAAAAAAAAAAAAAAAAAACTTTTTCAGGCGTTTGACGGTCGCACGCCGAGCGAACTCTGCTCGGCCTGCGGTCGCGGAGAGTTGGAAAAAGAATTAGTCCACGCCGGCAACAACGCCCAAGAAACATTCCGCACGCCGGCGTTTCACGCACGCCGTGCGACCGGCGTCAACGCGATAAACCTGTTTTCACGGGTTTTCTCTTTCTTTTTTTCCAATACTTCGAGCCCCCATCCTTCCTTTCCAAAACTCTCTCATCCTTCCTCACTTCTCCTTACTCCCTCTCTCACCCTACCACAACCACCTATACTGCCGCCACAGCGACAACCGCCGCCCCTGCGACCTTCTCTCCCTCTCTTCTCCTCTTTCCATCCTTCTTTCTCCCTTCTCTCATTCAACAATTCGAAACCCTAACCTTGAAATCCATTTGGGGGTTTGTTTGTTGTTAAATTGAAGCAAATTGGGTAGCAAGGAAGCATCTCTATCAATTTGGAAGTGAAGGCGATCAATGCGGTATTAGACACCACCTCAAGTCGGGTATGCCGAGCACGAGACTTGATTTGAAGGCTTTCCGGACCATGGGTTGGATAGCCAATGAGGTTTAGATGGGTATGTTTGGAAGGTTGGGCAACTCCTTATGCTTACCTTCCAAACCCGGAGCGCTGTCATCTACGACCGACGCTCTTTGCTCGACTTTCCTTGGGTTCTGTCAGGAACCGAGCGGCGAGCCCGGCCATGCTCCGGGGTCGTCTACCCGGCTGACGAGCCTCCGGTACCCCCTTATGTTGACCACCTTGATGCGCTCGAGAGGAGATATTGAGCCTTCGTGCGAGGTTCAACTGCTCCATCGTCACACCGATTCTGTTGCCGTATGGCGTTCGTGGATGTGATGACCTCTCGGTATCGGCTTTCCAGCCACCTTTGGTGATGTTCCCGAGTTGCTACGATCTTCGCGCATGGCACATATCGCAAGGATGGACAGGCGGCTCGGCGATCATCCCATGCATGATGCTCCTCGATCCTTGAGTTTCCTTTATCCCTTCTCTTTGCATGCTTTTTATTGCACATTGAGGACATTGTGCCATTTAGCTTGGGGAGGGATATATATCACACCATGCGTACATATTACTCATCATTTAGGCATTCCTTATTTCCCGTTTTTGCATTTAGTTTCATTTTTAGGATGCATTTTGCATATCATTTGCATAGTAGTTTTTGCATTTAGGTTGCATTCGGGAGTAGTCCCCAATGATAGCAAAGATCTATGCATGCGCTTGTGCAAATAGAAAAATGTTTTTGAGAATCTCATAGTTAACAAGGAATTGATTGGTTTGTGGTAAGATTGGTCTCTCTATGTGCGATTAGATCGGTGTTGGTAGCTAAACTTAGTGAGGATGTTCTTATGCCTTATAGACTGACATCTTTTCAGTCTTCTTTCTTTTGTGTTGATGCTCTTCCTTGAGACTATTCTCTAGAACTTGCATTGATACTCCTTGAAACCGCATTGACTTGTTTATGCATTGAATATGATTGAGGCAATTGTTGATTTTTGAGCTACATAGCCAAATGCCACCCACATCGATTACTCCTTTTTGTCACCCTTGTGAGCCTAGTTTGTTTCTTTTGTTAGCTACATCTCTAACCCTTTACCTTGTCCTACCTGGGGATTGTGAAGCTATGTTGATGATAGTTAAGTTGTGATATTGGAGATTTGTTGTGGTTCATGCGATATAATGCTTAGTTAGAACTCATGATCTCGTGTTGAGTTCATTTCCTCGAGTTACTTTTAATACTCCTATTAATTTCCTCTATAGATGATTTTGGTTAAATCCTTAAAAAAAAAAAAAAAAAAAAAAAAAGAATTGTGATTTATGTTTTTTAGTATTCAATAAAAGGAAATTGGAGATTATCTTTGAGGATTTATGGTTTAGTTAATGAAAAAGAAAAAAGAAGTGCAATTGGAGTGCTTGTGTTTGAGTTTTGTAATTGTTGTCAAAGGTATTTGAAAAGCTTCACTTTCCCTTTGAGCACCACTTTCCTAAGATCTTCCATACCCATACCTTAAGCCTTCATTACAACCCGTATGAAGCCCTCATGATTCTTTGAATGTAACGTAGTCTGTAGCGGCGGAGAGTGAGAAGATATGCAAGCTTATGGTAGGATATAGTCGATGGAATGGAGCCTTGAGTGATCATTTGACCCTTTTATACACATGAGAGATATTGTGCAGACTAAAGTGAGAGCTACTATATTCATGATTGAGTAGCTTAGGGGAGAACTTGTGGTAAGATGGTTGCTTTTCCTTGTGTTATACTATGAGGTTTGATTGTTTTCTACCGTGATGACTTTGAAATATGTTTGAATTGGTTTTGGAAATTGACATGAATCCTTTGCTTGAGGCGCTATTGAACTCCTTCCTTGATTTTTAGTTTGGATTGCTTGAGGACAAGCAATAGTTTAGCTTGGGGAGTTTGATAAGTCGATTTTTAGTTGCATTTAAGTAGGTCTTAAGTCTCATTTTCATGTAGTTTGTAGTGCATCTAAGGTCTAATTGCATGATTTAAGCATTCTTTTGAACCATTGTGTTGTTGAGATACTTTTACCTCTTACTCTTGAATTTCGGTTTTATGGGCGGTTGTGACCAAGAAAGGATAATATGGCTCATTGATGATCTAGTTGATGACTCTCGGATGCAAGAGAATGAGTTTGAATGCTTTAGGATTGAAGGAATTATGATATCAAGAATTTTTGTTTTCGCGGGACCACGCAAGATTTTGCTTGCCCAGTACCGATCTGCACGCCCAAGCAAGATCCCGCTTGCCCGTGCATCCGTGAACGAAACCATCAATACCTTCTGTCTCGCGCGCACGCCAGCGATATCTCGCTTGTGCGATGTAGCGCACGCTGTGCCGTTTTTGCTTGGTGCAAGCTGCTATTAACGATTTACGCGATTTCAATTGTTTCTTTTTTAGTTTTTGTAAACGATTTTAGGTTTAATGAAAACAGGCTTTGAAGTTAAGGAGAGATTAGAAATTAGAGCATTACTTTTAGAGAGCTTTTGAGAGAAACTCCATTATTGAAGCCTTGAATTCTACAAGTTTGATCCATTGAAGTAAAGACTAAGTTTTTCTAAATTTTCTTCTTTTCATTATTATTATTATGTCTTTCAATTTAATTATTAATTGCTTTGTTATTTCAATTATGAGTGAGTAGTTTTATAATCTAGGATTAAGTTGAACCCTAGCAATGACTAATGCATGAATCCTTCCCATAATTCAATTTGATGTGATTAGTTGTTCTTGTTTGATTGAATTGTGCTTAATTTCATTATCATACTAGGGATAGGTGATTTTGAATTGATTCATTATATCTTATTTTCAATGGAATTGAATCTAGATGAATTTTGATTTAATCAAAAGTATGAATATCTCTATGGGAATAAGTAGATAGGATTACTAGGAATTTATTTGTGATGCCATGCTTAATGTCTCTTTTCTTGCATATTCCATGGGAATAGGTTTGATTGCATGTTTAGAGTAGCCATAGGTACTCGGAGAGATCTTTGGTAGTTATATAGAGTGCATTATCCTCTTGAATCATTAATTATGTTTATTGGGATGGGAATTATTCATGTATTATTCATGTAGAGGGATACTTAATTTAGATGTCTTTATCGATTGATTTTTGTCTCGTGTGTTCTTAATATTTGTCATAATTAGTATTATTATTAGTTAACACTTTTTCACCATTGTTTGTCACTTGTTTAGCTAAATTGAGTCGAGATTTCTATGTTTGATATTGTTTGTCCCTGTGGATTCACCTTGACTTACCTACTACATAGTTAGGAGGATTAGTTAGGAAATTATTTTTGTTAGGTGCGCACACGCTTATCACCCTCCGTCAATTGTCGAACACTTTTTTTTGTATTTGTCCAAATTAGTTTGAAACTTAATTTTGGCATGATCCCACTATTAATATATTATTTATTTTACAATCTTTGGCCAACTCTACTTTATCAATAAAAAGTTACCCAACTTTCTCTCTCCTCTAATAAAAAATACCTCACCAACTCCTATCACATCTACTTTTTAAATAAAATAATATTTGATAACTACACTACAACTTATCACCTTAAACTACGTGTCCCAATAAGTGTTCAGATCTTTCTGGGACGGAGGTAGTATTATTCTTATTCTGGTTCAATTTCTACTTAACATGATCTTGTATTGTTATATTATATTTTATTTGTGTTAGTTTTTATATTACTTTGCCTTGGTTTGTCATCGCCAAAAAGGGGGAAATTGTTGAGCCACTATGGGTTTTGATGATGAAAAACTAAAGTAATAACTAACAAGGTTTATAAGCTATGTTTTATGTGTGCAAGGTTCATGAATTAATAATGGTGCTTTATAAAGATAATAAGTGAAGTTCCTGAGTTGGAACTCCAAGAGAAGAACGAAGTTCTTGAATTGGAACTATGGAATTGTTCCTTTGAATAATGGAACTGTTCTTTTGAATAAAGGAACTGTTCCTATGGAACTTTGTTAGTGGAATGATAGGCTAAAGTCGTATTACCTTATCAAAAATAACCTAAGGTCCACTAACAAGTAGTCAGGGAAGTCAGGATCGAATCCACAGGGAGAAAGTTATACTATTGTATCTGAATTCTAATATTATACTAACTAAATCAGATGAAAATGGGTGTGTGACTAAACTAAGCAAATGACAGAACTAAATACGGAGGTAAGAATCAATTAATAAAGAACTAGGACTATGGATCACTATGCATACAATTTGGGAAATCAGAAACGAATAATAACCACCCAATAAGTCAATTTATCTAGGGCACATGTAATTTATCTCGAACATTACCTCCCTCAAAGATCACCTAGCCGCTCTCGCATGGTCAAGGATCACTATGCCTAATGATTGAAAGCATATACGAAATCTCTCCTCTCGAAGCAGATTCAATATTGCGATAATAGAAATATAATTCAGGCCTAATTCATAAATCTAGCATGAATGATTCAATCACAGGAAACAATTGATATAAAGGGTAATTATACTAATTAATCTATCAATCCCTCATTGCATACATAGATCCCCACAATCCTAGAAATAAAACTACTCACTCATGCTTGAGAAAACAATAACAAATTCCATGTAAAAATTCATACTTTGAACTATTGCAAATAACTAAGAAATTACTCTAATCAATAATAGAGAAAGCAAACAATTAATGGAGAAAACAAGGAAGAAGATTACCAAATTAAAGAACTATATTGAAATTGCAAGAAATCCAATGGTTTGATCTTGAATCCACAATGAAAATTAGTAAAACTAGGGTTCTTGATAGAAACTATGAGAAATAAAGACTAAAAACACCAGATCCTCTAAAAGATGTTTTATTTTCCTATTTATACTAAGTTGCCCGACATTCATTAAATGAGCGCGCGAAACAGTCGCCCGATCGGGCCAAGTCAGCCCGATGAAATCGGGCTCAACGCAGCAGCATTACTCCAATCGTAGCCAACCGCCCGATGCTGTCGGGCCATGCCGCCCGATGCTATAGGGCTAGTCGAGGTCAGTGCGCAGCACTCGAGCACGAACCGCCCGATGCTATCGGGCTACGGGACCTCGCAGCACTCCGCGCTCGAGCACGAACACAGCAGCAGCAAGCACTCGAGCACGAACACGCCCGATGATGTCGGGCCATCTCGCCCGATCGAGCCGGACACCGAACAACGACAGCGCGGATCAAGCCCGATCGGGCCCGCAACAAACTATCTTTTGGTCGTGATGGACGCCCGATCGGGCGTCAGGAGCCCGATGGAGTTGGGCGAGGCACCGTTTAGTCATCCCTTGGCTTCAGACGCCAAGGATTCACTTCTTCTTTTGTCCAAGGCCTCGGGAAGTATTCTCGGGACCCTGGAACTCATCAAATGTGCCTTCGAACCTCTCCATTCGATTGTAGAAGACGTAAAACAGTAGAAAATAGGGAAAAAGCTCCCTAATACCTACAAATCATCACAAAACAGAAAACCACAACTAGATGGAGAAAGTTAGCGTGAAATGGCTCCTAAGAGCACCATTGATACACATTTTAGCTTAAATACAGGGGGAAAAACTCTACATAAAACCATAACATCAAACTCCCCCAAGCTAAACCTTTGCTTGTCCTCAAGCAAAGCACAACATGAATAAGAATAGGATCGCTTCACCCCTCAGATATGGAATTTTAAACTCAAATACTTCCAACTCAAAATCGTTCAAGCAAGCAAAATTCAAGTTCAGTTGCTCAGATCACCTGACTACCAATCACTTAAGTAAACCATCAAATGCGGCTGCCCTACATATCATGCAAATCTTGAAAAGGTGCTCACCGAGGTATCACTCCTCTCAATTTTGTGGCATGCAAAATATGTGCCCGATCGCTCACCAATCCAACCATAATAGCCCTTCCCACTCACACTCTCATGTGTTTAGAAAGGTAAAACATCGCTCATCCTAATCAGGTCGACTCAAATAACAAACTTAGTCTTCAACTTTGGCATATTGACTCAGTATTATTCCAATAAACAATCAAACACGTGCTCAAAAGGTCTTTCTCAAGGTTGTAATGGGGATCGGGTAATGGTACGGAAATTATTTAGGGAATGTGGTGGAAAAGCCAAGAAAGGGGAGCAAAAAACACTAGTAGGACTAGGTGTGGTCGAAACAACTCCCATGGCATCAACAACATAACGAAGATAATAATCAACTCTTGAAATTTCACGAACCAACCAATAATTGCATCTTTCAACATAATTTCCAATGCTTTGAAAGTTAATGAGTGAAGATCATAGAAATTTTTCAAATTTTTCACTATCATTTTTCACTCTATTTTTTCTTTCTTTTTCTTTCTTTTCTTTGTACCAAAATATCATTATTTTCCAACCGCCCTACGGAATCAACCACACAATATGATATTAACTTAACAAATGCTCCCCCAAGCTAGGCTTGGGACAATAATCATTGTAAAGGTTCAAGGTGTGTAATGTGGCTTAATATAGATCCAAAAAGAAGTCATTAGGCTCAGCAGGGCTAGGGGGGAAAAATAATTCATTAAACAACTCTGAGGCTTGAAGATTAAACAAATGAACGCCTCTATCACAGCACATGTCTAAAGTTACCAGAGCTCAACGAGTACAATGCCAAAACCAAGATAAGAATGCTACGAGGAACTAACACACAAGAATAGATCGGATATAGAGATAAATCTGAGGGCTAGAATGAATCCTCACAATCTAACCAATTCAAGCATGCAGTTAAAATAGGCACTTTATCATCAGAATTCATTCAAGATCAAGGCAATCAGATATCACATCACAACATCTCAATCACAAATGGCCAACTATCCAGTATAATGAGTTAAATCATTTTTTAAAGCAAAGTTCGGGGCACAGGGAAGCAATCAATCTGTTCGTATTCAACTCGTATTTTTGTGTTTTTTCAGCAATATTTCATTTTTTTTGTGATTTTTCATATTTTCAAAGCAATTAAACTAACTTAACTAACCTAAAAAGTAGTAAAAACAAAAAGAAAAACAATAATAAAAACAAAAAGAAAAACAATACTAATACTTACAGAAATCCTCCCCCAAGCTGAACTTGGCAATGGCCTCATTGCAACAAGGGAAAGGAAAGGGACATGGACATCAGCCGCCCATTAGCCTGGATCGAGCAGTTTAGTAGCCACATGTTGTACCACCTCTTGCAACCCGCGTTGGACTGTAATGCTAGTGTGGTGGCCCTCATGTAGATGAATGCGGTGCTCATTATGGTCAGGGCTTATTCCTGTCAAGTCATCAGTGCTATAGCCAATGGTCTTTTTGTGAGTCTGTAAGACCGTTAGAAAATGCTCATCACCTACAATAGACTCTAAGACAAGCACATCATTTGAAGTAGCATGGGAGGGGGAATGAGGCATGCGATCATGGATCGGTTCATCTATAACATCAACACTATAACATGATTCCTCTAGCATTGGGCTTTTAGGTGCATTGTTTAGGCTAAACATGACCTTATCATCCCCCACAGTCAGTGTCAGTTTCCCACTCTTAACATCTATCACTGCCCCAGCAGTATGGAGGAAAGGTCTCCCAAGGATAATGGGTGTTTGAGTGTCTTTGGCCATGTCGAATATAACAAAGTCCACAGGGATAAAGAATTTACCGACTCTAACAGGAACGTCCTCTAATATACCTAGGCGGTATTTCACAGAACGGTCAGCTATTTGCAGAGTAATGGTAGTACATTTTAATTCACCCATGTTCAGTTGCTTACAGATAGAAAGAAGCATGAAAATAGGGAAAAAGCTCCCTAATACCTACAAATCATCACAAAACAGAAAACCACAACTAGATGGAGAAAGTTAGCGTGAAATGGCTCCTAAGAGCACCATTGATACACATTTTAGCTTAAATACAGGGGGAAAAACTCTACATAAAACCATAACATCATGGAACTGGTATAGGAAAAAAGTTGTCTAAACAGTTCGGAGGTGGATTAATGGATAGCATGGAGCAAATGTTCAAGGCAAATCAATACACCCTCAACAACGGTTCCTAAGCGATGATTCATGATTACAGTTCTTGTTCAACAGTTCATCAAGGAACTGTCTGTTGTTCCTGAGTTGGGACGCATGAATCTTCAGAGTCGAAGATTTCACAACAGAAGACATGAAGACTAAGTTCAAGAGTCTGTACTTAGGATTTATGTAAGTATTTTATATTGCTTAGTTTTAGGGAACTAGATGGAACTTAATAATGCAACAAGTGGTTTTGAAAAATATTTAACTGAGAGTTTTTAGGAAAGTATTGTAAATAAATAAAACAATTTTTATTTTCTAAATAATTTTTTTTATTACGGAACAAGTAAAAATTAATTTCCTAAATTCTCTCCTTATATTTCTCAACCACTAAACCACTTAATGTTAATGTGTTTGAAAAAGTCTTTGCTTGTTCCTCAAGTAGTGTGAACGTGGGAAAAATAATCCTACGTGGGTTACTACTTCACACTTAGTGGAGGAACATAAGTGGAACTAACTTAGGAAGACTTCACTATAAAAGGAGAAGTCTTTGTCATTACAAACCACCAACGGAAAACATATTTCTATTGCTAAATATTAAGTGTTTTCTAAAAGGTCAGTTGCATTATTAAGTGAGTTCCTAAGTTTCTTAATATCTAAGTTCAATATATATACTAGTGTGTTTAATTTCACAAAATTGAGTTGTAATTTGGGGTTCAAGGGTTGAGTGATCCTTGTAAGACTTAGAGCTAAGTCAGTGAAGGAGTAGAAGCAAGAGAGAGAAGAGTTCCAGTAATCGAAGGGGATTACTGTGAGGAACTTGAGTTCGAGAAGAACTCAAGTTAGAGAGAGTAGAGTTATAGTAATAGAAGGGGATTACTGTGGGGAACTTGAGTTCGAGAGGAACTCAAGTTGTAGAAAGTAATTGTGCTCCGTAATAGAGTTGTTACAATAATATAAGTTTTTGAGGTTTTCCTTTCTTGATAAGGTTCAAGAAGTTTCCTCAATTTTATATTTCTTTGTCTCTCTGATTAATACTGTTGCTTTATTGTTTTAAAATTACAAAAAAGCTTTCTTTAAAAGTTAAAAGTCCAAAGACAATTTTTTTCTTTGTACGTGTTCCTGTTGAAGTGTCAATCTCACACAAGGTTTCTGTGTTGCACGCACTCCTAGAAAAATCCCTAAGAGATCTAGTCGTCTAAATTGTTGGAGAGGGACATAAAGTGCCAAAATTTCTTCTACATAATGAGAGATAAAGGATTGTCAGTCTCGAATTCTCAATGTCTTTTTCTTGATCTATAAGAGTATCAGGTGCTCTTTAGGTTGGGTACTTGGGTGCACTTCGAATTCATATCTCAAATTATTGGCTTGACGCGGGTACCAAACTACTTTCAGATAGAGTGCGGGTTGGTTTAATTTAGCAAAGACAAGTACAACATGGACTATGCCATCTCATTCTCATACAATTTTTGGGGGTCTCATTCTCGTACATATATACTATATAGTAATATAGTATAAAGCTTACAGTGATCTTTGTGCAACACTTGGGAAACTCTCCTTGAAAGCCTTGATCTACCAACCAATATGAAAGAAAACTAAATAATGTAGTTCCTCTTATATATCATGTAACACCCCGTAATTTTCACTCTTTATTTTTGGTGTTTGTTTACATTAAAATGATATTTTTCGTAAAAATAAATAATTTATTATTTAGATTATTTTGGAATGTGTTGTGAAAATGTGTATATATATTTATATGTTGTGATATATTTATATATATATTTATTTTAAGTTGTTAGTTATTTATTTTAAAAGTTATATTAATTTCGTTATTTGTTTAGGCGTTTAGGATCTTTGTTTTGTCGCGTAGCGTTTTTGTAACGTTGTTGGACCGACTTGGGTGATGAAATGTTGCATCGCATGTGGCGTGCTAATGTGTTTATTATATTTATATTTATAATATAATTTATTAGAGTTATTTTCATTATCAAGTATTTTCAAAGTTTAGGCGCGATTAGGAATTTATCGATTTATCGCGTGACGGACTTTTGATGCATGGACCTTTGATGACTTGGGCCGAAATCTTCTTGGTGTACTTGGGCTTGCACAGCCGGCTATGGGGAGGGAGAAGGAGGAAGTTTCTCTTCTTTTATTTCATTTCTTTTAATTGATGACTCTTGGTAGTTTGTAACCCCCCATAACCCCCCTAATCATTTCTCCTAAACCCTTCATTTTTCCTTGCCATAAAATTCTGATTTTTATTAAAGGAAGTTCAGCATCATTTGCATTTAACCCTCACCGTTTTCAAGAAAAGAAAGAGAGAAAAGGAAGAGGAAAAGAATAGAAAGGTTCAACCCGGTTTTTCCTGTCACACCTTCACGAAAACAACCGTAGCCGGAGATCTAACCGCTGGATCGTCTTCAAATTTGGATAAAACGTTTATAACATCTTGTTCTACACTCTGACCGGAGCGATTTAGAATCTGAGCTTTTAATCACCAGGAATCATGGTCAGAACAGAGCAGTGTGACATGAGTTTTATCAACGTTCAAGAAGAAAATGCCTAGTGTCTGGTTGCTTCAATTCTCGTTCGTTGTGCCTTGGGGTTAGAAGAGGAATTAGATTGTATGCGTAGCTCTTAACTATCTCTTTAGACTCAGCTCTCCTCCCGACGTTCCAGGTAACTAGTAGTTATCTTAGAACCATAGTGATTAGAGTATTATTCGGTATTAGATTATTACGCTAGGAATTATTTAAAATACTTTTTGAATGAAATTATTGACGAAATTTGACATGAATATACTTGATGCATGCTCTGTGATTACTGTAAAGATAAAAATAATTTTCGTATGATTTTTGGTATTTATTTGATTTAATTGGTGTTTTGTGCGTTTTTGGCTAAATTACATAATAACTATTAAACGGATGTTAAAATTGCTGAAATTATTTTTCTTAGATCATGTTGTATGCGTAGTATGTATTCCATGACTTAGAATAATTTTTTCCTACTGTGTACTGGTTTATTTAATTGATATATCTGTTTTTGCAATTTCGTTTCTGTCAGTATATAAATCATGAAATTTATTTCTGGAGGCCAAAAAAATCATTTCTTTGTATATTATGTATTTCCATGAGATTATGCATGTTGTGTAAATTTTTGGTAATTTTTGGGAGTTTATTTTTTATTTTTAATTATTATATTGGCTTTATTGAGTAATCTGTATATTAACTTTTAAAATTAATTTTGGAGTCCAAAAATTATAAATAAAAATTGTACCATGTTATTAGAGCCATTAGGGTCATATGGTAATTTTTGTGTGATTTTACTGCTCGAAATTATTAGTTTAATAATTATTATTGGGTTTTTGTTGTGAAATTGACGATACTCTTTTAAATTATTTGAGAGCTTGTTAATCAGAAATAATTTTTAATTTATTATGTTCTTGGTTGCTGATGTTCAGTAGGATGCAGTATGTATTATTGGGTATCCTTATGTTCATGTTTGATTTATGAAAGAAAATGATTAGTTGTTACTACTCTTTTAATGAATAAGTTTTGGAGTTAATTGGTGATGCATTTTTTATTGAATTGTTGGTGCTGTTAAAACTAGTTTAATATCATTGTTGATGTTTAGAAATGTTCAAGTGTTTATTGTGAGACATTTGTTGGAAATTTGTAAGTTATTAATTTTGGGGAATTATGAAGAGTTGTTTTGATGAATTTTGGGAATAAGGCCGGGTGACATCCCTTTTTGATGAATATTTTAAATGAATGAGACTTGGATGATATGCATGATTTTATTTTGAGATAAGAATATCCGGTGGGATAGATGTAGTCCCCGGTGAAGAAAATGCCAACCACCTGATTTGCGAACTAGGGGTACACCTGGGTTAATTGTTGTCGTCCGAGAGGTCAGAGAGTTCTGCGTGTTCTACTCTGCATCGGGAGTTTGGCCATTCTTAGACACAGGCAGTGGGGAACGTAAGCCCATAGACTGACCTAGAGACTGCGATCTGACAAACCTTAGGAAGTGAATTGCGGTTCACTGGCGTTCGGTTTCTGACTCAATAACTTGTTTTACCTATATTTTATTTTTATAAAAGTACTCTTGAGATGATTTATTTATTTTTATCCAACTCACTTGCTATTTATTATTCATTTGCGTTATTTGTGAGTTATATGGAAGTGGATGCATATTGTAGTTGACTTGACTTTATGCTTTCATTTCTTATTAATCTATGTCTGAATCATGCTTTGATTTCTTTTGTTCTGGGAGAACTGCTAGTTACTCCCCACTGATTGTGGATATTTGTTGTATATTTTGCAGGTTTTGTTGATGTGGATTTTCTTTGATTTTGGGCTCGGGTTGAGATGCGAGAAATAAACTATTAGGGATTTTAGTTTTAGACTTCTCTTTAGTTTGAGATAGTTTTCTCATTTCGATTTTAATCTAAGTAATTAATTTACTTATAATACTTACTTATGTTTGTTTTTATCACTTATTTATTTAAACACTATTCTTGTAGTAGTGACATTCCCAGAAGACGATGTTTCCGCCATCGTCCAATTAATACTATTATTATTTCTTTCTTTTCCGCTTTGAAATTTTGGGGTGTTACATATCAACCCTGTTTTTTTTTTAAATTAGCCCTCCCCCGGCCCCCCTTTTCTCTAAACAAACTACAAGAGTTGTCAATTTTCATTATCTCCCTCGCCAAAAGTTTTTTAGGAAGAAGTGAGAAAAATTTATGGACTCCGCAAATTAGTTCACCATGTCCATTATTACCATGCCACATAACACTGTAATAAGAGATGATTATAAACCAATTACCCTTGCTCATCTTCCTCAAATAACTATAGTTTGAACCTTGAAAAGAGCAAGTTTATACAATTAGGATAGGGTGGTGGGGGAAGTTAATATGTTAAGCCTAGACTTGACACTTAAGATGATCACAACTTTTTTCAGAAATGTTCAATTTTGCTTGATGTCCTAAGCATTATCTATTTGTACAATTTGAACATTATTTTAGATGAATGATTGTACAATGGAAGTATATGACTGTATATGTTAAACTAAGTTTAACTACCTCTAAAAAAAACTAAGTTTAACTATTTGATCATCTAATCGTAATATATCACTCATTGAGTTGACTCGTCGTTAATATTATTCACTGATAGATTTAAACTATCAGCATTTTCCTTAATCTATTATTCTTACCTCAATTCTCCAATTTAAGAAATCACGAGATACTTTTCTTCAATTCCGCTAGAAATATATTGAAAATCTCAAAATTCCAAACTTACATAAGAGTTACAGTACAAAACATCGCCATACTTCTTACTCCCAGTGAAAACCTTTATGTCCCTCTTAAATTCCTAAAAACTCTTCATATATTTGTTAGTTTGCCAACGAAGTCTAGAAGGTCTTCCTACAAACTTTCAACCCCCAATAGGCCAATATATTACTTCGCAATATAGTATCTTTCGCAATATAGTCAATCTTGGCGTCGATAAGCAAAAAATGAACTCCTATAGTGTAGGACTATAAAATATAAATACGAACAATACATTTCGACCACATATCAATCCAACACAAACTCATCAGTCATACTACTCAATCCAAAATGTCTTCCACCACCACCACCACCACCACCACCAAAGAACTAAAAACTGAGCTCCCACCCCTCATCCGTGTGTACACCGACGGCTCCGTCGAGCGTCTATGGGGTCCTCCTACCGTCCCCGCCACCCTAGAAGACCCGGAAACCGGAATCGCCTCCAAAGACATCACACTCTCCCCAACAACTAACCTCACAGCCAGACTCTACCTTCCTAAACTCACACAACAAAACCAAAAACTCCCCATCGTAGTTTACTTCCACGGAGGCGGCTTCTGCCTCAAGTCCGCCTTCTCCTCCACCGAGCACCGCTACATGAACTTCTTAGCCACCGAAGCTCATGCACTCATCGTCAACGTCGAGTATCGTCTCGCACCCGAACACCCTCTCCCCGCTGCCTACAACGACGGATGGACCGCCCTAAACTCTCTACCCTCCATCGACGAGCCATGGATCACCAACCACGGCAATCTCAACGCCATCTTCGTAGGAGGCGATAGTGCAGGAGCTAACATAGCTCATAACTTAGCCATGAGAGCAGGATCAGAGACTTTAAACAATGGCATCAAACTACGTGGGATATATCTTTGTCATCCATACTTCCTAGGGCCTAAACGGGTCGGAACACGGGACCCGAAACACGATATGGGTTTTAATAAGGAGCGGGCATATGATACTTGGGAGTTTGTTTATCCAGGTGCTGGGCCTAATCATTATATGATTAATCCATTGGTGAAAAATGCTCCAAGTTTGAAGGGTTTAGGGTGTGAAAAAGTGCTGGTGATTACTGGTGAAAATGATGATATTGTAGATTGGGGTGTTTTGTATTATAATAGGTTGAAAGAAAGTGGATATGGTGGAAATGTTGAATTGTTTGAGGTTAAAGATGAAGGTCATTCATTTCAGGTTTTTAATCCTACTTGTGAGAATGCTAAGCTTATGATCCAGCGTTTAGCTTCTTTTTTCAACAATTGATTGAATTGAATCATGGAATTAAAATAAATCATGTATTAATTATGATACCCATGTATTTGAGTTTGATCTTGTTGGTTGTTTTGATACTATAGAATTAAATAAATGTTTGTTTTATCTCTGTTGCATACTTTTCCTTTGTTTCATATCAAATTAAATTTCAACAACCAAGATTTTAAGAAATTACACATATAAGACCAAAAAACAGAGACGCTCATTAGTCTTGGTCAAATTACACAAGTAGGTCTTTAAGTCAATCCTGGCGTCCTTAAGTAGGGGAAGAGAGACTCTTCAGTCTTGCTCAAATTACAAAGATATTACACTTTTTTGGACTATAATTCTAGAAACATATCTCATTTTCCCCATGAGTCCCTCCCAATAAAAAACCCAACTCTTTATCATACTTCCCATGAGTTCCCAAACCCGATTCGTTTATTAAACAGGCCGGCAACCTTTAACCTTAATTTGATCCGTTTATTAAAAGAGTCACCCATCTATTAAACCAACTTTCTCTATAGGAAAATATGTTCCAAATACAACACTAAAAGAATATAGGGTTCTTCTACATAGTGCCCGTTTTACGAAATTCTACGTTGGACACGACTATTTTTAACTAACTTTCCACATTATACCCCTAAACTTTGTAAACGTCACACAAGTACCAAGCAGTAGATTTTGGGACTTTCGTTCTTACCATGTAGATATAGGGTAGGATTGTTGAGCCTTTGTTAGTTGACAGGTTTTACGATATGATCGATCCTGAGAGATTGAAGAACTAAAGGAATTGATTTTTCTGATATTGTTAACGGAAATAGCAGGATGAAATTCGGAGGAGGTGGGAGGCTTGGATGGTTGTGCAGCATCGAGTGTCATGGTGAGGCATTTGGTAATTTGCGGCTAGGGTAGGGTGGCGCTAATGGTGGCGCGTGAGCAAGGCAGAAGCAAGGGGTGGGGCACACGGCCCGAAGAAATGAAAAATATTTTTTTGTGTGATACCATGCTAGATTTAGTATAACTCCTCTATTACTTTATTGGAGTGATTTCCCATTAATCAATATATATAGGTTACAAACTAATAGTTCTAATTATATCAGGAAACCTAACGATAGATAGGATATCTATTACAAAATATATCCACAAAATATTCTATTCTATCACTTTACAAATATACATGGTTAGGCCAATTAGGCAATTACAGCTCAAGTCGAACTATGAGTATAACATAACGATTACAAGTCAAGTAAGAGTATACTGAGCGTAACAAGTAACCACGACCACTTCACCAGAGTAAATTGGTTTTTGGATTAAGTCGAGCAGAGTTCTGGTCGCAATCAACTCACTCGATTAACAACCTTATACATATTAATGGTCAAGTTTTTACATTCATATATATAATTTGAGACAAATAGAGTAATTTTTTTGTTTCCTTTTATGAAAAAAAATCGTTACTAGTCCTTTTCATATGCGAGATAGGCATCATGTGATATGAATCCATTAATAACATCCGTCCTACTCACTATATACTTCTATATGGTTTAGTAATTATAGTCCTGCACTCTTACGACAAGTGAATTGAATGTTCATCTATAAATGTTACATACTTCCCTCAAGAATTCATTCTCAAATCTCAATCAACCCACAACTTCAAATATCATAATTCATACATCTCTTAAAACTCTCACACGCTCTCTCCCTAGATAGCAAAGATGCATAAAGTTATGTTCCTCTTATCGTTGTTATTTCTCTCTAGCAAACTTTCCCTCCAAACTCAAGCCGCATTCCAACCTATTTTACGTCGACCTGTATTTTATCAACCTAGACTTCCACCTCAACCTCATGTAAGACAATATCATCACCTTCCTCCCGGACTCGACGCGGTTGGACCGGAGTCTATAGCATTCGATTGCCAAGGCGGTGGTCCGTACGTTGGAGTTTCCGATGGTCGGATACTCAAGTGGCAAGGTCCTTCGATTGGTTGGACCGTCTTTGCAGTAACCAGTCCATATAGGTACATACACTTGTACTTCCTTACTAATTATGGCTTTTGTGGAAGAGTAGATTTTATCTGAAGTTCATCACTCCCTCTGTTTATTTTTTATCTACACACTTTCTTTTTTGATACGTTTCTTTTTTATTCTCACACGGTTGCTAAACCTATTATTGACGACATGTCCCTACAATTTCCTCTTTTTCCACCCATGTCATCCATTTTTTAGTATTTCAACCTACTTTTAGTTTTTCTCTCACTTTTCAATTTCTCTCCACCTTTTTAGTTTCTTTCTCATAGTTTTATACTTTCTTTTTAGTTCTCTCCAAAGTGGGATGAGTAAACTAAAAAGAAACGGAGGGAGTACATGTTTATTTTTATGGGCAAACTTGATATTATCAAAGTTAGACTTTTTACGTTTTTCTGTGGTGTGTTGAGTGGGTATATGTATGTTTATGTAATGATCTGTTGTTTCATGGTTTGCACTTTTGGTAAATATTTTATAACATAAACTTGATTTAGATGTCGTATTGCGTTGTGTTTTTCTTTTTATGTTCTCCCAATATTTTTGCTATTACGGAGTACCATCCTTAAAAAAAAATGATATATTGTCATATTCCAGTCAGGATCGGTTTATCTCAACCATTTTAATTTTTAATAGTAAATTGGTGAGTTCTTATATGAGATTTTTATGTTATTTTGTTTTGTAATCTGAAGATGTAAAAGTTGATGTTAAGGACAATAATTAATAAATAAATAATGATGTAAGAGGGTATAGGATTGGTGGATAAATTCTTACTTTTCAGTAAATACATGTAAGCGTGCATGTATATATAGATTGGAAGTTGAAACAATCAACCAAACACTGGATTGTGCAAGTAAATGTAGCCTCTCTTGTTTTTCTTTCTTTCTAGGGTTTATGTTTATATATTCAACCTGTTGTCTTCAAGCATTTATTTTTCTACCGCATAATTTGCTATTCTATTGATTTTGAGTTGATTTTAGGTCAAATTCGTGTGATGGGCTTAACAACTCCCCAGCAGAGCAATATTGTGGCAGACCACTAGGCCTAAAGTTCAACATGGTAACATGTGAATTATACATTGCTGATTCTAGCTTTGGCTTAGTAAAAGTTGGTAGCAATGGCGGCATCGCAGCTTCCGTTTCCACCAGTGCCGAAGGAATTCCATTTCGATTTCTAAATGCCTTGGATATCGACTCTGAGAGCGGTGATGTTTACTTTACAGATAGTAGTTCTCATCATCATCGATGGTACATAACTATAGTCTATATTACAATTCAATGATATGTAGCATAGTGTTATTTTCTAATAAACCAAATTAATTCACATATTTTGCAATGATTTGTACATTGCAGGGAGTATTCAGCAATAGATTCGACTGATCGAAGCGGAAGATTGATGAGATATGATCCAAAAACAGGACACACGATCGTTTTGCTTAAAGGCCTATCATTTGCAAATGGTGTAGCATTAAGCAAGAACAGAGATTTTGTTCTGGTTGCTGAAACAACATTGCATAGAGTGCAAAGGTATTGGCTCACAGGTCCTAATGTTGGAACTTCTGAGGAGTTTATTCAACTTACTGGACAACCGGATAACATTAATCGAAATAGTAATGGAGATTTTTTGATAGCACAAAATCCAACTGGACCCATTAGAGTTAATGATTCTGGAATCATACTGGAAAGTTTGAATAATAGTGAAATAGTGGATTGTAGTGATGTAACCGAATTTAACAATAGTTTGTGGATAGGTTCTGTAGTTCAACCTTATGTTATGTATACGAGCTAGGTAGATTATTATTCTAGTATGATGGTTAATAATATCTTTATTCAAAAGCACATTCATCTATTAATGAGAATAAGATGAGTTCTCTTATGGCTACAACTAATTACCCCTTGCATAATTGTCTCATTTATTATATTCTATCAAAATTATAACATTTACTTATTAAGTTACATGCTACATTCTTTTAAGAAAAGTTGAGAATTGTACAAAATAATATTGCGTCAATATTAATATATGTATTTATAATGAGTGCACAAGAATTGTAAAAATCCATCACGTGTCACCCTCCCCTCTTCCAATAGCCTTCTATCCATGTCATTCTCATACATTAAAAAACAATTTAAACATTGTCAATTTAAAATTTCGAACCTACATGAAACAAAGAGATGTCTACCACTCCACTACTCTTTTACTATTCTTTTTATATCAAGGCTAATGATTATATAATGGAATTTGTTAGAAATTGGCAATTGCAATGGCAAGGAAAAAACTGATTTCAATGCTGTGCCGTGGTAGGAGACCACTGACTTGAAAGAAATTACGGCCCGACAACGGTGGTAATCGATCTGGCCGGAAAGCTCCCCAAGGTTAACACAGCAACCTAAACTGTCACCACTAACAGAGTAGGCTATGGAGATTACCCAGGAAGAAAAGAGAAGTGAATATGAAGAAGAGAATGTTTTTGTGTGTATATGAATAGAAGAATAAGGCACTGATTTTATAGGAAGAAATCAAGTCAAAAAACGAAAGTCAGTAAATCCGGGGAGGATATCAAGGGATTGCCATAAATAATGTAACGTTCAAAACGTTACAGTCTTCCACAACAGTTACACACGCACTCAGTCCGGGTCCAAAAAGATAGTTAAGTTAAGTTTATTCCCCAAAGGCCAAGACCCGTGGCCCGGACCAGGCGGCGCGCGCGCGTGTGTGTGATATCAAGCCCAAACCCAAGCATGATATCCAACCACAAAAGCATCTCAAGTACTAACTCAATAAGAATAAGAAAGAAGGGAATATATAAACAAGGGAGTATTCCCTCTCACAAGCAATGTGGGACTTTTAGAAAAGAAGGCTAAGGCTTTTCAAGCCTTGATTCCAACGATCCCCCACAAAGGCTCTGAAAAGCAAAAAGAAATTCCTGGGTAAGGAAAGGAAAGTACTTAAGCATCAATATCTTTCGATTTGAATTGATATATAGTGAAATGAGGCAACAACTTACTTTCTAGTGAGTGAATTTCTCTTAAACTCACCAGAGTTCCGTTGAGACCCCCACAACACATACCTACCTTAAGATCGTGCAGTCTCCGCGATACATCACAAGCGCTTTATAGCCATGCGCATTCCTTGGGTCTCATAAGTGGTCTAGAAAGACAGCCCAGTCTTTCATAGAAGGCGGCTTAACCTCCACACTTACGTAGGTAGTCCATCAAGTGTTTCTCAACAACACCACCCCAAAGGGATATGGAACCATTAAGAGCAAAAGCTCAACCTCACAATATAGATCCATCAAGTGCATCTCAATAGCACCACCAATAGGCTATGGATTTGAAAAACACTACCATGCGCCATAGGGATGAGAAATGTAGTGCAATTTAAGATTATATGGCTTCGTTTGACCACAAATGGGTATCCACCTTAAAATCTCAACTAATGGGCTTTAACCCCATCCCCGTCGAAGACTCTAGGACAACTCTCCTAGATAACCCCTTAGTAAAGAGATCAGCAAGGTTTCTTTCGGACCTCACATAATCCAAAGAAATCACCCCATTTTTCAGGAGTTGTTTGACGACTCCATGTCTGATCCATATGTGTCTCTTCTTACCATTGTAGATCGACACTGTTCTTAGCAACACCAATGGCTGCTTGAGAATCACAATGAAGAGAGACAGGTGCACCCTATCCTCCCCATAAGGGAACATCAGACAACATATTTCTCAACCATTCAGCTTCTTGCCCTGCCAACTCGAGGGCAATGAACTCAGACTCCATGGCGGAACGTGCTATACAAGTCTGCTTCGAAGACTTCCATGATATAGCACCACCACCAAGGGTAAACACATGACCACTAGTTGAACTAATCTCATCATTACCAGAAACCCAATTTGCATCACAAAATCCTTCAAGTAGAGCAGGAAATTTAGAATAATGCAAACAAAAATCAACAGTTCCTTTTAGGTATCTAAGAAGACGATAAAGAGCATTCCAATGTTCATTACTAGGGTTATGAGTATATCGACTCAGTCTACTCACTGCATAAGCTATGTCAGGTCGAGTACAGTTAATGAGGTACATCAAAGTACCTATGACTTTCGCATATTCACTTTGAGAGACACTTTCACCTAAGTTCTTGGTCAAATGAATACTAGGATCATAGGGAGTACTCACTGGAACAACATCAAAGGAGTTAAACTTTTTAAGCACCTTTTCCACATAATGAGACTGACTAAGGGAAATGCGACCGGAGATTATCTTAAGTCTTACTCCTAAAATCACATCAGCTTCTCCTAAATCCTTCATCTCAAATTTGATGACAAGAAAAGTTTAGTATCATTAACAACCTTTAAGTTGCTGCCAAAAATCAACATGTCATCCACATAAAGACATATAATAACACAATCTGATCCTATCAATTTGGAATATACACAAGAGTCGGAGTTGTTGACAATGAAGCCATTTGACACAACAGTACTGTCAAATTTTTCATACCATTGTTTCGGTGCTTGTTTGAGACCATATAAGGACTTCCATAACTTACACACTTTATCTTCTTGACCTTGCACCACGAAACCCTGAGGTTGAGACATGTAAATCTCCTCCTCTAAATCACCATTCAAGAAAACAGTCTTAACATCCATCGGATGTATAACTAAGTCATGAATAGCAGCAAGAGCTAGCAGGGTTCTAATGGTGGCTATTTTAGTTACAGGAGAATGAGTGTTAAAGTAATCTAGTCCTTTCCTCTGAGTAAAACCCCTAATGACAAATCTAGCTTTAAACCTCTCAATAGTCCCATCAGGTCTCAACTTCTTTTTAAAGATCCATTTACTATCTATGGTCTTTGACCCCTTAGGTAAGTCGGTTAACTCGCAAGTAGAGTTAGACACTATGGAATCTAACTCGCTCTTAATGGCCTCTTTCCAAAAACTAGCATCCACAGATCTCATTGCCTCTTCAAAGGTCTTTGGATCCTCCTCTATCATGAAAGCATAGACTAGTTCATCACTCAACAAGTCAACACAAGAACTTTCAGACAAAAGCAGTGACAAAATTAGAACCAAAGTCTTTTGCTACTCTAGGTCTGTTACTTCTCCTAGGCTCATCTACAGCAGAAGAACTACTAGCATGCATGTCAACTGAAGTACTACTTAAAGCCAAATCAGCAGGAATATCACTAGTAGATAAAACAACATTATGTGTAGAACAAGTAGATAAATCAACAGCAGGAGAAGAACACGAAGGCACAGATGCAATATCACCCTTTTTCAAAGGAAAAACATGTTCAAAAAACTCAGCATCTCTGTATTCACAAATAGACCTATCGCTCAAAGTCATGAATCTATAAGCAGCATGAGCATAGCCAATAAACACAGCATCAAAAGTCTTGGGTCCAATGTTTGACTTCTTATAGTCATGCAACCTAACTTTAGCTAGACACCCCCACACTCTAAGGAAACTCAAGTTTGGAGGATACCCCTTCCATAGTTCATAAGGAGTCTTATCTAACTTTTTGTGAGGTACTCGGTTAAGAACATGGCAGGCTGAAAGGACTGCTTCCCCCCACATTTCATCAGGCAACCCAAAACTTATAAGCATAGCATTCATCATATTTTTCAAAGACCTGTTTTTCCGTTCTATACCATTTTGTTGAGGTACATAGGGGGCACTAAGTTCATGAATGATACCCAATTTCTCACAATGGTCATTCAAAAAGTTGTTCTCATACTCTCTACCCCTATCAGACCTAACCCTCTTGATTTTCCTATCAAGTTGGTTTTCTACTTCGGCCTTATACTTTATAAAAGCTTCCCCTGCTTCACTTTTGGCTTTAAGAAGGTATAACTTAGTGTACCTCGAGTAATCATCAACAAAGGAAATGTACCAAAATTTTCCTCCTCTACTTCTAGTATTCTGGAAATCAGCTAAGTCCGTATGAACCAATTCTAGAAGTTGTGTGGTCCTTTGAGTCACGGTTTTGCAAGGTTTCTTAGTAAAATTTGCTTCAACACAAACTGGACACTTAGAAAACTCTGTTGTGGACAGATTAGGAATTAAAGCTAAGGTACTTAGTCTCTTAATAGAAGCAACATTCACATGCCCTAATCTACCATGCCATAAATTTAAAGACTCGGCAATATAAGCAGAACCAGAAATAGGTTTATTAATGGCAGGAACAAAAGAAGCAACATTCAAAATAAATAAACCCCCACTTAAATACCCTTTCCCCGCAAACTCCCCACCACGAGTCATTACAACCTTGTCAGCCTCAAAAACAATTTTAAAACCAGCTTTGTTTAACAAGGCACCAGACACTAGGTTGCGACGCATAGTAGGAACATACAATACATTTGAAAGGAAGAGGGTTTTTCCAGAGGTAAGTTTTAGAGTGACCTTTTCTTGTCCACGCACTCCAGCAGTTGCCGAGTTACCCATGTAGACACACTCGCCTTCAGTAGCATCCTGGAAGTCATGGAGTAGCTCCTTCTTTGCACAGAAATGCCTCGAAGCCCCGGTGTCCAAAATCCAATCGGAACTATTCTCGATCAGATTCGCTTCAACAACCACAGCAGCAACAACGTCATCAGATTCAGCAAGGTTAGCTTGAGGTGCTTGCTTTTGAACAGAACATTGGCGTTGAGAACATTGGTAAGCCTTATGATCAGGCTTGCCACATACATAGCAAAGTACATACCTCTTCTGAATCTTACTATCAGGTTTGTTGAATTTCCCTTGCTTTTTACCTTTGTTGTTGACCTTCTTACCTTTACCCTTAAACTTATCAGATCCTGATGAAGCAGCAGCAGTTTCCACCAGGTTAGCTTTGGTAACATCGACAACAACAGAGTCCTGATTGTCCTTGATGCGGTTTGCCTCTTCAATCCTCAAATGACTAATGAAGAGACAAACTCTTTCCTATGTTTCAGATTATTACGGAACTCTCTCTAGGAAGGGGGAAATTTTTCCAGCAATACATTAGCTTGAAAAACTTAGCAAATCTTTATGTCTTCATTTAAGACATCAGCACACAGATTTTCGTAGACATGAACTTGGTCCATGACAGACTTGTCATCAACCATCTGGACAGACCCACTTTCCGACAACATACTTTTGTTCCCAGCATCACAACCCCATATTTTTTTCTCAAGGGCCTCCCAAATCAATTTAGATGATTTATGCACCATGAATAAATCAAATAGATTGTTGGTCATTAGATTAAGGAGGTGGAAGCGAACAGTCTTATTATCTTTTTCATATTTTAGAACTTCGTCGTCATTTTTCTTAATAACAGTAGCGTAAGGAGAAGAGGATGAATCATCTGTAGCAGTTTTAGCAGCAGGACAGTCCTTGAAAAGAACGTAGTCGATGTCCAACTGCTCAAAAAACATTAGCAGTTTTTTAGCGCAGTGTTTGTAGTTATTCCCATCAAGAGACTCAAGTTTTGAAAGGTGAGCCATGGATTTGTTCGAAACGTCAGCCATTGCAAATACTAATTGCTTTCAAATTGTTAGAAACTGACAATTGCAGTGGCACGGAAAGGTTGTGTCGTGGTAGGAGACCACTAACTTGAAAGCAATTACGGCCCGACAACTGTGGTAATCGATTTGGCCGGAAAGCTCCCCAAGGTTAACACAGCAACCTAAACTGTCACCACTAACAGAGTAGGCTATGGAGATTAGCACGTACCCAGGAAGAAAAGAGAAGAGAATGTTTTTGTGTGTATCTGAACTGAAGAATAAGGCACTGATTTTATAGGAAGAAATCAAGCCAAAAAACGAAATCAGTAAATCTGTGGAGGATATCAAGGGATTGCCATAAATAATGTAACGTTCAAAACGTTACAGTCTTCCACAACAGTTACACACACACACTCAGCCCGGGTCCAAAAAGATAGTTAAGTTAAGTTTATTCCCAAAGCCCAAAGCCCAAAGCCCAAGGCCCGGACCTGGAGGCGCGCGCGCATGATAGCAAGCCCAAACCCAAGCATGATATACAACCACAAAAGCATCTCAAGTATCAACTCAATAAGAATAAGAAAGAATGGAATATATAAACAAGGGAGTATTCCCTCCCACAAGCAATGTGGGACTTTTAGAAAAGAAGGCTAAGGCTTTTCAAGCCTTGATTCCAACAATTTTGAACGTTACAGTATTTATGGCAATCCCTTTTTATTCTTCCCCGAATTTACTGACTTCTGTTTTTTGGCTTGATTTCTTCCTATAAAATCAGTGTCTTATTCTTCAGTTCAGATACACACAAAAACATTCTCTTCATAGTCTCTTCTCTTTTCTTCCTGGGTACGTGCTAATCTCCATAGCCTACTCTGTTAGTGGTGACAGTTTAGGTTGCTGTGTTAACCTTGGGGAGCTTTCCGACCAGATCGATTACCACCGTTGTCGGGCCGTAATTGCTTTCAAATCAGTGGTCTCCTACCACTGCACAGCCTTGAAATCAGTTTCTTCCTTGCCATTGCGATTGTCAGTTTCTAACAGAATTTAATAAAAATCAAGAGTTAAGCTATAATGTTTAAAATGTATATTATGAATAAAATGACTTATTTCTTTCTATTTATTGACAACTTTCTACACCAAATGACATTAGTTTTCTTGAACTACTAAATCGCAATACACAAAAGTATCCCAAGGCATCATCCAAGCCCAAAAACTAGTTTACTCTTGATATGTGTGCCTAAGTCTAACATGATAATAAATTGACTATAGAGGGAGTATTCATCTTGAGGTGTGTTTCCCCATATTGTTGATATAAAAGTTTCTAAAAATCCATCCATTGAGCCTTCTATACATAAAGATCTAGCAGGTTGTGAAAGCCAACTTCTGCAGCTAATCATATATGAAGACTACGATAGTCCCATTAGGTCATTACAAGTGATACATCAGGGGTAAGGTCCAGAAAGGCTGATCTTTAAAATACTAGAAAATTAATAAAACTTGGTTGACCCAGTGGGTAATTCACCTACCGCTAATAGAATTTAATATGAGGTAGAATCCAACTCAACTCTAACAATTATTTTCTAATGATCTATTAGGATTGGGTAGTCTACCTAATGGGTAGATATAGTTATCTCCCTATAAAATACACCCTGTGCTTTAGCCTCCGAGTGCTCAGGCCCGGCCCTGAACATGTCCAAAATGGGACTTAGAACAGGGCCTCACTTTTAGATGTGCCTCAAATTTACAAAAAAAAAAGTTTCTTTAAACCAGTAAGCCCAAGGCCGAAATATACTAGGCATTACCGCATACCAGCTTACAGCGTGAGTAAAAGACCAAGCCCAAAAAAATTTCTCTCCTGACGCTCTCTCTCCTTAATTTTCTCCTTGCTTTAACCACTAGATTTTCTCTCTCTCTCCTTACCAGAAATCCAGAATACCAGGCAACAACTCACCCCTCTCTCTCTCTCTCGTTACCTCTTACGCGCTAAGATTGTTTATTGTATATATTTCTTATCTCTGTTTTCTCTAGTACATATTTCATACAACCCCTTCCCTCAAAAAAAGATAAGAAGATGAACACATTAATTATATTACAGAGAGTTTTTAATTTTGGAAGATATATATGACTCCAATGGAATAACAGCATGTTTTTACAATCATGATCTATTTTCTTCTTCAACCCGTTGAAGTTTTTTAAGTTTCAGTTTTTGCACCCATCAAGATTATTTTAGTGAGAGAAAGAAGTGAGAGAAAAGTACAAAAACAGAGGAACAACAAAGGGTTACTCTTTTTTTTTTATTTCACCATCAAATTTGCGTTTGTGGGGGTTTTTTTTTTTTTTTTTTACTTTTAGTACTTAGTAGTACACTACAAAAGATGAGATTTTGATATTTAAATCCAAAAAAAAAGATGGGTTTTTTTTTTTATTGGGAGAAAGAAGTGTTTAATTTCTTTTTCTCATATTTTTTTTTTTTTTTACTATTATTTGTGCTGTTCTTTGGAAGATTTAGAGTTGTTAAATCATACAAAATATAGAAAAGTTAGCAATTTGAGATTTGAGAGAATTCACGGGCCTAATTTTCAACTTCAGTACAAGGCTTCCACATCGTTCGGACCGGGGCTGCGAGTGCTACGTATGAGTATGTGTCCAAAGGACAGAATCAAGCCATATCTCAGGAAATTCTAGCATTAAAAGCAGGGCCGCTACTCATAATCTGCTAACTTTGGGTGCACCAAGCAAGATAGCAATATGGTCATGCTATAGACTTCACAAGGGCTTATAAGAGGGAAAACCCAACTATCTTATCAACGGTAAGAAACATTATATGACAAACGATTCAGAAATTCTACTTCGGTAGCTGACTCCAGTAACATGTACACTCCTTAAAGTGGAACCAGGGCTGGGTCACCCCAAAGCATGGTACAATCCAACATAGAAAAGCACAACACGAGCACATAGCATGCACGGTACTGTTCATACTGGGGCCTTGGACCATGCCTAGGCCTCATTTTTTATGGAAAAACAAGGCACAAGGCACGGAAAAAAACATAATTCTCACGTATAGGCCCGATATGACCGGCATGACTATCCCCTAGGTCATGTCGTATTAGGCTTTAGTTTTGGGTCCGGCGGGCACAGTGGCACACCCACCCAATGTATTCAATTTAGTTTAGAGAAAAAATTTGGATTGATATCTAATGCACATATCTTCCATTCACTCGAATAAGTACATAGATAAAATAGGCATACAGAGAATTAGGCGATATAGCATAGAGAAAATAGCACAACATTATCAAAAGACAAAGAGTGCAATTGAGCAAGTAAGGATACCTGGATATCAAAAAGCTACTCCAAAAGTTGGAAGTAGGTACTCTGCAAAACAGAACATAACGAAATCGGGCAAGAACTTCTCATCCCCAGTACAGATCTTTTTTTTTGGGACAGAACCCTAGCACAGATCAAAAGATAAATCTTGTTTGATAGTGCATCAAAAACCAATTTCGGGAAAAAACTAGTCTATAAAGCAGTACTCTAGACATCAACCGTAACTTGCCTATGAATTCAATACCCACAGTACCTTCCTTTTAGGCCAATGCAAACCTGATTTAAACCGAAAGACTGATTTCGGTAGCAAATGTATGAAAGAGGTTATAACCTATGTAGCACAGAGATGACAGGGTTTTGAGGGAAATGTTTAGGAAATGGGAAAGCCTTATGTTCCATCCATTTCTGGGCTTCAGTAGCACGAAAACCGTTGGGGTTTGAGAACGTAAAACGTTTTAGAAAAGGGGAAACCTTGTGTCCTAGAGGTTTCCGTGCTTCATATTGTATCCAACAATGCAGGTATTATAAATAGGTCAAAGCTGAGATCAGAACTGTAAGCTACAATCTACAGCACCTGTGATAGAAAAAAAAAATCAGAGTATCTTAGAAGTTAGGACTACTCTTACTGCATTGACTGTAAAAGTGATTTAAATATCACTGAAGGATAATGGGACTTTGCCGATCAGCCTCAGCAGCATCTGTGCATTTAGTTTAGACTTCACATGTATCCTTCAAAAAAAATGTGATGATAATAGGCATTAACCTGGAGTTCTACATTTGATTTCTATATATCAAACTACTACTTTTCTAGTTTCTACCCCTGTATGCAGCAATTGATTATACACTTGAGTGATGGGACTAATAGATCGAAAATTAACGATGAAGTATGAAGCCATGAAATATAATAAAATATTTTTTACGAATGCAAACGTTCATACATGGAAAACCTTATTTGATAAACTAACACGCAAAACCCCACAGATCCATAAAACAGCATTGACGAAAAAAGTACACAGATTTAGATGAGGATCACAATTGGAGCAGGGATCAGTCTAAGATCTCAACCAATTCGTACACCGAACAGCTTAACTGGGCTATGGACCTCTGTGACACCACTACTTCCAGTTTCCCCAGAACTATGCTGCCCGTTCCTAGCACCAGCAAGACATTGACTTCTGGCCACAATAGCCTCATCTGTCATGAAATATGCATAATTCTGCGTATATGTTCCATTTTTTATCATGGATATGACGGTTGCAAATGGATACATACTTTGAAACTCTATCTCTAGAGGTCTATCATACCATGGAATATTAAGAGCTGAAAGTCTACGAAGCTTTAAATTGGCTCTATCATAAGCATTAGCAGCTTCTACCTCAGTTTCATAAGTTCCAAGCCACAATAGCTTTCTGTTCACACTGACTTGAGCACCGCAATTTCCATTTTTCCTTGGAACTACTCCTCTGAATCTTTGAGCCTGCCGTTTTGCCATGATGGCTGAACAACCTAATGTGATTGAGGTGAGAGAAATAGGAGAAGAGAGTAAGAATAAGGCTAGAAGAAGATTGATAATTGCTTCAAATAGAAGTCCGGGCTCTTATATTAATACAAAAAAAGGTTTGAAAACGATTTCACTATTTAAGTAAAACATCTCAATCAATAGAAAGTGTTCGATATTTCTGATTACGGCGATGCATTTGGGAAGTCTCAAATTTCTTGCTTTCTTAGTCCATTCAATCCGTCCAACACGTGTTCGACGATTAAAGGTCACCAGCTAAGGAAACCATCTACAAAGAACTTGTTCTTATCCAAGACTTTGACAATAACAAAGGCATAATAAGACTTAAAAGCTTTGCAAAGATACACCTACTGTAAAATGAAAAGATGCATTATATGGGCTATAGAAGCACAGCATTACATCAGATAATCAGATTCTTATCACAAAAGAAGATTTAACATGAAATGCCTAATCCTGTCAAATGGAATCTAATGGATCTTGTAATCTAGCTCCTAAAAGAAAAGAAGAATTCTGTCAACACTAAGCAGTAATGAATTCACGAGTACAAGGGTGATGATAGATTCAGAATTCATGCCAATTGTATCTTCATATGGATGCTTGTCAATTGTCATGTAAGTAGCACATGCATTGAGATTTGAGAGCTAGAAAATGAATTAATATTAGGGGTAAAGTGATACTATATCACCATCAATTATGGGCTCTAATCTTAGAATACTACTCATCCAAACTAAAATCGAAGAGTAAATACTAGATTCTTAGTCTTAAGTCTTAAAACAGGTCATATTTACAGACAGTATTACACTTAACTATAATATTCCAACTTTAACTTGTCTATTCAGTCAAGGACCAACTCGCAAAAAGAGTTCAGCAGACTAGCACAAGATTACCAAAATGCGCGTCTCTTCCCAAGATAACATACATTGCCAAATCTGAAAGGAAGGAACAATTACAGCAAAGAAGATTCATAACCTACTAACGTCAACAGAGTGCAACAACCAAAGAGCAAGAAAAGTAACTAATATAACAAACAGCAATGAACAAGAAAGTTCAGTGAATATGGTTAGGGTGCAACAAAGAAACTTCATAACAGCTAAATTATTACCACATCCATCGGATAACGTATCTGATCTGTATCTTTAAGATACAAGCCAGATCTTTTTAAACCAGCTTTGAGCTCCTCAAGTGTGATTGAACCACTACTATCAGTATCTTGCCATAAACATCTCTTTGAAGCCAGCAATCTGTTAATTTTGAAAAGCTTTCAGCTATCAAAGAAATGAAAAACCTTTTTCCCTTGTTCATCTTGTTATACCTAGAAACATTAACAGTATGTGAACAAAAAAAAGAAGAGTGAAGGATGTTAGATGCTGGGATTGACAAACAGATAGCAGTAACGACTAACGAACAACAAAAACAATGCATAATGACATCATTGGAAGCGTTTACGGAGGAACCATACGAAAATGGAGCTCACAAAATGAATGCCAATATGCCACTATAATCAACTGCACCAAAGATGGAAGGATTTCACACGAATGAATGCGCCAACAGACCAAATACTGGTAGTTGGTACTAAAGAGATCTCTAAGGAACAATTGTCTAGAAACAACCAAACTGCAAAGACAGTAGCAGTAAAAGAGATGGCAGGGCCACTATAAATCTAATAAAAAAGACATACACCTTTTGTAACCATATATGGAAGCAGACAGTTCTTGAACCGATATAAATTTGTATTTTCTTATAATCAATATAATTCCAAAACCTGAAACCATAACTAATCTTCACTCAATTACAAAGATGAGAAGACAAGCACACACAGAACCATGAATACCAAACAAGATGTACCAAATCTGGGAATCTCAATTCGTCTCATCTCCATTCTCACGCAGAACTATCACGTTTATGAATTCGGGCAAGTTCCCCAAATAAAAAATGAATTTGGCCACGTTGACCATCATACCTGGACAAATGTAGACACATTTCAGGAGTCCTCAGAATTGGCCTTCCAGGAACCTTCCCCCCCCCCCTCATGGAATATAACAACTCAAGACTCAAGTCCGTCGTCTACTTTTCACAATCAACATCATACACTTTCGTAAATACTTTCAGGTTGATTCTTTTTTGGGCGGTTAACCAGTATGAAATTTCTACCAAAATCACAGCTGGAGAGAAAGCTCAGATATAGCATTTACAATTCACACTTTCACCTAGTGCATAAAATATGAGTATGATCTGTCTCAAAACGCTGTAATCGTTATCTTCTAGGGAATACTGGAAAAGATAAAAATCAGAATAATCCGTGAACTGAGAATATTTAACACTTAATGAACACTTGTACTAAGACTACTACCAGATGAAAGCTCTATACTAAAATAGTTTTCAGTGCTTGTTGAACCCCGACAATCATTCTATCATAAAGTGACAGAAACAAGCCAATATACAGAAGAAAATCGGGAAAAGCTTCAGAGAAAGGAAGTATCAAAGAGAAGAGCTTACTTTCCAAGCATGAGCCTGATAAGAATGGCTAGTACCATAGTCAATGTGATGGCGGAAAACTATACAACCACTAACTTTACTGTAACAAAGAAGTATATCGTATCAGAAATTATACAACAGATACTAACCAAGAAATATTAAGCATCAAGCAGCTTCTCCCCCAAAAAAAGGAAAATAACGTGAGATACTGACATCATAGCAAATCTAATGTGCAAAGTCAGATTAGTCCCCTACCTTGGCGCCTAGAATAAGTAAATCTGATCCAGGTGTTGGCTACTCACTTTGTTCTGTTACATGTATGAAGTACCCTTAAACAAACAGAGTGATGAAGAGGCCTAAGAAATAAAAGAGTAGACAAATGATGGTAGTGGTAGCAGTTTTTCCAGCCACTGGAAATAAATGATAAATGCTGAAGGTGCACTTTTTCCAGCTACTGGAAATAAATGATAAATGCTGAAGGTGCACTAATGAGAAGAAGAGAAAGTCTTACTCTCCAGATCAAAGGGATGATCAGAAATATAAGCCCGTGATCATTATGATGCTGATATTGGTCAGTGACAGAAAGAAGCACCTGGATCTGAATCTATTTAATCAACCTGAGGCACGTGGTTTGCCAGAAAACACATATTTTGATGTATAATTTGGTTGTCTGACCCTTCTCTCCATGGCGTATCTCCTGATCTCCCCTCCACCCCCAACCCACCCCCACCCCCGGTGGGAAAAAAGGAAAGCATGGGTAAAACTTGCAAGCTTTTATGTTATAGGCAGGTTAGAAGAATAAAAACACCTTCACCATTCTTATTATCTTGATCAAGGAAACGGTACTTTTACCTTCCATGTGCAGCAGCACAAAAGATGATGGCCAAAATATCAGCTGCTCTTATGCTTCAAGTAGCACCATTATCTTCGAACCTGTTAAAGCAACAGCCATTTATAGAACCTTCCCTGCCTCCCCACCCTTTCCCCTACCCTAGCAGCCTTATAATTAATAGAAAATTATCTGGTGGAGGTACTGCAATAGGATCCAAAGCTTTCGAACATAAAACAGAAGATCTCAGAAGCCAGAAGTGAGGAATACAACCACAATGAAGAAAAAACACCATATATTCATTCAGTATATAACAAAAGTTCGACAAAGTCACCTTTTCAGTCTCTAAATACCCTTTTAGCTTAATATAGACCTACATATGCTCCTATAAAGTATAAACTATCTTCGATTAAAAAAGTGACAACTCATCAGTATAATGATATTTCTTCAATCTGCATACATGCTAGGCAATATCATGCAAGTTAAGCTAGAACAAAAGAACTAACATCTTCCTAAATGAAGCAAAACATGTAAAGAGCTCAAGCACTGCATTCCACTATCTGCACAGACAAAAAAGCATAATCCGAAACCTCAAAAACGATATCGTCTACACTCTAGCCACGGAACTGCAGGCTGTCCGGTGCACCGTATCAGCTGAAACTGGTAGATCATATTCCCTTGTGGCCCTTTCTTCTTCTCACAGTCCCTCACTTCATACAACCCATCATACACATACAATACCCTCTGACCATAACTCTTCTCAGAACTGAGCCCCCTAACCACTCTAACAGGCCTTTTCTCCTTCATGCTATTCCACAAAGCAAGATTCCCACCCTTAAGCTCCTGATCAGGAGGAACCCCAACTTCTTGGCGCTTAAGAACCCCGCCTTCCCCAATGTAAGTCAAGGCATTAGGATCATTCATCTTGTCTAAATGCCTTTCATTAGCAACAATGCAAGTAGCCAACCGACTCCCGCGCCACTCCATACTATCAATCCCTCCTTGAGTTTGCTTATGCAACCCAACAATCAACAACTCTATCCTATAATGAAACTTATCCCCAACTTCTACCCCAGGCACAGACCCAATCATCAATGCAGACCTATTTATAATCTTCCCTTCACTTTTCAATTCACCATATGCTGTTGTATCAACCCTCCTGATTCCCCTCCCACTTTGTGAGATTTCATCAAGCCTCTTCCTAAACAATGCCAGCATTTCAAGCACTTTCTCTCTCTCCCCAGAATTACTCAAAACTGGTTCTTTGCCCTTTAATTTCTGGGTTTTTGTAATTTCAACCACCTTTTTCTTCTCTTCTAATCTTATCTCACTATAATTGTTGAAAACAAGTTCTTTTCCCTTCACAATTTGGGGGTTTATGGTAACTACTTCATTACCCACTTTACTCTTCACAGCACTAGCATAACGCCTCCAAGTAATGGAATTAGAATCCTTCCCACTTCCTGAAAGTTTTTCTGTGAAAATTTGGGTGATTTTTGAAGCATTTGGACCACACCCAGTAGGAAAATCTCTTGTATAATGATGAAAAGACTTCTTAGCAGAAAAACCCTTGAAAGATGAGTTTGAAATCCCACAATCAGGTGGGAAATCCCGGGGAAATACAACTTTAGGGTTCTTAATTCCATGATTTTCAACTTCCATAGTTAGGTTTTGAGGTTTCTGAAAACAGGGGAAGGGGAAAATGGTTATAATTCAAGTGAAATGCAGGTCAAATTATGAGAAAGTTGGAGATTTCAGTGAGATATATTGGTAAAGAACAAAGGATTACAACAAAAAGAAGAAAAAAACGACGATTATACCTAAGGAATTCAGTAATAAAAGTGGAAATGTGAGGCGAGTTAAGTTTTGTTGAGTTTCTGGGTTTTTGGGTCTTCAAATTAGTACACATAGAATTACCTTTTTTTACTTTTCAGAAAAGTTTTAACTTTTAGCAGGGTTCTGGGGTTGTCATGGAGAAAGTTGTCAAAGTGACCTCCATTGACAAGAGTTGTGAAAGCAGGAAACGAGGACGTGAAGACAGAGAAATACTACTCGCTTCAGGCGCACAACCCAATTTTTCTTTAAAACAAAAAAAGGGTTAATTGGCTAGAACATCACAACATTTGGTTAAAGTGTAAGGAACAACACAACCTTAAACGGGTGCAATGCGTAGCACCAACTTAAACACGTGGTGCAGAAAATAGCATAAATGACACCGGAGCACGGAGATTCCACCGGAGCTAGGGAATCTCCGTTTAAGGTTATGTTGTTCCTTGCACTTGAACCAAAGGTTGTGCTGTTCTAGCCAACTTCCAACTTCAATCTCAAAAAATATTGATCTCCTCTTTGCTCTTCTTCACTGCTGTGCTACTTCCTCATTTTGCGATTTTCTTCCCTGTTCGATGCACCACACATCTTCACATTTTCAACAAATTGCATCAGTGCCAATATCGAAATCAAGCAGCTGGATTTACTTCTATCATCATCAATAATTGACGTGTAACAATTGCGGAGGCTGATCTCAGTTTCTCCTAGCTCAATATTTACTGTTGATTCACCAAAGACCACTCCACATGTTGTTTGTAAATGGGTTGGTTTGATGAGCGCCTGCTTTGAGGTCGCGCCATGGTCGCTCAAACTTCCTGGAACTCTTCTGTTTTGTGGTGAATTAGTACGAAGCGCCTGCTCCTGTGGGCTGGGAATAATGCGAGGCTATGGTGGAGATGGTGTTTGGTGTGGTGGTGCTGTAGTGTTTGGGGCAGAGGATGACGTTGCTGGAGTGGATGTGGTGTTTGGTGTGGTGAAGGAAGATGATGGTGTTGAGGGCAGTGGATTCGCTGTAGTGTTGTGGGCTAGGGAAGAGGGTGGTGGTGATGTAGTGTGGTGTAGGGTAGATTTAATGTGGTGGAGGTTAAGGAATAGTGTGTTTATTAAAATAAGGGTTGTGTTGTTCCTTGCACTTGAGCCAAAGGTTGTGCTGTTCCTTGCCAATTAACCCTTAAAATAATGGAGATTCCATAGCTCCGGTGGAATCTTCATGCTCCGGTGCCATTTATGTTATTTTCTGCACCACGTGTTTAAGTTGGTGCTACGCTTTGCACCCGTTTAAGGTTGTGTTGTTCCTTGCACTTGAGCCAAAAGGTTGTGTTGTTCTAGCCAATTAAGCCAAAAAAAAAAAAAAATATTTGGGCCCTCGCACATGACCCACTAGAGAGGCTCATTACTTAGGGATGGCAATTCAGTCCGGATCCAACCCTAATCCAGTCCGATCCGAAAGAAACAATCCGAGCCGACTCCGACAAAAAAATAATCTGAATCCGACTCCATTAAAAAAGTACGACTCCTAGTCGGAGTAGGCTCGGAGTCGAATCTCATAAAACAATCCGACTCCGACTTTAAGTCAATTAATCCTTTTTTCTTATTTATATTAATGAAATATCTATGTATAATCTGACTTCGACTTTCAGGTAATTGTATTATATAAGATTTTCCCATTTAAGAAAATATTCTTACAAAAAAATAGTAATATTTTGATAATTTGTATTATATAAGATTTTTATATGATTATTAAAAAAATTGTAATGATTAGATTATTGTATTATAGAAGATTTTTCTATTATAAAACATGGGTGGAAAAATAAGTCAGATCGGGTTCGAAGTCGGATGTTCGAAGTCGGATCAGAGTAGGAGTCGGACTCATATTTAAAATCCGACTTCTTGTAGGGTCGGATCGGAGTCGGATTATGCATAATCCGGTCCAAGTCCAACCCGTTGTCATCCCTACAGTCATTACAAGGCAGACACCTCCTCGATTTTTTATACTTCCTCCGTTTGAAATGAGTGAAACACTTATGTAATCATGTGAGAGTTTTTATTAAAAAAAAAAAAATCGGCAACAACAAATCTTTTGGGTTCCCTCACACAGGGCCCCACTACTCACTAGAGGCCCATTATACAAGGCAGACAATTCCTCGGTTTTTTATACTTCCTGCATTATGAAATAAGTGAACTTAAACACTTATGTGAGAACTTTTTTAGAGTAGTGTTTCACTTATTTTATAATGGAGGAAATATATGGATACTATTCCTTTTGAACTTATTTGAATATTTAAAGTGTTCCCCTTAATTTATTAGAATCTAATTTAAGGTTGAGAATGTTATGTGGCCAAAGAGGCTTTGGTCTTGGTTAGGCTCGGTTTGGGCCTTGCACGGTTTCAGCTTTCAGGCCTAATTAGAGAAAGATTGATTAAGCCAAATTGGCATAAGCATGATACAGGTCCAACATAGACCCTCGGGCCTCGACTCGAGTGGTTAGCCAGGGTCGATTCATGTTATTTGTGCTTTTAATCATTTGTAAAATGACATTGCCTAATAGAAAAATGGATCTAAGCCCAAATGAAAATAACGGACTTTTTGGACTTTCAGCCTTTTGATGGGGCTAGCTCGATCTTTTTGAATTTATCGAAACTTATATTCAAAACTAATCTAAACTCATCCGATTTTATCAATGGTATAATTAAGAAACTAGTTTTTGGGCCCGAGCTATACCCCGGGTACTTATATATTTCATTTATTAATATTTTACATTGAAATTATAACACCAAATATTACTTAGTTTAGCGGTTAAGACATTAGTACACAAGCTTGAGGTCATGCATGCATAATCTAATTTTTTTTTTGTATTTGGAGTACATGAAGTCAAAACTCTAAGGGATAGTGTCACGTGGCATAGTTCCTTGTTGAGGAATACCTTTTAATATATTAGTATAGATGTTGAATACTTTTAATTTTTTCTTCTATTCTTTGTCGCATGTGCAAATTTGGACATAGGTGGATAAACGTTGGATTTTTGGGGTTAAAAGTTGCATCTAGAAATAGAATAATAATGCCTCTATGATATGTTATGAACAATCTGTCTTTTTTAATCACGGTTTGACTTTTACATTTTAATACATAACTTTGACTATTGATATCTTCAACAATGAACACGTAAAAGTTACATAAAGTTGATGTTTGGAAATATATATATATATATATATATATATATAGGGTTCGGATCCGGTGAGAATGAGTCCTTATGTGAGAACATATATCATATGTGAGAATAGATGTAGGTCAGAACATGATGTACATTGTTTTAGAACATGATGTACATCGTTTTAGAACATGATGGACATCGTTTTAGAACATGTTGCTCATTATTTTAGAACATGATATACATTGTTTTAGAACATGATATACATTAATTTAGAACATAATATTCATTAATTTAGAACATGATATACATTTTGCATCTTGATCATATATGGTGATAATGTGACTAAATTCCTAAAACTAGACCAAATACACAACAACATGAGCACGAAAATCAACAAAAACTTAACAAATGGAAAATAGAAGTAAAATATCAAAATAAAATGCAAAAAATCCACGATAAAATGTAAATCCAAAACATTAGCTAGGTTTATCAATTGAAGTTGATGTTAGTGAGACACCATTGATGGCGGTGGCCGATCGACGTCGACGTGGTTGGCGGCGAGAGAACGCATAAGTGTTTGACAAACAATTAACCACGGACAAAATCGAAGCCAAAACAATCTGCCGAGCACCGTGCAAATAACGAGAAGACAAATAGCTGATTCCGGTAATGTGTTCGGCAGAATAATTGGCAAAATCATCGGTTTTCGATGATGATTGCGTGGCAGTTTCGAAAGTTAGAGGAGAGAGAATTTGAATCACCTATTGGAGGGAGGAGGTGGAGGAGAGAATTGCGGTGGTAGTGGTGGTCGCCGCATGTTGCTGGTGTTGATTCCACCATTGATGATGGTGAGAGGAGATAGGGTGAGGAGGTAAAGAGAGGGAATGGAAATGAGTTGGGATGAAAACGTCGTGTGATGCGGGAATGAGATTGTAATTAAGAAAAATCCCCAACCCTTAGATTTAAAGCATCCAATGGTTCAGATTTGTTCTCACATAAGTTAGTGGTGTCAATCTGGGTCACTGGCTGGGTTTGGGTTGACCCAAGCTGGGTCGGAATAATCTAGGTGAGAGTGTGTCATGGGTCGGAACTGGGTGGGTCAGGTGAACTTGGGTCGGGTTCAACTGGGTGAGGGGATCTCGGAACTGGGTCGGCTGAGACTGGGTCGGCCGGTATCTGGGTTGGGTGAATTTGGGTCGGAATGGAATAAGGTGAAGTCGGCCTAAATCGGCTTTCGGAATGACTTGGGTCGGAAGAAATCGGCTTTCGGAATGACTTGGGTCGGAAGAAATCGGTTTTCGGAATGACTTGGGTTGGAAGAAATCGGCTTTCGGATTACTTGGGTCGGAAGAAATCAATATCGGAATAACTTGGGTCGGAATAAATCGGCTTCGGAATGACTAGGGTCGGAATAATTCGGCTTTCAGAATTACTTGGGTCGGAAGAAATCGATATCGGAATGAATTGGGTCGGAATAAATTGACTTTCGGAATTAATTGAGTTCAAGAAATCGACTATCGGAATGACTTGGGTCGGAATAAATCGGCTTTCGGAATGACTCGGGTCGGAATGAATCGGATCTCGGTAGGACTTGGTTCTTGGATCAGCTGAAATCTCAAACTGGCGGCGTATTGATTTGGGTCGAGATTGTTATAACTTATACGTTATAAACAAATAACATGTGATATTGTGATATAGATTATACTTTATAGTGAAATATTATAGTAATTATACTAATATTGTGAATTGGGATTGAGTCATTGTGAATTTTGTAATAATACATTGAATCATTAATAGTTTGATACTTATATTACTAATTTTAAAAGTTACTAAAGTAAGACTTATAAGTTATACTTATATTATTAGGCCATTCACCATTGGGCATTGGCTATTGGCCTATTGCCTAAGTATCGGTTATTCACTTATTCTTATTCATGATTGCATAAGTATTCAAGTAACAAGTAATTAACAACTAACATCTAACAAGTAACAACTAACAACCATAAGGGTTAAGCATTTAAGTTGTTAAGGGCTTAAGGCATAAATCCATACTCCATAGTCCATACTGATTATTGATTATAGACTTATAGTGTTAGAGTCAATAAACTATTAAACTTAAACATTTTGTTAGTTAGTGACTTACACACTCTCAAGTCTGAATGAGTCACTATATAGCAACAAAAAGAGTTAGACTTTCATCGTTCATGGAACAACTCAACAAGTAGTGAAGTAACAATGATCAACGTTAATCACTTAATTGAATATGTCAATATGTCATATGAAGATGATACATAATCATACACTATATTAGTAGAGGATGAACATGATCGAATTTCGTTAAGTTAAGGTTCACAATCTTGACATAAAATAATTAATCAAATGATCATAAGATTGATTGTCTTCGACATTAATCAAAAGTCAAAACCATCAAATGATCATAAGATTGATCATCGATGTTATTACATGGTTTTAACAATAATCAAAGCATCATTAGAAATTTAGAATAGATTGATCGACTTTCATCATTGATGTTTCAGTTTTGGATCTTAAAAGACAGTAAGATACTAAGTTGCTATACGTATCGTCGTATAGCAACTTAATCATACGTATCGTTGTGGATCTTAATCAAAAGTCATACTAGGAATCCGTCTATTTCATTACTTAAATAATCATACATTCATATTTCATACTTAACAGTTTCTACTTTCACTGTTTCACATCAATACATCATTATTCATTCATAATAAATTTTACATGAATCATCTTGTTTATAATTAAAAATAGTAATTAAACTTCTAAAGTTTGTAATTTTTATTAATTTATAATATTACTCCCTCCGTCCCAGAAAGATCTGAACACTTATTGGGACACGTATTTTAAGGTGATAAGTTGTGGTGTGGTTATCAAATGTTATTTTATTTAAAAAGTAGATGTGATAGGAGTTGGTGGGGTATTTTTTATTAGAGGAGAGAGAAAGTTGGGTAACTTTTTATTGATAAAAGGTGGAGTGTGGGCCAAAGATGTGTAAAAGAAATAATATATTAATGGTGGGACCATGCCAAAAATGGAAGTGTTCAAACTAATTTGGGACAAACATAAAAGGAAAGTGTTCAGACTATTCTGGGACAGAGGTAGTTTTAATTAGTAATTACTAAACAAATTTACAAATCATTACTATAATTACAATCGGTATTAAAAAATGTAGAATTATAAATATAAAAACTAGAAAAAAGCATTACTTGTCTTAACAACTCTTAAGACTTAACCTTAACCATTTGATTTGAGAAAGAGTAAATCCAACCATTGAGATTTTAAAATCCATGTGCTTGGACACTCTTGATGTTCATTGGTCAAAAAAATATGTAAAGGATCTTGGTTTGAGACCATTGATTAGCTAATATTAAATCTGAGCCCTTGAGCCTTCATTTCTTTAATCTCTAAAATCAGAATTCTAAAAATCTAAAATTAACTCACTAAAATGAATCTTAGCCACTCAATGATTAAATCCAACGGTTGAGATTGAATCAAAAAGCTAACCCTAAACATCTACCCTATTCCCTAGTATATAAACCTATTTTTAACCTCACACGCCTCATTTCTTCACCTCATTTTCTCTCTCATCCGACATTCCCTCTCAATCTCTCATCCACTATTCCTCTCCCTTTCAAACCCTAAAAAAAACCCTAAAAATTCTTCGCTTCTTGCAGATTTTCTTCCCCTGTTTGAGATTTCTTCGCCTTTTTTTTCCCGATCGATCTATAATTCTCTATTACTCTCTCATTTTCTCTCTCTTTATCTTATTTTCTTCGCTTCTTTCATATTTATCTTTCAAATTTCTCATTTCTCTTAAATACGGTTTACGGGTTTGTGTTCTCTTGGTTTATTTTCTGGGTTTTGGACTTTTGGTCAAGAAGTGAAGAAGTGAAGATCGTCGGAAAAAAAGACAGTGATCGTCGGAAAAGAAGAAGCAAAAAAGAAGAAAAAGAAGCAAAAAGAAGCAAAAAAAAAAAAGCAAATTTAATATTTAAAAACAGTATGTCGCAACCACCAGGTAAGTGTTCTACACTTATAGAGTTCTAGAATTCGTTTTTTTTAGAATTAAGAAGATCTGCTTACATGTGAATGTGGAATTATGTGCTGGTCCAGTTTGCAGATCTACTGGAATATCATGTATTTTTTGATTTTTTTTTTGTCATATGTGAGATCTAGAATTTTTTAGGAATATCAAGTTTATTTTTCGATCTTAATACTTTTATTTGTATCTTATTTTTTGTCATATGTGAGATCTACTGTGTTCGTCATTATTTGTCATGTATAATTGTATATTAAATTCTTAACTTGAATTGTTTAGGGTTTCTGACTTGTTTACAACTTTACATGTTTGATGTTTGTGATGACATGTTTGTGATTTCATTTATTTTTCGATCTTAATACTGTTTTTTTTGTCATGTTTGATGTTTGTGATTTCATGTTTGTGATTTCTCGTTGATGTTTAACAATCTAAGTATCTAGGTCTGCCTTTTTGTTAGGGTTTGATTTGTTCAGGGTTTGTGTTTTCTGGGTTCGGGTTTTCCGTGCTTATTGATTTGGGTTTGTGTTTTGGGTTTATAACATGTTAAGGGTTTGGGTTTTGGGATTGTATATTGTTTACTGTCTAAGTATTAAGTAATGTTTCTGGGCTTGTGTTCTGGGCTTGTTTCCGGGCTTCTGTTTATGGGTTTTGTGTGATGGGTTTTGTGTTTATGGTTATTGTCTTTTGTGTTTAGGGGTTTGTGTTTTGTGTTTCTGGGTTGTGTGTTTAGGGGTTTGTGTTTAGGGTTTTTGTTTAGGGTTAGTGTTGAGGGTTTAACCCTAAACCCTAAACCCTAAACCCTATTAGTCTTTAATTTCAATATATTTGTATGTTACTTTTTTCACTGTTCTTGTATTCATATTTGCTTGTTCTTGTATATTATGTATCATGTTTGTTCTTGTATATGTTTACGTTTCTGGGCTTGTGTTTTTTGGCTTGGGTTTTGTGTTTATGGATTTTGTGGTTTTGGGTTTTATGGGTTTGTGTTTCTGGGTTTTGTGTTTCTGGGTTTCTGTTTCGAGTTAGTGTTGAAGGTTTAACCCTAAACCCTAAACCCTTGACCTTGACCTTGACCTGATTTGTCTAGACTATGCATTGTTTAAACTTTAAATGTGTGAATTTATTTTTCAGTTGATCAGTTGACATTGGACTCCATTATTGGGTCCAATTCCCTTTCTGTTGAGGAGGAAACCATTTCTCCCCAAACCCATGATCCCCTCCTGTTTGGGAGGCGTACAACCAAGGTTTGGCAACACTTTACCTTGCTTAAGAAGGAAGATGGTATGATATTTTCTACATGTAAGCATTGTAATACTAAGACCTATCGTGATGAGGGAACCCAAGGTACTAATAACCAAAATAAACATTTAGAAAAGTGTGAAGCTTACTTAAAAGTAAAAGCTACTCAGCCTAGGGTGCATTATGATCAAAAAACTTTCTGTCGTATGTTTGCTGAAGCTATTATGTGTCATGCATATCCACTGTTGATTGTTGAGCATAATAAGCATAGAGAATTGCTTTCTTACTTGAATCCTAACGTGAAGCATATTTCTAGGAATACTATGCTTAAGCATTGCACTAATCAGTTTGCTGCTCTTAAAGCTCAATTAAAGACAACTATAGGTAACTTAGAAGGAAAAGTGTGTTGTACTTGTGATTTGTGGTCTGCACTTATTAATGTTAGTTTTACTGTTTTGACTGCTCATTATGTTGATAACTCTTGGGTGATGTGTTCTAAAATTCTTGTATTTAGACATTTTCCTGGGTCCCACACTTGTAAGGAGTAGGGTAAGTTTACTCTTGATTTGTTTGATGAGTGGAATATTAGAGATAAAGTGTTTTCTTTGACTTGTGATAATGCTACTGCCAATGATGTTATGATTCAAGAGATGGTTAGGGACTTGAATAGAACTAATTTGTTGCCTTGTTTTGGTAAGTTTTTTCATGTAAGATGTTCTGCCCATATATTAAATTTGATTGTCCAAGCTGGTTTTAAGTTTATGGATAAAACTGTTTTGAAGTTGCAACAAGTTGTTACATATGTTTCTTTATCAAACATTAGGAAATAGAGGTTTGATGATTGTGTGAAGTATGTGAATACTGGTTTTTCTGGTTCATTGATTGGTGATGTTCGTACTCGTTGGAATTATACCTTTCTTATGCTCCGTAGGTGTTTAGAAGCTAGGGAGGTTGTAGATAGATATTGTTTACTTGAGCATTGTTTTTATGATATTACTTGTCTTTTTTCTGGTTCTGATTACCCCACTGCCAACCTATATGTTGAGAACATTGTTTTGATTGAAAGTCTTCTGTTTTATGCTAAAGAAAACCCAACTGATTCTATTCGTCTTATGGCTGCTCCTATTTATGAAAAATTTAACAAGTATTGGGAAAGTTATTCTTTGATTCTTACTATTGCTATCATGCTTGATCCCCGTTACAAAAAAAAACTTTGTTCATGAGTTATATGCTACTGTTTATTTGCCCCAACATCTTGATGGTAAGGTTAAAGAGGCGGTTGATGCCTTTACTGAGTTGTATACGCACTATGCTACTGTTTATTCTCACTTTCAATTGAGTCAACTCCAACCCTCTTCCACTACATCTTCTATGACTACCGGTTCTGATTCATCCACTCTAAGTTTTGCAAGGTCGATTGCCCGTCCTTTTAAGAAGGCTAGCCTTGGAAAGGTTGGCTACTATGTGTAACATTTGATTGATTCATGATTACTTTACAGTTTGTGATTGTTAATAGTTTTGTGATATTATTTTGTTTGCTGCTTTTTAGAGTTTTAGTGCCAATGTTGCTGCTAGTAGGGGTATTGAAAATGATATGGAATCATATTTCAGTGCCCCTCATGCTCCCGCTGACCAAGATAACCATTTTGATGTTTTGGCCTATTGGAAAACGCATGTGGGAGTTTATCCTATTTTGTCTCGGATGGCTAGAGATGTGTTGGCTATCCCCATTACATCTGTGGCCTCCGAGTCTTCATTTAGTATGGGGGCAGAATTTTAACAAAGTATCGCACGCGTTTGCTGCCCAAAAATGTTGAGGCTCTTGTTACTTGCCAAAATTGGATCTTTGGTTATTCTAAGATTGAGGATGAGGAGTCTCTTGAAGTTGTTAAAGAGACCGAGCCTACTGATATTGATTATGATTCAATTCCTTAATCTGTGATGCTGTTGTTGTTTGATGGTTGTTATTTGATGGTGGTGGTTTGATGTTTATTGTTCTGGCCTTGTGTTGTTGCCTATTGAAAATGTTTGGTGATGGTTCTTTGATGGTGGTTGCTTGATGTTTATTGTTCGGCCTTGTGTTGTGGCCTATTGAAAATGTTTGATGATTGTTCATTGATGGTGGATGTTTGATGGTTATTTTTCTGGCCTTGTGTTGTGGCCTATTGAAAATGTTTGATGGTTGTGTTCTGGGTTTGTGTTTGTTTCTGGGTTTGTATTTGTGGGTTGGTTGTGTGCTGGGGTTTGTTTGTGTTTGGGGTTTGTTTGTGTTTGGGGTTTGCTTGTGTTTGGGATTGGGTTTGCTTGTGTTCTGGGTTGGGTTTGTTGTGTTCTGGGGTGGGTTTGTTGTGTTGTGGGTTTCCTAAACCCAAACCCTAACCCTAGGCCCAAACCCTAACCCTAGAACCAAACCTAAACCCTAGACCCATATCCTAGACCCAAATCCTAGACCTGAACCCTAACCCTAACCCTAAACAGAATTGTTGGGTTTGGACTTTGGTTTAGTTTTATATCCTTTTGCTTAATAAATGTCCCTTGCGCAAAGATCATTGGTTGTTGACTTGTTTGCGACTCTTTTTGGCTACATTTTACTTTACAAACATGTTTTGCCCTAAGTGTCACAATGTGGAGCTACTTTTTTTTTGTCTTATTGGACATGATATGCACTTGATTGGTAAAATTGGTTTGGTATTATTTAAAAGACAAAGAAGTGTGGATGCTCGTGTCACTTTTGTTGGGTTTCTTGTGTTGTGAAGTTTGTGTTGTTAATTAGAGTCGAGTGCTCGATGATGAGGTCAACTTGTGTACCTGAGAGCCATTATTGATTTTTAAAGTAAATTAAATTTTCTTATCTTTGCAATATTTACTTGTTAATTTGATACTTATAAATTGCTATTGCTATATTGTTTTCTTTGGGAGTTTTTTTAAAAGTAAATTAATTTTCTTATCTTTGCAATATTTACTTGTTTAAAATTGACACTTATAAACTGCTATTGCTATATGGTTTTCTTTGGGGGTTTTATTACCTTTGGTTGGCTTGTTGCTGCTGCTGTTGTTGGCTTGTTGTTGCTGGTCTGTTGCTGCTGCTTGCTGCTAGTGGTGGTCGACTGCTGCTGCTGGTGCTCTAATGCTGCTGCTGGTGGTTATCTGTTGCTGCTGCTGGTTGATTTCCGATGTTGCTGCTGTTGGTGGTCATTTTATAATTTTTTTTACTTTAGAGTTTAAACTTACTCATTTTCATATGTACATTATTCATTTGTAAGTGTACTTTATCTTGTAAACATTATACTATTATATGAATATAAGAGTTTTCTATTTTTCCTAATTTACTTGTCTTATTCTCTCCAATATCCCTTCAAATTCAATATACTTTTCTGTTCAACTATTTAACTATGCGCCTCCATGGCTTCATCTAAGAATAATTTAACTATGCACCTTCAAATTTAAAATGATCGTAATGTATCAATGTGAGGCAATGGCTGTCTATACTATTAATAAGTTTAAACCTTAAGTGCATTTTGGGAGAAACAAGAGGATGAAGGGGCAAAGGAACTATTTGTTTGGGCTATGAGGCTTCTAATATTAGCCAAGTTTTTGTTTGGGCTATGGCCTATGAGGCGTGTAATATATAGCTTTACTCTTTAAAGGAAAAATGGATTTGGGAAACAAATTACTAACAGATATAACAATATATAATTTATACATTATATAATCTTCACTTTAACATATTTCTGCCTTAGTTTCATGGCAATAATTCGGTACAATGGAATAATTTTGGGTCGGGTTGTATTAGGTCGGGTTGTATTGGGTCGGAATGGTATTGGGTCGGGTTCATTTGGGTCGGGTGGTAACTGGGTTGGGTGATAACTGGGTTGAGTTGTATTGGGTCGGAATGCTTTTGGGTCGGGTTCAGTTGGGTCGGGTGGTAACTGGGTCGGGTGATAACTGGGTCGGTAATAACTAGGTTGGGTCACAACTGGGTCGGTTGCTAACTGGGTTGGGTCACAACTGGATTGGGTGATAGCTGGGTGGTTTTAACTAGGTCATTGCTGGGTGAAGTTGGGTGCGGGTTAGTTTTGGATCGGAAATAGGTTGGGTATGGATCGTTGTTCACGGGTGCAACTGGCCACGGGTCCACCTGGGTCGGCCCAGTTCAGGTTGGGTTGCCACTTCCACGGGTTGAACTGGGCACGGGTGGACGCTGGGTCGGAATGGGTCGGCTTTCCACCCGACCACTCTCGGCTCGGAACAGATGGGGTTTGGGTCGGATGCGGGTTCACCCGTGGGTCGTCCCAGTTTTTGACACCTCTAACATAAGTTGGTGTTCTCACAAAAGCCTTCCCCTATATATATATATATATATATATATATATATATATATATATATATATATATATATATATATATATGAAGGGGGGAAGAATATGGTATCTCCTTATAAAAAAGTCTAATATTCCCTTAATGACTTTAAATTGCCATATATATTAAATAATCTTTTCTTCTTCCTACTTGCCATATATATTGAACAAGTTAACAATGGAAATGAATTTGAAATTTCAATAAGATATTAAATTAAGGAGAATGATTTCCTCTTCTTGCATATGTGTGAAAAACTATGATAAAAAATTAAATTGACAATATAATTTGATTGACACAATTAGAAGAGGAAAAAATAAAAACTTGAATTTCATATTAATAATTATACTGATAATATTCTAAAACCTAAATGTTGATTATTATTCTGTAAACTCTATTATATAAATCAAACTCTTCCACTTTATTAATATTCAACGATTGAACTTGATACACAAATTCTTCCACTTTATTTGAGCACAAGCTTCCTTCGGCTTTATATTTGCTACTCTCAATAATATATTTGAATAATGATGAACAAAAAACTAAAAAAACCAACGAAACATTGATTTAAGAAAAACATAAAAAAAAATTTTAAAATTACAAATGGATGTTCGAATCAAATTTTTTGTAACAGTGATGAATAACTAATTGAGAAAAAAAACGCTAATATGATACGCACGCATAGCGTGCAAAAAATGCTATATATATATATATATATATATATATATATATATATATATATATATATATATATATATATATACGAACCTAATAAGATCCCACTTGACTATATTTTTCCCTATACATAAATCACAAATGATGATTAAAATGAATTGTATGAATAATATCATAGTACAAATTGTGTTAATTGAAAAGAAACGAAAGGAATGTATGTAAAAACTACATTATATCCTCATGCTTTTGAAAGTCTGCATAGTAAAACCATATTAATATTAAAGGGATTATTTTTAGTTTATATTTACTTTTTAATAATTTTTTTTAACTTAAATAGTGCTGTAATTTTATTTTGAAAACCAACTATATATAAGTGCTAATGGTTCATGTTGCTAATTGAAATTATATATAAATATCTTAGGGCCCATTCGGCATCACTGTCAGTTTTCAATTTTTGGTTTTATGATTTATGAATATAGAAGTCAAATGATATAAGGGGGTATAATAAACTTAAAATTAGTCATGCTTATATCAAACATGTCAATTTTGAAAATCGACAACAGAAAAGTGAAAACTACTTTTTCTGATTTTTATATTTTTGTTTTTGGTTTTAAAAAAAAGCTGAAAACTGAAAACAAAAATAATAACAAGCAAGCCCTTCGTTATGCTATCATTGTTGCAGGTTAACAAGTTTTTTCTTTTGACAGGATGTTAAAAAGTTCATTCAGTGAGATATTGTATTTCACTTAGCTTGTTAAAAAATGAAATTGTTATAATTAGATATAATGCAAGCATAGCTAAAGGATGGATAATATAATTTGAAAACCATAGAAATACTAATTAGCCCCTAAGATAGAAAAAGGGTTTCATGTTATGTTCTGTTCAACTTCTTTGAGAGATTCTCGTAAAAAAAACTTATTTTAGAAGAGATAAAGAGTTAGTCTTACGTGGACCTGGTCCACAATAATATTATTGTGGACCAAAGCCACTTATTTAACATGGTTATCCTTTTTTTTCCATATAGTAACCTTTTAAAATCTTAAATTACAGTATACACTTACTTTATCCTTTTTTGAAAGGGATATTATCTCAGATAATCCTGACTTATAGGCCTTTTTCCAATATAATCCTGACTTTGACAGCCCTGTCTCCGACAACCCTGAACTTGATTTTTGTCATTTAACTGGACGGAATTTGTCACGGCGTTAAATTGGTTTGACTTTTGCTAAATTCATCTTTTTCTCTCTCTTGTTCTTCATCTCTTCTTTCTCTTGTTCTTCATCTCTTCTCAAGCATTCATCAATTTTTCCCAAACTTATAACAAAATCCAGATTTTTCCCAAACCCATTTACCCAAAATCATAACAAAATCTAAATTTCCTCCAATGGGTGTTCTTATGTAGCATGAAAATTCATAGGCTAGTAACTAAAAATCCAATGTCAAAACCCTAACTCCAGCTACTCAATTCCTCTACTACAGTTTCACAAAACAAGCAAAATTATTGTCTACCTAATAACTAAATAGAAAACCAAAATCACTCCATATTAGGGTTCCTCACTACCCAGCTAAATAGAATAAGAAAATTGAAACACAAATGAATTATATACTACTTCATATATGAGCATAATGTGACAATCAAGCTAAGTAATTTGATAATATAAAGAAAAAAAATTATGGGTAAAAAAATGAAGGAAAACTGGAGCGATAATCAACCAACAAAATCGCATATTCGCCATTTTTACTCAAAATCGAAGATCAATTCTTCCGCAGAGGAGAGAGAAAGGGGAGTAAAATCGAAGACGCGCGCCGCACCAGCAGCCTTATGTCGGCAGAAACGCTGGCAGACGTTGCCGCTGCTGCCTGGAGCTCGCCTCCCCTTCCCTTGCTTCTTTTCACGTTGCTGGACCGAAACCCAATTCCGTTGAACGTCGCACCACCAGCCTTCTGTCGCCAGAAACTACCTCTTGTTATTTTTCTTTCCTTTGCTTTCAGATTTTTTAAAAGTGATATAAATTCAAGCCTCAAGCCCAATAATGCCTTTAATGATTTGATTAAGTTAGGTCGAATGGAAACCATTGATGAATGCTTGAGAAGAGATGCAGAACAAGAGAGATAAGAGATGAAGAACAAGAGAGAGACTAGATATGAATTTAGCAAAAGTCAAACCAAGTTAACGCCGTGACAAATTCCATCCAGTTTAATGACAAAAACCAAGTTCAGGGTTATCGGATACAAGGCTGCCAAAGTCAAGGTTATATTGGAAAAAGGCCTATAAGTGAGGGTAATCTGAGATAATATCCTTTTTTTTTAATATAGTCACTCTTTCTGACATTAGTTTTTCATAATGAAATTTTCACTTCATAGTAACCTTTTTTCACACAGTCAAACTTTACTATCTTTATTTGCTCATCTTTTATATCTATTTTTTTTAGAGTTTTTTGTCAGAAACAACCTTTTACAACCACTTTTTTGCGAAAAACAACCTTTTAAAAGTTTTTTTGCAACTTACAACCTTTTTTGAAACTTTTTTGCGAGATGAAACCTAAAACTAATTTTTTTTGCGAAATGAAACCTTTTTTGGAATTCCGTCATTGACCATTAAATTTTGTGTGTTGACCGTCAGTTGCACCCTCCAATCTCTCTCCTCACCCCATCTCCCTCCCTAAACACCAACCCAGCCACCACTCTCCTTCATCCTCCTTGCAACCACCACTCAAACCACCACTCTCCTTCCCCCCTTTCCCGAAATCACCACCCCAACCTCCACTTTCCTTCCTCCCCACCATCCCGGCGAAACCCTACCACCACCCCGCCGAAACCCCCCTCCCCCAACCCCATCGATTTTCATCCCCTCTCTCTCTCTCCTCTTCATCCTATTCTCTCTCCTGCGCTTTTCATCAACTTCTCCTTTTCATCCCCTCAATTTTGTCTCGGAGAAAACCGTTTTGAGTAACCCCCCACCCCCGTCGGATTTTGGCAGCCCATAAATTGATTTTGGCAGCCAAAAAATGGATTCCCTCATCTGACAGAGAAAACGAGTGGAGGCACTCAGATCTGTCGATGAGAAGGAAAGTGGAGGTTGAAATGGTAGGGGTGGTGATTTCGGGAAAGGGCGGAAGGAGAGTAGAGGTTGGGGTGGTGATTTCAGGAAAGGGGGGAAGGACAGTGGAGGTTAGTGATTTCGGGAAAGGGGGGAAGGAGAGTGGTGGTTTTAGTGGTGGTTGCAAGGAGGATGAAGGAGAGTGGTGGCTGAGGTTGATGTTCAGGGAGGGAGATAGAGTGAGGAGAGAGATTGAAGGGTACAACTGACGGTCAATGCACAAAATTTAACGGTCAATGACGGAATTCCAGAAAAGGTTTCATTTCGCAAAAAAAATTGGTTTTAGGTTTCATCTCGCAAAAAAGTTTCAAAAAAGGTTGTAAGTTGCAAAAAAACTTTTAAAAGGTTGTTTTTCGCAAAAAAGTGGTTTTAAAAGGTTGTTTCTGACAAAAAACTCTTTTTTTTTATATATAGTGATCATTTTTTTTCATAAATCACATGAATTAGTATTAGGTCCACACTAATTTAGTGTGGACCAAGTCCATAAAAATTTTTTACTTACTACACATATGAATGTATTGAAACAATATAAATTATGTTAAGCAACACAATAAAGTAGAAAATAAATCTAACTAATTTTTATTGTTGTTGAAATAAACCTAACTAATTATAAGATAATATCTTGTCAGGTTATGCTTCTTGATCTTGAAAAATTAATCATTTTATATCACGTGATTTTATAAATTTTAATTATAATATCATTGTCTCATACACCTTAAAATGAAATATTGCGAATCACGAGCATAGTCACATTATCTTATTTCCCCCTTTTTAATATTATATGTAAGGTGCTTATCATAATCATCTAATGTATAACTTGTAAAAAAAATGTATTATATTCTAGCCACTATAATATTGTATGATTAAGATTAACGAAAAATGATGTCACAAAAGGAGGATACATTTCAGTTGGCTATCATTTTTGCGACATGTACACTTCATAATTTTATTTGTTTACCTAATTTGAGGATTTCAATCTCATTGGAGGTTGAACGATTGGAATCAAGAGCTGATTATAATGTGTATGAGAAATTGCAAAAAAAAATATTATAAATGAGATTTGGCAATCAGTTTGTCACGATGTGGAGGGCGAAGAAACAATGAAGAGGATTAAGAGACAAACTTAGATGATAATAACGAAAATTGACGTTACTATACTAGGCTTATTGATGAAAATTGTGATATGTTAATGCAATTGATACTACTATATATTATTGTTCATACTGAGATGAAGTTGCTTTCTAGCTACTACTCAAATATAGTTTTGTTTTCTAAACCTAAACTTATCAAATTTGAAATGCTATTATTTTGATGAAAAATAAGAATGTAGTATCTAGGATATCAAATTTTATATTTTATAATTATATCTATTAACAATAGCTTATATGTCCGTTGTCTTAGCAACTCCCTTGTTACGACTTCTCCAAAGGGAAATAAATAAATGCTAATTCATAAACAGGTGCATAAATGATGTAAACAAGCAAAAAAAATTTATAATTGCACCCTTTCTTCCTTTTTTTTCACGTTTGTCGATACATTTTTTTGAATTTCAATATCTCTAATTGCGTTTAAGTAAAAATTATAAAAATTTGATATTTGGAATCCTTATATTGAGAAGAATCTAAAAAGACCCCAGTTGACTATGTTTTTTTTTATATAATGATGCGAAATGGAGATTGTTAAACATCGTCCCAAAATTACTTAAAATCGCCCGGTCCCACCAAACATTTCCAACTTTACCCTTCCCTTTTTCTCTTTTCTTTTCCACAACCACCACCGAAACCACGCAAACCACCAACTAAAACCACGCACACCGAGATGAATCACAACGGACCCTCGGTGTGTCTTTATGACTCTATCTACTCTCCTGATCTCCTCACATCCATAAGAACACGGTCACAGCACCACCATGGGCGCTAAGTGCTAATATAATAGAACTATAGAAGTAGCTAGCACCCATCATGCATTCATGCTAAAAGATCAGGCTCTAGCCCTGTGGGTAAAACTAAGCAAAGTTGATAAAAATGAAGAAAGTCCTTTAGTTAAATTACACACTTTAGAGTTTGACATCAGCTAAAGATACAACAACTTGTAAACTAGAGCAAAACAAGAATCAAGTCCAGTATCTAAATCAACAGTATCAATAATACTTCGTAAAATCCTTCAATAACAGTAACACATTTGAACTAGCAGAATATTAAAAGGAAAAGTGAAAAGAAAATGTTTAATTTTAGCTGTTAATGTCATCCATATATCTTGTAAGAAGATAGATAACTCCCTTTAGGAGGCGTAGCTTTCTCATTCACAATATATATCAATAATACAAATAACCCTACTTTACATAATTAGCTACTTTACATAATTACAAAGGTTAAGGAGGGACACTAAATATATTATCATATATTTACTCTAATACACCCCCATAGTTGGAGCAGGAGGAGGGCCAATGATCAAACTGAATCAAAAGTCTGTAAACAAGGGTTGAGGTAAACCCTTAGTGAAGTGATAAGTGCATATATTGCTATATTTTTGGTCCTTAAAACTAGTCTTATAGTTGTCTTCTATGTGTTATTTAATAACTTTTATTGACTTTTATTATTAGTGGGTTATTTATGTCTATATTATATTATAGTGAGTAAGTAGCTTAAATAGTGTGTTATTTTTATTATAGGTTCACTTTGCTAAAGGAAGAGAACAAGACTAAAGAAGCAAAGAAAAGAAAAGAAAAGAAAAAGAACCACAAGCTCACGTGAGCTTTGTAGAGTTAAAGGAAAAAAAAAATAAAGAGGGCAATCTACCTTTCTATTCCTCCTTACTCAACTCTGTATACAGAGCAAACAAAAGAAAATCTTCCTACTTTCCTAATTCCACGCAAGGAACATCAACGAGGAATTTGTTTCCTTATCTCCAAGATACAAAGACAAATGTAATTAGGGAATTATGGAGCAAATCAGAGATCACTTATTCTTCTCCACAAGTAATTTCCAAAATGATAATTGGGGATTTCTCAATTGGGTATATAAATCCCTAATTTCTACCGCAAGGGGGGGACACACAAGCAGAGCGACAGAAATTTAGAGTTGTGAGAACAAGGTAGTTATAAAAGGAGATCCGAGGCTACGAGATTGAGGAGTATTGCAGGAGAGGGTCGACATTGGTGGAGAATCAAGTGCAGCGGCTGCCTTGAGTTAATCCGAATTTCATAAGTTTCTCCCTACTTTATTCTTTAATTCTCTAGTTCTTGTGATTGAACTTGGTTGTTATACTTGTTAATTAGATGTTATTTTGGTTTCTAATTTCTGATTTTTGTCTAAGTGTTTGAACGCTGAGTTTATTCATATTTCAATGTTAAGTCTTGGTATTTATTCAGTTCATATGATCGTTGCTAGAATTAGAAGTTTAATACTTATACTTGTGATAGTGCACGATTACTTGTATAGGGTAATTAAGCTAGATTTCTATTGGACGCGGCGTTTAATGGTTATCTAGAGTTAACGGCTTAATATTATTGTTGTGAGCAGCTCATGGTAATTATATTGAGTTTATGAATTGATATGATAAAGGAAGTTTATCGGGGTTGGCAATATTTTAGCAAGATTCTAAGTTTTTAGTGAGCTTAATAACGAACTGACCGCGGCGGTAGTTCGACAACCTAGATACTAAACTTATTATTGAACTAGACCAAATGACTGGGATTAAGAAACTAAGTTGTGTCTAATTCATCCATGATCGAACCTAAGTTATGTTGGTTGCTTGTTTGTCCCTTGTGAATAGTAGAGTAGTATTTCTTTTATCTCTAAATTTATTTATATTAGTTACTCTAGTATGATTTCAAAACCCCCCATTCTATGTTCATATTAGTAAATAATGTATAATTTAGTGGTCATATTCTTTATGTACATAATAGTTTATTTTTGTTATGAGTTAAACTTTGAGAGTTAGGAATTTTAATAATCTTCTCGTGGGATCGACCCTTTCTTACCCTTTTACTAGTTGTTAATATTTTTGAAGGACTAAGATAGGTATTATAAATTATTAATTTGTGTACGTTAAACGACACGTACCAAATTTTGGCGCCGTTGCCGGTGAGATTATTTTTATCTTAATGTCAATGTTTAAATTATCTCAAAAAAATATACTTGTAGAATTTTTTTTTTTTAAAAAAACAAAAATAAAAACTTTACCATCTTGGTTTGTCTAGTCTAATTGGGCAAGTTGGATATTTCTCATCATATAATATGTTTCCTGATCTTTGTTTTTGCGTACTATGTGCTTGGTTGTTTGTTTCTTGCTCATTTACTAGTTCAACTTTTGCATTTAGGGTGTAGATTATATACTAGTATTCTAGTCACCAGAACTCTAGTCTTTCATGAGTTTTCGTTATCTATATATAGTTGATTCCATCATGTTTATAAAGTTTATGTGAATTAGGTAGTATTTCTTCTTGTTCTAAAAAATTGAGCTTAACCTTTAACTCTATATGCTGCCAGTTTCACGGTTGATAAGTATGCTTGGCATGTAGGCCTAATTTTTGTTAATAAGAAGTTAGAAAGCTAAGATTAATGGCATATTACCACTAGCTATGTGTGAGAAGCTCCTGAAACTGATTGTCACTTCATCAAATCTGAAATTAAATTGTTCACAGCTCTCACTACTAATTTGTGATATTTTATTCATTTATTTCTAATGTCATAGGTCAAACGAATCCTTAGTTTGTAATATGTAGTGTTTAACGTATATACTTCCATGTTAGGATAGCTACCTAATGTTTTTGGTAGCTTGGTGACTCAGATGATTAGTAGAAATGTGTAGTCTGCTAGTTCAGTGACTTCTCATAGTGCAGTATAATAATATATCAATATCATATGTGCATATAATTCTTTTGTATGATATTAGCTTGTTCATGTTCTTGCATTATATTTGTTGATAGTAATTTTTGTCACCTTAGCTCTCTGCACCATAAGACTTCTAATGCAATAAAAAGTGGATGTCATTACATCTTAGAGTGTGTGAAACTGTGTTCTACCTGCAAAATGAGTCCTCTGTTTGAGTAATCATTTTTATTTCAGAGCACTTATAGTGGCTTGCCCTTCTAAAATAAGAATCACATCATGGTATTAAGGAAAAATTATAAACTATAATTTTTATAAACGCTCAATAAGGGAGTCAAGTTCAGTTTTTTTTTTTTTTTTTTTTAGTAAACTACAGCCATGCTACCTCTTGTTTAGCTACTGATTATTAGAGCTTGATTCTGAAAACAACTGAACTTAAGAAGATGAACTATGTGCTTAAGAAGTAAATTAATGGACTTACCCATCATGTTAATAAAAGTAAACAAGCTGATTTTTTTTGAGATGTTAAACTGAGCAGCATGAGTGTATTTGAGTAAGTTGTCCTGCTTACTCAGACACTTTGCTTATTTTTGCGCTTTAAGTTATGTGGGCTCTTATGGTTCATGTAGTTTTCAAGTAATCTGAATTTCTACTATTTGTGTCTGCAAGTTATTATCATCATATTACCACTTTCTACTTCTGTCAGTTGTTTAATTACTCTGCCAACAAACTGCAAGTCATCTGAAGTATTTAATGGTTCTGAATTTTCTGTTTACAGTACATGAACACACGCTTACGACGTGAACGATTGTTGTTTGATCCAGAAATAGAGCGGACAACCAGAAAAACAAGGAAAGAATTCTTACAAAAACAACGAGAAGAACATTTTTATCTTGAGAACTTATTCAAAGACGAAGAAGAGATGGGTGATGAAAGAACCTTGAAGGAGCTAGCTGTACCTAAGCTGGATGATGAACCACTTGGCATCATTTTTCCAACCTTGGAAAAACCTCTAAAGTTAAACTCAGGTTTTCTCAACCTTTTACCAAAATTCTATGGCCGTGGAGGTGAGGATCCGAATCGATTTCTTAAAGAATTTTTGGTTGTTTGTTCTTCTATGAAACCTGAAGGTATTGATCCTAATCATGTCAAACTACATTCGTTTCCATTTTCATTGTTTGACATAGCTAAAGATTGGTTGTATTCCCTTCCTCCTGGATCAATTACTACCTGGGATGCGTTACAAAAAGCTTTTCTAGAAAATTTCTTCCCTGCAAGTAGAATTGGATCCATTAGGAAGGAGATTTGTGGTGTTAAACAACATTCTAATGAGTCATTATATGAATATTGGGAACGTTTTAAGAGACTTTGTGCTTCTTGTCCCCAACATCAAATTAGTGACCAACTTCTTATCCAATATTTTTATGAGGGTCTTTTGGGTAACGATAAAAATATGATTGATGCGGCTAGTGGGGGTGCTTTAGTTGATAAAACACCTACGCAAGCCAGACAATTAATTAGTAACATGGCCCAAAATGCTCGACAATTTGGCTCACGTAACGATGTGAAAACAGTAAATGAAATTGACTTAACTTCTGTTAAGAGTCAGTTATAGGAAAATGCACAACAAATAGCCACCCTCACTACATTGATGTCTAAGTTTGTTGGGAATGAATCTAAGGCTAAAGTTTGTGGTATTTGTTTTGATTTTTCTCACTCTACCGATGCTTGTCCTACCGTGCAATCCGAAAATGTGAATGCATTAGGTGGTTTCTCCGGGTCGAACCAACGAAAATATGATCCTTATTCACCTACATATAATGAAGGCTGGAGAGACCACCCGAACTTAAGATATGGACCTAGACCTCAGTTTACTCAAGCTAATCCTAGACCTTTTGTTCATCATAACCCTCAATCTCAACCTTCTAGCCCTTCCTTAGAAGACCTAGTTAAGCAATTAACTAACCAAATAGGGCAAGTGCATAACCAAGGTGTTCAATTTCAAAAGAAAACTGATTCCCACTTGCAGCAATTAGATAGCCAAATTGGCCAAATTTGCACTTCCTTGAGTAATTTAGAATCACATTTTGCAGGCAAACTTCCATCTCAGCCACTTCCCAACCCAAAGGAAACTGTTCTTGCAGTAATGATTAGGAGAGGAGAGGAAGATGATGATTTTTTGGGACTTACCTCTGATGTGATCAATGAAGAACTTTTAAATACCCATACGCAAGCAATAAATATTCCTTTGCTGGAAGCCATTAAAGTAGTCCCTAAATATCAATTGCTTTATGAACAGTTTTTGCATGACAAAATGGTAAGTGAGGGGGATGACATATCTAACACCCTTTTACATAGTCTTCCCCTTAAGTGTGTTGATCCAGGATCCTTTTCTATTCCTTGTAGAGTAGGTAAGGATTGTTTTCGCAGATATGTCTTGGATTTAGGCTCTTCTATAAATGTCTTGCCTCATTACATATATGAAATGCATGAATTTGGTCCTTTAAAGAGTACTAATCTAGTTCTTGAAATGGCTAATAGTACTAGTGCTTATCCTCTTGGGCTTCTCGAAGATGTGTTCATTCAAGTTAAAAATATGATATTTCCTGTTGATTTTCTTGTGCTTCATTCAAGCCATAACTCTGACATCTTGTTAGGCAGACCATTTTTGCAAACTTCAAGAGCCTTAATCAATATGGAGAATGGCACTGTTACTTTAAAAAGTACTGGATAAAAGATAGAGATCAATGTGTTTCTTGATCAAATTCATAATTTAGATACCTATGCTACTAATGATGTGGGTGATTGTCTTGAACAGATAGGTATGGATAATTTGGAGATTTTGTTAGATGAAATGGTGGTGAATATGGGTATTGAACAGGTGTTTGCAGATGCAACTGCAGGAACCACTCTCTAAAGTCATAAAAACATACGTCGAGCCAACGACGTAAACTAAAGGCGCTACTTGGGAGGCAACCCATGACTGTTTCGTTTTCTTTTATATATTCATAATTTTTCTTCCTTTTCGGTTCTGTTTTGCTGATTATTTTTTCCCCCTTCTTCATATGCACTTAATTTCTTTATATCTTGATTTTAGATCGAAGCTTGCTAAGCCTACTGGTGGCATGATCTGACCCCTTGGTCAAGCATATCAACATGCACTACAAACACACCACACTCATTGGTCCAGCACATTTTGATAGCAGTACACCCGCACGTACCAAGGCGTTGTAACCTGCTACAGATTCATCATAAAACCACTGCTCTGTTGCACCTTGTTTTGCTGTTGGTGGTTTTCTACAGTTTCTTTATCATCACCACAGGACTGTTTATACTCCATATAAAGCAAATGTGGATATAATTTGGATGATGAGCTGCCATATGACTTCAAGTTGTGTCTCACTTATTGACAACCAGTTACAAGGGAGTGCTCTAGCTCACCTTCAGCTCACACATAATGCCAGAAACTTTGATATAAGCAATGAACAACCAGCTAAGTTCCTTAATTCTTTTCTTAATTTTTTTTTTCTCTTTCTTTGCTCTCTTTTTATCTTTCATCTCTTCTTCCATTGAGGACAATGCTCAATTTAAGTGTGGGGGACGACACATTTTGCATCTTTGACCGGCTGTTATTGGAAAAAGTCCTATTGTAGGGGAGATGCTGCCCAAATTTTTAATCAGACTAGTTTTTATTGCATATGCATAGTAGTTATATTTGCATTCATACATATATAATATAAATTTTAGAAAAAAATATATAAAAAAAAAAAGCAAAAAGCAAAATATATATATAAAAAAAAATGTGTTTTTGTTTGCATTAGTTTTAGGTTTAATTTGCATTAACATTAGAACTTCCACCTCTTTAACGTCCTACGGAATGACTATTAGTAAAAGTTGGCAAGAAACTCTAATCTAACATGTTTTTAAAATACAATTGTTTTTCCAAATAAAAGATTTTGGAATGTCTAATAATTGGAAAAGCATGACAGGACTTGAGAAGTTCATAATATCATTGTGTGTTATATCACCACATTAAGCCAAAAAGCCTACTATCAAATTTTTCATTAGTGAACTAATCTAAGCGTTGTTAGCTTAATTTTTCTTTTGGTTCAAAGTCACGAAATAAACGAGCCATTATAAAAAAAAAAAAAACACAATGTATTATACCCTTCTCTGAGATTAGTAGAGCAGTTGCGTTATGAATATGGATTGTTATTGCAATATTTTTTTTAAATATGTTGAAATGTTTCATACTTGAAGGCTCTGCGTACCAATGTCTGGGTTCGAAAAAAAAAAAAAGAATAAATTAATGTGTTAAATGTTGGTAAAAGAAAAAAAAAATAAGCAAATTCGCGAAGTGGTACAAAGTGGTGCAAGAAAAAAGGAAAGAGATGAACCCAGTCATGTACGTGTGGTGCTTCTATCTTTGCTCGAGTAGTTCGAGTTAGTAGATCCGTAGGGGTATTATAAAACCTAGTGCCTTGGGCCAATTGGACCGGGAGTCACTGGTTGAAAGCTCGTTACATGGACTACTTGACACAGACAGAGCATTTAGAGTCATGAAACATCCAAGTAAAAAAAGTGTGCAATTATTATGAAGTTATATTGGTGCTACTGGCTACTGCTATATATTATCTCTGCTCTTACTCTTCTGCTCTGCTATTCTTAGAGTTTTACCACTACATACCCAAAAACACTCTCCCATCTTCAAACCTTGGCCCCTTTACATCCTTATTCTGAACCCTGATGATCTTTTGAGTTACTTTCCTACTCTTTTGGCATGATGTATTATGAATTTTGATGGTAAGGTCGTTCGAAAGCCAAAGTTAGCATTCCTACTAACAATTTCTTCAAATGCTTTTCTCATGACTAACTTTAAAATGTTTTAGTTTCTTATCTTGTACTTATTTAAGTTAGTTATTTCCAATAAAGAAAATTGAGGTGGAATATTAGTCTTGCATTTAGTATTAGATTGCATATAGTTCTCTATTAATAATATTTTGATCGAGGGCGATCAAAAGCTAAGTGTGGGGGAATTTGATAAGTGCATATATTGCTATATTTTTGGTCCTTAAAACTAGTCTTATAGTTGTCTTCTATGTGTTATTTAATAACTTTTATTGACTTTTATTATTAGTAGGTTATTTATGTCTATATTATATTATAGTGAGTAAGTAGCTTAAATAGTGTGTTATTTTTATTATAGGTTCACTTTGCTAAAGGAAGAGAACAAGACTAAAGAAGCAAAGAAAAGAAAAGAAAAGAAAAAGAACCACAAGCTCACGTGAGCTTTGTAGAGTTAAAAGAAAAATAAAATAAAGAGGGCAATCTACCTTTCTATTCCTCCTTACTCAACTCTGTATACAGAGCAAACAAAAGAAGATCTTCCTACTTTCCTAATTCCACGTAAGGAACATCAAGGAGGAATTTGTTTCCTTATGTCCAAGATACAAAGACAAATGTAATTAGGGAATTATGGAGCAAATCAGAGATCACTTATTCTTCTCCACAAGTAATTTCCAAAATTTCTCAATTGGGGATTTCTCAATTGGGTATATAAATCCCTAATTTCTACCGCAAGGGGGGGACACACAAGCAGAGCGACAGAAATTTAGAGTTGTGAGAACAAGGTAGTTATACAAGGAGATCCGAGGCTACGAGATTGAGGAGTATTGCAGGAGAGGGTCGACATTGGTGGAGAATCAAGTGCAGCGGCTGCCTTGAGTTAATCCGAATTTCATAAGTTTCTCCCTACTTTATTCTTTAATTCTCTAGTTCTTGTGATTGAACTTGGTTGTTATACTTGTTAATTAGATGTTATTTTGGTTTCTAATTTCTGATTTTTGTCTAAGTGTTTGAACGCTGAGTTTATTCATATTTCAATGTTAAGTCTTGGTATTTATTCAGTTCATATGATCGTTGCTAGAATTAGAAGTTTAATACTTATACTTGTGATAGTGCACGATTACTTGTATAGGGTAATTAAGCTATGCTAGATTTCTATTGGACGCGGCGTTTAATGGTTATCTAGAGTTCAACGGCTTAATATTATTGTTGTGAGCAGCTCATGGTAATTATATTGAGTTTATGAATTGATATGATAAAGGAAGTTTATCGGGGTTGGCAATATTTTAGCAAGATTCTAAGTTTTTAGTGAGCTTAATAACGAACTGACCGCGGCGGTAGTTCGACAACCTAGATACTAAACTTATTATTGAACTAGACCAAATGACTGGGATTAAGAAACTAAGTTGTGTCTAATTCATCCATGATCGAACCTAAGTTATGTTGGTTGCTTGTTTGTCACTTGTGAATAGTAGAGTAGTATTTCTTTTATCTCTAAATTTATTTATATTAGTTACTCTAGTATGATTTCAAAACCCCCCCCATTCTATGTTCATATTAGTAAATAATGTATAATTTAGTGGTCATATTCTTTATGTACATAATAGTTTATTTTTGTTATGAGTTAAACTTTGAGAGTTAGGAATTTTAATAATCTTCTCGTGGGATCGACCCTTTCTTACCCTTTTACTAGTTGTTAATATTTTTGAAGGACTAATATAGGTATTATAAATTATTAATTTGTGTACGTTAAACGACACGTATCATGAAGATATCAACAAACTGAGAAGAGGAGGGCACATGAAGAACACGAATGTGACCAAGAGCAACCTTTTCTCGAACAAAATGAATGTCCATCTCCACATGTTTAGTACGTTGATGTTGCACGGGGTTATGAGACATGTAAACAGCACTAATATTATCACAATACACCACTGTAGCTCGCTTCAAGGGACAATGAAGCTCAAGTAACAGATTACGAATCGAAGCCGTCTCAGCAACCACATTAGCCACACCTCTATACTCGGCCTCTGCACTAGACCGAGACAAAGTAGCCTGTCGTTTAGAAGACCAAGAAATAAGATTGTCACCAAGAAATACACGCGAGTATCGGGGCACCCGCCCCAGTCAGCATCAGTATAGGAGACAAGGCCCGTAGCAGGGGCCGAGGAGAAGTGCATGCCAAAATCAAGAGTGCCCTTAAGATATCGAAGGATACGCTTAAGAGCATGAAAATGTGGATCTCGAGGCGCATGCATGAACAAACATACCTGCTGCACTGCATAAGATATATCCGGGCGAGTAAAGGTGAGATACTGTAGAGCGCCCGTGAGCTGACGATACAAAGTAGGATCGGAAAGGGGCTTCCCACTAGATGCACTAAGCTTAGACTTAGTAATAACAGGAGTAGCAGCAGACTTACAAGAAGACATATCAGCATGAGCAAGAATCTCCATAGCATATTTTCTTTGGCAAAGAAACATGCTATCCTTGGTACGAGACACAGAAATACCAAGAAAATAAGATAAAGGACCAAGATCCTTCATCGCAAACTCAGAACTCAGAAGAGCTATAATGCGGGTCCTGAGAGCATTAGACGAGCAAGTAAGGATAATGTCATCAACATAAAGGAGAAGATAAGCAGTATCGGAGCCCTGTCTGAAAATAAAAAGAGATGTATCACACTTGCTGTTCTGAAAACCCAAAGAGAGAATGTAAGTAGCAAATCGCTGATACCAAGCCCGGGGGGACCTGTTTGAGACCATAAAGAGACTTCCGAATAAGACAAACATGTTTAGGCTTGTCTGGATGGACAAAACCTGGAGGTTGATGCATATAAACGGTCTCCTGAAGATCACCATGAAGAAAAGCATTCTTCACATCCAGCTGATTAATAGACTAGTGCCTAGAAACAGCCAAACTCAACACAGTACGGATGGTAGTAGGGCGTACCACCGGACTGAAAGTCTCACCACAATCCACCCCAACCTCCCGACTTTTACCATTAGCCACCAAACGGGCCTTATATCGTTCAAAAGTACCATCGGATTTCTCCTTGTGAGTAAAAACCCATAAGCAACGAACAATATTAGCATCCGCAGGACGCGGTACTAAATCCCAAGTATGAGTGTCAATCATAGCATTATATTCATCACACATGGCATTATACCAGTTAGGATCCTCAATGGCACGTAAAGGAGAACGGGGAATAGGAGAGATTTGAGAAGCAGAGGAAGTGACAAGAGCATATTTAGAATTGGGTTTGAAGATACCTGATTGGGAGCGGGTCCGCATAGAATGGACCGGCTGGGTAGACTCAATGACTGGATTAGAAGGAGGAGAGGAAATGGGGCTAGGAGCAGGAGCATTGGGATCAGAATAAGAGCCAGGAGAGACGGGGCCAGAACTCGAAGGAGAGGAGTGTGAAGTTGGGCTGCTGGGAGCTCCCTGGGACGCGGGAGATGGGCCAGACGAGGCTCGGCCAGCACGCAAAAGAAGAGGAGAAGGCCTAGGGGTAGCAGACACGCTGGAAAGGGAAGAAGGAAAAGGAGAGTGGGTAGGCTATTGGGACCCCGTGGCGGACTCATCAGGCCCACGAGATGCGAGCGGCCTAGGGGGCCCAGCTCTCACATCCTCCTAGAGAGAAGGGCGTGGGCTCGAAGCTGGCTGGGCCAAGGAATTAATGAGGGAAAGGGAGTCAAGCTCGAAAAATAAGAAATCATAATCCATAGCTTGTGGAGTATAATGAGAGGAATTAGGAAAAGTGTGCTCATCAAAAACAACATGACGCGAAATAATCACTTTTTGTGTTTCAAGATTAAGACACCGATAACTCTATGAGAGAGAGGATAACCAAGAAAAATGCACGGAGTAGAGCGAGAACTCATTTTGTGAGACGTAGTGGAGGAAAGGTTAGGATAAAACAGGCAACCATAAGTACGAATATGATCGTAGGAAGGAGCCTTGTTAAACAAAATGTGCATAGGAGTGAGGTTATCCAAAAGAGGAGTGGGACGAATATTGAGTAAATAAGTTGCCATGTGCAAGGATTCGACCCAATATGAAGGAGGAAGAGAGGCATGAAATAAGAGGCAACGACAAATGTTATTGATGGTGCGAATCATACGCTCTGCTTTCCCATTTTGAGGAGACGTATTTGGACAAGAATGACGCCAAATCATGCCATGAGAAAGAGAAAAAGAAGTGAAAGATGCGTTGTCATACTCACGCCCATTATCACATTGCAAAGCTTTAATAGGAGGACCAAATTGAGTCATAACATAAGTATGAAAACGCACAAAAGTTGAGAGCACATCCGATTTATTTTTGAGAGGAAACACCCACAAATAATGAGAATAGTCATCAAGAAATAACAAATAATATCGAAACCCCGTAGGACTAGAGAGAGGATATGTAAACAAATCAGTATGAATAATATCAAATGGAGCATAAGTCTTAGTTAATGAAATAGAAAAGGAAAAATTGTAAAAAATAATCCCAAGTTTCAGGTGTCTTCCCATATTAATCCCAAGTTTAAATTATTTTTTAATAATCTGGAGTTTGGGAGTCATCTTCCCATATTGGTCCAAAAGACCTATAATCCTTTGAACCAATTTTAAAAAGTTGATAAGCCCATTTTATTTAAAAAATCACCCTATGCCTTCTCCCACTCCACTATTAAATGAAAGGCAACGGAATGTTTACGCGGCGTGCCTTTAAAACGGTTTTAACATTTTGGATAAGGGAGACTCTAACAACTTGGATTATTTAAAATAATCCAAAGTTGGGATTAATTTGGGAAGATGGCCAAAACTTGGGATTATTTTTGACAATTTTTCCAATAGAAAAAGGAAGACGACAATGTTTGCCCAATTGACAGCCATGACAAACTGATAATGTCTTATTACTATTACATCGAATAAAATCATTATTTCTAAGAAAACTAAGACCTTGATCTCCAGGGTGTCCCAAACGATTGTGCTATACTTCAGAGGAGATAGCAGCAAAGGCAGAAGAGGAAGAAGATGATGGAATGGAAGACACGGGATAAAGATTACCCACACTATTGCACCTGGTCAATATGGTCCCCGTCCGGAGATCCTTCACAGAATAACCAAAAGGATCAAATTCAACAGAGACACAATTATCGGAAGTGAATTGACGGACAGACACAAGATTTTTGATAATTTTAGGAGCATAGAGAATATTTTTTAGAGTGAGAGGATGAGTAGAGTTAGGGAGAAAAGAAGTGCCAGAACCCAAAATTGGTATTTTAGAACCATCACCAACCAAAATGTGAGAATTAAAATTACTCCAATTGACAAGAGGGGAAGTAATACCTGAATTATTCATAAGATGGGATGTCGCACCAGTGTCCATATACCAATTCGAGTCCGGAGGTTGCAATGATAAAGCATTAAAGAAAGTAGGAATCTCGGTGGGCTGGAAGCTTCCTTTGGGCTGGGGCCCAGAACCCCTTGTTGGTGGACTGATGTGGGGCGCCAATTACCAGGAGGTTGTGAGGGATATGGACAAGGTGGATAGAACATTTGCTGGGCCCAAGGAGCAGCCCACGTGGGAAAATAAATGGGATGGGCTTGATTAGTATTAGTAGACTTCCCCCCTGCTGCCCATTATGATTACTATTATTATTCTGCTTCCCCGTGTATTTTCCCTTTGACTTGCCATATCCATTTTGTTTCCCACCTCCATTAATATTACGAGCACCACCCCCACCTCCATGAGTAGGTTGAGACGATGGTGGAGAGATATTATCACCCGCCATAAGAACACCATCATTAGTAGAAGAAATAGACTCGGTTTTCTCACGACTAACACGATCCAACTCTAACATAGAACATGCCTTATCAAATGACGAAAGAGTAGACTGTTGAATTAACGTAGCAACCATACGATAGTCAGTAGTTAACTTACCAACCAATTGAAGAACTAAGCGTTCCTCGGTAATGGGATGATCTATAGCAGCAAGTTGGGTGGAAATAGCTTTGAGTGCCTGACAATAATCACCAAGAGATGCAAATTGAAATAGACGAATATTACCGAACTGGTTCTCGAGATGCACTACGCGAGTGCCTTTGTTATCTTGGAAAATATTGCGAAGGCGTTCCCATGCGTTCATTGCCGTGGACTTGTCATCCAAGATTTTAAGAAGGAGGTTGGTGGAGATTGTGCCGTACATCCATTGGCAAACAATGGCATCCAAGCGACCCCATAAATCATCATCAACGTCCTTTGACTTCTTGAACGATGAGTCTATGTGATCCAAGACATTATATGCCTTGGCGGTGTTGCGGAATAGCGTGGCCCAAGGGTTATATTGGACTTTGTCGATGTCAAGGACCAAGGGAATCAATGCTTTGACGTTGGTAACGCTCAAAGCCGGATGAAACGTATGGCTAACCGAAGATGGTGGACGGGGAGATTCAGGTTCCGGTGCCATGAATGAATGTAGGGAAGAAGAAGATGAGAGAAGATAGAAAAGGTAGAAGAAGATCAGCGCGGCCGAGGTTGGCCTGATACCATGTAAGAAGATAGATAACTCCCTTTAGGAGGCGTAGCTTTCTCATTCACAATATATATCAATAATACAAATAACCCTACTTTACATAATTAGATACTTTACATAATTACAAAGGTTAAGGAGGGACACTAAATATATTATCATATATTTACTCTAATATATCTCTTGCTAAAGATCAACGTTATTGACATCAAAATCCAGCGGAATTACACAATTAAGTACCAAGAAGCATCTACATTCGTAAAACTATGTATTACACTATTACATGGTTCTAGAGATCAATACAACTATACAAGGTTCAATTATAGAACTATCAGACTCAAAACCAATGACGGAACCAAGGTGAGACTACGGTAGGCCATGGTAACGCCCCTCCTACGACTTTAGGTATCTATCAAAAGAACTAGTTGTGTTATTAGTTGAGTTGATACTAGATGGTTGAAAATTTTTCACAACTCCAAGTTTTGCGTTCAAACATCCTTATGATGCACAATCTATTTCAAGTTATCTAATCCTGGTTCCGTTACTACTTACACCCTACTAAACACTGCTAGAATAGTTACGTTCCTTGTGATCTTGTATGAACAACCAACACCTTTCTAAAGAATAAAATTTCTTAAACTAGATTTTTCATTCTTCTGCAAGAAACAGAAGGTTGTCCATGGCACCTTAACAACTTAAACTCAAACACCAAGTTCTGTAGTAATCCCTTCTTCTTCTCAACGCTGTTCACCTCATACAATCCATCATAGACATACTCAAACCTATGAAGCAAACGACCATGAATACGACGAACCACTTTAAACCCCTTCACAACCCTTACAGGACTTTTTGACATCATGCTCTCCCATAGAGCAAGATTTCCACCCTTCAACTCCTGATCATTAGGCTTCTCAAGCTCCTTCGGCCGCGCTTTCCCTCCTTCACCAATGTATGTTAAAACATTAGGATCACTCATAATATCCAAGTACCCTTCATTAGCAACAACACAAGTAGCAATCCTTTTCCTACCCAACTCCATCCAATCAATCCCTCTTTCATAATGCCTGTGTAATCCAACAAGTCTTAATTCGACTCGATATCGAAATCTATCCCCAACTTCAACTCCAAGCACAGGACCAACAATTGAAGCACACCCTTTAGAGATCTTTCCCTCTTTCGTCAATTCATTCATTGCTTTCAAATCAACTCTCACCCCTTCTTCACCATTTGTAGAAATTTCCTCACACCTTTCCCTAAACAATTTCAGCCTTTGAACAAGCTTAATTCTCTCTCTATCATCCTTCACTTTCATGGGGTTTTTCTTTACCATAAGTCTATCACATTTTTCTCCATTTCCCGACTTACTTTTCACAGCCCCAACTTTTCTCCTCCAGTGAAAATCATTCCTTCCACCCAACCCTTTAAGTTGCTCTTTTTGAGTGGATCCTAACACATTTGAGCCAAATCCAGGAGGAAAATCTCTAGTGTAATGCACAAAAGTGGTTGATTTTCCTAACCCAGATGAGGAATTTCCAGATAATGCAGAACTGGGATTTTCAGGGATGAAATCACAGTTTTTCATGGTAACAAATTAAGGGTTTTTTTAGCAAGAAATGCAGGAAATTTAGTGGGAAATTTAGGAAAAACCAGAAAAACAGAGTGTGTGTCAAACCCAAGTGAGATATCAGGCAAGATGAACAGAAAATTGTATTTCTAACTTAGATTAAGGAAAAAAACTAAGACATGCAGAGAAATTGCGTTGAAAAAAACGAAATTAAATGCGGAATAGCACAATTTGAGCACAAAATGCAAATGAGGTTAGTATTATAATTGTGGATTGAAAGTAGTTGATTTATATAGGAATTTGAAAGGGCTTTTGTACGAGCTTTCGCAGAAGCTTCATAAGAGAAAATCAGAGAAGAGTAATGAAGTGATGAGTCAAGAGATTCTTCTTTGGTATTAAGTTTTTCTTTTTTTGGGGAAGAGTTTTGCCTTCTTTTTTCTGTTTTCAGGCTGGTGCCATGACCGGCTCATACTTTGCTAAATTGAGAAATTTCTTGAACATGGAATAAATGTTTTGACCAGCTTATTGGCTCATTAGCTAATGAGTAATGACAATGGGAGGTTGTTACACATACCCATCGGATATACAACCTACTACTAATAGCTAATGAGTAATGTCAATGGGACGTTATTTTTTAATAAGTGCAACACTTTCCTTATTTGGAATAGTCACAATAAGTGCAACTAAGCTCAAAATGGTAAAAAAAGTTCAATATTATTACAAATATGTCACCAAAAAGCAAGAAGAGACCACAAGTTTTTTGTTTGATCACCTGAATTACTCTTTCTTATTGTGGTCCCAACTTTCTCTCTACATTCCTTGGTATTTCACCACTTTCTCTATATTGCACTTATTGAAAAACGGAGGAAGTAGTTATTATGTTGAGTTGGATTCCATTATCACAACCCATCAACAAGTCTATTAATGGTGGGTAGCCTACTCGGTGGGTAGACAAAGTTTTTTCCCTATATAGCATAAATGTGACCGACATATAGTTTTATGAAACTATGTCTTCATTGTCTTGTATGGAAAGTAAATGACAGACTTACTTCCTTTTTGAAAGAAATAAATGTAAAATAAAAATTATTTATGTATGAAAAAAGCTAGTGAAGATATTTTCCTCTCAAGAATTTCAATTGTGACTCAAATATTTTTGTGGTAAAAGTGATGCAATCTGTACTCTATCCATCGCAATTTAATTTACCCTTGTGTTTTCCATACAAATTGTGCCAAAAGCATACTCCTATATTTTACAACAAAGTTGGAGTTTAATAAGTAATATATAATATATTAATAAACAAGTTAGATCCATATGGGGTTAGATTTAAATTTTTCTTCCACAAAATATTGGCGCTTTTTTATGTGTAAACACAATCTTTTAGTAGTATATTACTCCGGAGTATAAGAGAAAGTGTGAGTATAAATTACAATGTGATAGCGAAGTTTATTTAGCCACATTCATTAAAAAGGTCAAGCAAAATCTTCTTCTTCTCGAAAACCTAAACATCAGCGCCGTCAATCACCACACAAATTCTTGGTGGAATTTACTGATCAAATCAGTTATACAATTTAATTCATGTTGTGAGCCTTTCTGAAAGCTAACTCTTGCAACGAACTTGGTTATTTCACCATTCAAGTAATCAATTGTAATATCCAAGGTGAATCTCACGTCTTTATGCTTTACATTACTGATGAATTATGAGTAAGGTTGTGCCTACGTACCAATTATCTCAATGGAATTAGACTATTATTATTATTTGTCTACAAACTATTGTGTAATATATATATATATATATATATAGATGTTACTTAAATTACAACCGACATAGTTCAATTTTTTTATTGATGTTTTTAATTGATATGACACATGATTTTTTTTTTTAAAATCTAATCGGTATAGAGGATTTTATATTTTTTTTTTTCCTTCTCTCATTAGAAGATGAGGAAAGTCACAAATGCTAAGAGATTCCTCTATGTTGCCTTTTATTAAAATACCAATAATACTTGATTAGTGAAGTCGTGTATAAAATATCTAAGATATGCGTTTATTTTGAAAAGAAGAAGAAGGTGGTGAAAAGGATACATTTCAATCAAATGTACAAAGGATTTAAGAATAATTTTAAAAGGATTAAGTCAAAAAATATTTTATAAAAAGGAAATAGTTCTATGGTTATATTGTGTATAAAAATGTTTTGTTAATTGAATTATAAACAGTTTTCATATCATGTTTTATTTGAAAAATACAAAATGTGAAATTTGCTTTTATATGCAACTAGAGTGTTCATGCAAGAAAATATAGTTTCTTGTGAAAAAAGAAGGTTCTAGAAATAATTCCTCTTCTTCTAGCACCTTTTTTCTCAAAAAAAAAAAATATTAACTACTAAAAAAAAAGAAAATAGGGGTGGAATCCTATACATATATATAATATTAATTTTTTCAAATATTTCAATATACACAAAGTGATATCAAGCAAAAAAAGACAACATTTCTACCTTTTTTTCCACCAAGAGTTCATCCTTATCCCTTATTTTTCTCATATATTTCATGCAAGAGGCATTATCTATTTATTCAAAGTAATTTGTTAGATTTTGGGACATTCTTTTTTTCTCTCTTTTTTTGAAAGTTATCAACAATATGTTAGGTGCCCTTTCTCATGAGGGAGACACCTATCAAGGGTAATACACTCTTAAGTCTTAGCATTACTTTTAGCTACAATTTTTTTATGAGAATAAGTTCTAGGAGATGAGATTTTTATCATTTTAATAATATTATATACATTCATTTCATCAAATTTTAATCCTCAAAGGAGAATAATTTAAGGGTACACACTTATCTTAAATTAAGTTTGTCCACAAATCCCTTCTAATATGAACTATCTTAAAACCTTTGTGGCGCACAAGATAAAAAGATGATATAAAGTAGGTTGTTAAGTTTCTTCATTATGTTAGAATATCTATACTAATATATTAAAAGGTGTTCCTAAACAAGGAACGGTTACACGTGGTGCTCTCCCTAAGGGCACTCCATATAATTCATATACAACAAAAAAAATAGAAATTGCATAGTATAGGGTTCGATCCCGTTATTTGAAGTTTATATACTAAAGTCTTAACCACTGGACCGAGTGATATTTATTGTTATCTCCCAAGTATAATATTAAGAAATGAATATTTTTCTTTCCCGAGGCATAGCCCGGGCCTAATAACTAGTTAATTATAAAAAATTGCCTCCGTTTTTTTAGTTCTACCATTTTGACTTTTTACACTATTCACAAATTCAAATTCAATATTTTTTTGCTACTTAATGGCTCTGTTTGGGGAATCATTTTAGCTACCTTAAATGATAAGGTGCTAACATATTTTAGGTGCTAAAATGATTAGTAGTGTTTGGGGAGCACCTAAAATAAAATTTCAGGTGGTTAAAATGACTTATATGATAAGTTAAAATTTTTACCTTTTCAAAATCAGGTGACTGAAATTTTGGAAAATATTTCCAAAATTTTGACAACAACTAATTTTGCCAAAATAATTTATCAACTTAATCAACTAACTTTGCCAAACAGTTAAAGTAATCAGTCACCTTATTAGTTCCAGCACCTTATCAGTTTCAGCTTTATCTTATCAGTTTCAGTTAACTTATCAGTTTCATTTTATTTTCAGCTAGTATTGCCAAAGAGAGTCTTTGTATTCTCTCGCTTTTATATTTGTTTGGTTGTTAATTAAATTAAATTGATTATCTTAATGACGCTCTCTAAGCTCCATAAACCTTCGATCCTCATAATCATGCTAAGAAAATGAAGAATAAGAACTTTTCAGTGACCTATGGGCTATGCACTTATTTAGTTATTTCAAATAACGATTTAAACTTTTTATAATGATATGAAAATTATAATAATTCAGTTCTGATTTTTTAAATTGTAATTTGACTAATGATTACATACAATCTATACTAATATATTAAAAAACGTTCCTAAGAACGTATATGTGCCACGTGTCACCATCCCTCATTCAGTAACATTCTATCCACATCTTTCTCATATAGTAAAAAAAGAAGTATTGTTAACGTGAAGATTTGAATCCACAACCTCAAGTATGAAAGAAAGAGATTCAACCATCACTCCACCATACTATTATTGCTTATTTAATCAAGATTAATGATGATATATGAATGGAGAACTTTTGAAATCCATATAATGAATGAGATGATTTTTTTTAAATGAGTATGAGACAATTTATTTAACTACTACTAAATTGTAGCACAGAGAAACCCGGGGCATCGCCCGGGCCTATATACTAGTTATTATATAAAAGTCCTATGATATATTTCCTACTTGGTATCAATTAAGACAATATTTTTGCTATCAATAATAATATTAATTACCTACTTCATATCACGTCCAGTATTTTTCCAACAATATGACAACAATTTCTTATATTTTGACATTAAATTATAATTTCTTATTTGATACTTGATAGCAATATTAGCAACTAAAAAGATATTCCTCCTTGATATTGAATGGAGTACAAAAAGATTATGCTTACCTTTTAGATATACAATACATAAATGATGCGCTTTGTGCTTCCAAATGAAAATAGTCTTAATAGAAACAATCTTTTACATCCTTACTGACTAAGTTACTATATGCATGGAGCACAACTAATTATCGAATCAACAAAAAAACAATTATATACGTTTTGTTTTCATTGAATTCTCCAAAATCATCCTACTTTAGGACATGTAACAAGGTCATATAATCGACATGGTAAAAACATTGTATAAGAAATCTCTGTTGCACTCTGGTTAAAATCTCCAAATATCTTTCTCTTGTTACACTATCACCAAGTTTGATATGTTACTCTCTACAATTTTTTTGATTAGTTGTAAGTTGTAACCTTTGCAGTAACACCGCATCACCAGTTAATTGCTGTGTCTCCCAGCTTTATTATTTGGAATTTTGACAAATTGTTGGTAAAATTCCACCAAATAAGTTGAAAAGAAGGGAAAAAGGTCCTAAATGCTAAAGCCACCTCAAACACAAATCATAACGGTTTAAACTGTCATAAATCATAACTTATGCTATAAGGGAAATGCTAATATCTTGTTTAATGCTTGAAATATTTCAAATTAGGCTACTTTTGTTACATCCCATCAAGCTCTAAAGTAGTAAGTACCCCTAGCTAACCTCAAATAACTCCACAGTAAAGAAAAAAATCAAACATGTTTTGGGTAATAAATCAAAAACTTACTTTAATCCAAGATAAAATACTTGATTTTGCTACAAGTTTATAAACTCCTTTGCTCTCCAGATGTTGCTCTTCTTGCACTCAAAATTAAATATCAACTTCATATTTTATAAAACAATTTCATTTCTGTTTTGACAATGCAAACTAAAAGATCCATTTTACAGCAACCAAAAAGCTTGCCTATATTAAAAAACACAATGAGATATAGGAAGCAATCAAGTAATGATGATAAAGATGAAAACTCAGAAGGAAACAGGGCAATGAGGCAACGTTTGCCTAGGAGATGTAAAGACATTCAACCGTTTTATGCAATCGACATCGCGTTTGATGATGAAATTTATGATCATGTCACGAAGAAGAAAAGAGGGTCAGGAACTTCCTCAAGATCTTCTTTAAAAACAAAGGAAGCTCAAGGCGCCTTAGGAGTACAAGTACACCCTAGGCGAAAACCGGATATTTCTATGGTTGAGAAACAAAAAGATAAGGTAGAAATGAGCATACCAACTATCTTATCTTGGCTTATTGAGATGAAAGTTGTAAGGGAAAATACAATGGTAAAATGCTTACATGAGGTTAATAAGGAGGTGATTGGAGAAGGGATAATGACTAGAAAAGGGATTTTATGTTATTGTTGTAAGGAAATGTTTTCTGTCTCTAACTTCCCCCGTCATAGAGGAGATCACTCGGCTCATAAGCCTTATGCAAACATATTTGTTGGAGAAACGGGTGTTTCATTGTTGACTTGTCAGATCGAAGCATGGAACAGGCACTCGGTGCCTGCTCGAAGTGGCTATCAACATGTTGTGAGGCGGCCTAGGGTCCGAGATAACTATGATGATTCTTGTGTGATTTGTGCTGATGGAGGTGATCTTATATGTTGTGAGAATTGCCCTTCTACTTACCACCCTAATTGTATGGGTTTTAAGGTTAGTTTGCCTTTGTCCTTCGATCCGTTAGTAATTTTTCACTCTTGGAGTAAATTGATGTCAATTAGTTAAGCTAGTAAAATTCTACAAGGATCGAGTAATCGAGTTGTATGTACCTCATATAAGATAATGTTCATTGTACCCGTTTTTTTAACTGCAGGGAGTTCCTCAAGATGAGTGGCATTGTCCCTATTGCCATTGTAAATACTGTGATCAAGATACCTCTGACGATCTTCTCCTAACTTGTTTTCAATGCTTAAAAAAATGTATGTGAAGCTATTCTCATGTCTTATTTTTCTGGAGAATTGTCACCAAATAAACCCATCTTCATTAAACGGTCCAAACTATTGATTAACATTGTAGTATGATTTGTAACTTGTAATGAAACATGTACAAACAATTCTTTGATATTAAGGAATCTCGCTTCTCTCCTTTTTGGCTATCACCCCCTCCTCTATGCACATGTTTAACAAGTTGTAAGTCATGGGTGATTGCTTAGGGACGACACCCGTAAGGTTGACAATCTCCGAGTTGATCAATAGAAACACCGTTTAATAAAAACAAGGCATTGTTGGAGCTTTTTGTGTCAATTTTATCTTTTCTTCCCTAAAATTTTACAATTTTATACATTTTGAGCAGTTACTAATTTAGCTCATGATCCAGTTCATTGCCTAGATCATAGACAATGCTCAGAGGTGATTGAAAAAATACCGATATCTCTTCAATCACCCAGCATACCCTTTTGTGGAAAGAGCTGCTGGATGGTAAGTTTTTCTAACAACCTTTTTGGCAACCAAAGCAAGATATACTAGACCAAATCAAATTTGGCATATATAGAATCAATGCTTAAAGTTTTCTGTTCTCTGTAATATTTTCATCCTTTCACTTTCAAGGTGTACCGAAAATTAGAGGAGAAGTTGGGAAAATCTATGCCAATAGGAAGTGGACTTTCATGGACAATAGTTCGGAGGATGGACCTAGATTTTGCTGGACAAAACTCTGAAGATTTGTATTTGAAAGCCAACTGCAATTCTATGGTGGTTTTAGCAGCAAAGTTGATGGAAGAGAGCTTCAAACTTATAGTTGATAGGCAAACTAGAACTAACATGATCCAAAGTGTGGTCTATAATTGTGGGTAAGTCTTCCTACATGCCTGATAATAGAAACTATGTTACTCAGAATTTTCATTTCATCTTAATTACTCGTGTTTGATCCTCATTTCGACACTTCATTCTAGCTGAAGTTGTAGAGATTTCTAAGATAATAGCTATGTTGGAGTGTTGGACACTTACCTGTATCAAATATGAGCACCTAAGTCCGAGTGATATAGATACAAACACAAAAAAAATAAAGATGCAAATGTTTGTCTTTGTAGGTCCAACTTCACAAGGACCAACTTCAGCAGGTTTTATACTGCTGTTTTGCAGTTTCAAGGGCAGATTATTACAGTGGCATCATTGAGGTAATTCTATCTGTTAAAAACAAAATTTATACATTACAGTATTACACTAGCTTACATTTGTGTCTAGCTAAAAGTTATGATATGCAGCAAATTCTTGTATCAATAGTCTGTTAATCAAGCCAGATATTCATTAAACAAAAACAGATAAAAAGTTAGCCTAACGAGCTCTAGTGTCAATAGTTATAGAAAACACTAAATTTGTTACATACGTGAAATAACATATTCAATGGCTAAAAAGTTATCTCGCGGTTAGTTTTTTCTCTAAAGTTGGATCGTATACATATCCATTCGAATTTTCTTTTTTAACTGTTAATCATCGTCTCAATCTCTAAGACTTATAGCTATGTTGTGTGTACATCAGAATTCCTTCACCTGAACTAACAGAGATACCTTTCATAGCAACAAGTGAAAGGTGGAGAAACAAAGGGATGTGCAGGCTCCTGCTGATAGCCATTGAATCAGTAAGTATAGAATGAAAAGTTGCAGTTTTCTTTTCTGTTCTTATTTTTGGTAGAAATGAAATTTTTTACGCAGCTTGTTTATTTGTTTCAGGCACTAGCAGATATGGGGGTGGAACGCATCATGATACCTTCTTCAGATGAAATGGTAGAAAAATGGCAAGAGAAGTTTGGGTTTAAACCTCTAGAAGAAGCTATAAAAAGAGAAATAACCAACTTGAACACCCTCATGTTTCCTAAAACAACAAGGTTGCAAAAGCTGATCAGCAATCCTAAGAGAAATATGCTGCTTCATGACCTCAATTTGCCTCCAAAAGAACAAGAGTGAATTGTGTGATTTTTTATCAGTCTAATTTCAGAAGATTCATATTTGGTGCAAATCAAATGTTATGTTGTGCAAGTATACAGTTTAGTACAGAATAAGAAAAACTTAATTAAACTGGTTCAATAGCTTGGTGTTCATGCCATCTATGTTGTCAAACTCAATTATAGTAGTGTAGGTTATGACTTGTGATTATCTAGGTATCAGACTTCGCTATTTTATGAAAAACTATGTAAGTTTATGTTCTGAAGTGAAGTGTTTATGCCTTTTTTATTTTATGTTAGATTATCATGATCATCCGACGGGAGTACGTGAGTTGAAAGAAAGTTTAAGTAACATTACACATAGAGATGGCAATGGGTAGGGTCTGGGTAGGATAAGGCTAGACCCTTACCCATATCCTAATTTTTGGATGTAGACCCATACCCTACCCGTATTTATAGGGTAAAATTTTTTAGGACCCTTACCAGTACCCGTAGGGTCCGATAGGGTATGGGTAGGGTCTAGGGTCTAAAATGGATCCAACACAAAAAAATATTCAGCTTACATTTCACGTGTATATAAAATCGTTCAGCACAATTATAATATATATATATATATATATATATATATATATATATATATATATATATATATATATATATATATATATATATATATATATATATTATTTTGCAATTAGCATACATAATAGTATCACATATTCACATTCCATAGCAATACATAGTTTTTGCACATCCCAAAAGTCTCATACATCAAAATATAAATAAAGAAAGTGACACTGTGATAGTGAGAGACTGAGAGTAGAGAAAGAGAGTGAGAGTAGAGCGAGAGACCGATGCTGTGAGAGTGAGAGACTGAGAGAGTGAGAGTAGAGCGAAAGATGAGACGTGATTGCGATTTGCGGCTAGGTTTCCTAGGTGAGGGAGGGTTTTAGTTTACTAGAAGCATATGTTTATATATATATATTTTAAAAAAATAAAAATATATATTTTAATTGGTGTAGGTCCATGGGTAGGGTCTGAGTATCTGAGGAGTGGACCCTTACCCTACCCTTACCCGATAATATCAGGACCCATACCATACCCTTACCCATAGAGTCCAAAAAATTAAGACCCATACCCTAATTTTAGGGTAGGGTTTGGGCGAATCTGGGTAGGATCTGGACGGGTCTGGGTAGGGTCCTGGACCCATTGCCATCCCTAATTACACATGTGATGATATTAAAAAGACAATCTTAACAGGGCAATAGTAAAATCTGATACTCCCTCCAGCTTCCGTTTGTAATTCGTTGGTTCATTTTGAATTTTGCACCATCCCCTTTGACCTTACTTTTACTAGGGTTGATTAACATATCACTATATCAGGGTGGGTCGTATTCGAGTTAATAATAAATGGGTTGAACATGTCCCAACCCAAACCTAACCCGTTTATTAAACGGGTTGCAAAACTCAACCTTGACCCGACCTGTTTATTAAACGGGTTACCCATATAACCCCTTTAACCCATTTACATATATATTACTATTAAATTTTTATTAAAATTTATTAGTTTTCAACAATAAATTCAGATAAAAGTATGCATGATTAGATTTTTTTTTTTCAATTTTTGTGTTCTACAATTAGTATTTTTAAAATTTTCACCAACTTTAACACAACTTTTTAGGAAATTTATATTTTAATGAGCTAAACAGGTCAAAACAGGTTAATTTCGAGTTGAAAATGTCAACCTTAACCTAACCCATTTAATTAAATGGGTAAGTCGTGTCAACCCATTTACTTAAATGGGTCAAAAATCTCAACCCAAACCCGTTTATTTCAGATCGGGTTCGGGTTCGATAAACGGATTGGGTCAGTTTTTCACCGCGCTACTTTTTACTAACATATGAAAACACATGTTACTATGAAAATGTCAGGTTCAGTAGTGTTCCATTTGTGGGATCAAATTTATGTTTTAAATATACGATTAGTATTGTTGACCAACAAGTGTACTATAAATTTATTGTCACATCAGCTCACTTTAGTTAAAATGAATAACTTTTAAGTCAAAATTAATCATATTTTTTTTGACGGGTCCTTTTTAAAATAAAAATAATTTTTAACCTTAAATGAGTCCCTTCAATATAAGTAATAAAAGTAGGTTTGGCAAAAGTTGACCCAATCCGACAATTCGACCCGAACTTAACCCGAAATAAGTGGGTTAGGGTTGGGATTGTTGTAGCATTTAAGTAAATGGATTGCACGATGAACCCATTTAATTAAACGGTTTATGTTCAGGTTGACATTTGCGACCCAAAAATGACCTGTTTTGACCTTTATAAGTGCCTATTTATACATATTTTTACCCTCTAATATAATACTTTTAGTGTCGTCTGTTGAGTTATATGGGTTAAATATTATACTTTTAGGTTATTTCAGTTAAATAATTAGTTTGAATTATTATATATTATAACTTACTTATTCCCTATTAGTAGTTGTGTTTACATGATTATTTATTAGTTTGACCCATATTATATTTCTATACTAGTAATAAGTTATCGAATGTTGGCAGGTACATAATCATATCATAGTCAAATAAATGAAAATTGGCCTTTGGTGAATTAATGGGCTAAACCCTTACGACCCGTTTGGTAGTCGTTAATAAATTACGGTAATGGAAATGAAATTTAAGTGTAATGTTATTAGGGGAGCACCCTTAAAATCTCTATGGGGATGTATTTTTCCTCTATGGGCAAGCAATCTCACCCATAAACTTGTGTTTTTGTCTCCAAGGGAAAGCAATTTTCATTACCACTCATTACCACCTACAAGGTGGTATTGGATGGGAATGAAAATTCTAGAAGAAAAGTAGACACTTTAGGATAAATTAGCATTACCATGGGAATGGACAATGATATTCTTCACAAATTTACATATAAATTTATTCCCATTACCGCCATTTATAACCAACTACCAAACGAGCCGTTAATGTAATAAGCAAAATATATCACACAATTGAAATAAGCAAAACTCACGCAAATCATCATGAAATGTGAAGTAAATAAAAAGAAGAGCAAAAGAAAAGCCCATTACTTTTTTGAGGGTTAGAAAACCCATTTGGGCAAAAGAAGAAAAGGAGCTGGATTGGTTTCTTTGGGCTGGAGACTCACGCATGATGAAGTCAAAAGGGAAGGACGCAGCTTTAGTAAGTAGACGTGGGCTTTGATTAAAAGCCACAAAACAGCAAAAAAATAAGAAGTGGGTCTTGATTGAAACCTAAAAAAACATCAGTAGAATAAAAGAGGAGGAGAAGGAGTAGAGGGAGATGTGCAGAGGACGACGCAGCTGTACAGCCATACGCTACAGAGATATCGAAGGATGTCGTCCGAAAATTCGTCCCTAATGAGTTTTCTCTACTCTCTTCTAGTTTTTTCTTTGTTTTTATGTCTAACTAGTTATTATATCCGGGCTATGCCCCGAGTAAGGAAAAATTTCATTTATTAATATTATACTGTAGATGATAACATCAAACATCACTTGGTCTAGTGGTTAAGACTTTAATATATAAACTTAAAGTCGTGGGATCAAATCTTATATTATGCAATTTCTTTTTTTTTTTTATTGAACGTGGGTCACATGTAGAGGTGTTAATTCAGTTCAACAGTTCAGTTATGGTTATATCCAAACAGGTTCAGTTCATATCAGTTCAGTTTAAAACAGTTAAAATTATTAACAGTTCAGTTAACAAACTTTTCAGTTCAGTTTAATTCAATTATTATTCTTTCCAGTTTCAGTTCAGTTGCAGTTTAAACCATTTTACCCGAACAATTAAACCAACCAACGGTTGAATCCATTGCAGTTAAAATACGTTGCAATTAATTTCAGTTTCGTTTCAGTTTATTTCAGTTATTGACGAAAATCACATAAGTTCGACAATAATCGCATCGGTTCAGGTAGAAGTTAGTTACATTCTTGTACTTGTTCGGGAAAAAGGACCTTCATGTCGGGTTTTGGCCAAATGATTTTTTCCATCCGGTTTAAATTAATGTGGCAAATAAGTGTAGTCCAGCACTTCCCTTGAAAAAAAACGGTTATACTTCCCAAAAACGTGTATGAAAGTGACATCGATATATGTGTACTTTACTGATATATTCGACCATTTGGAATAAGACAATTTTATATAAGTCGATATTCAAACTTTTAGTTGTATGCAAATCACATCATGTTTGGTTAAAAATGACGTCTCATATCAGTATAAATTCTTATAAACTTCCTCGAAAGACGAGTTAGATATTTTTTAAAAAAGCTGATTAGAATAATGTCTTACTATAACTATATTAGATCAATGGATCAATATAACTGTACTAGTAATTAAGCTATATGCATTTGAAAACTAAAAACATTCAGTCAATGTAAATAAGTTAATATTGGATTATATCAAGGTATCTATGTGAATCGATATGTTAAATCAAGACAACAATACTCCATTTAAGTTAATCGTTAACAAGTTATATTCAATTTGAAACTCATACGTACATTTTAGCCAAACTGAAAGAAATTGATATTAGATTAGATAAATGTATCAGAGTAAGTCGGTAAAGTAATTGAAAATAAATGTGCTCCTTTTTAAGTAAGATTAAGTTGTATGATTCATTTTGATTTTAAAACACAAGGCTCTATTTAATTTTATCATCTTTAAGTTAAATTCATTTCGAAACTCAAAACATCTAACTAAATTGAAACATATTATTATCGAATGAGATCAATGAATTTATCAATGTAAGTTGATAAGCTAATTCATGATAACAATACTCCATTTAAGTCAATTGTATGTAAGTTATAATCATTTTGAAACTCAAAGCATAAAACTGGATTGAAACAAAGTTATGTTGATAGTGGATTAGATCGTTGAATGTATCAATAGTGAAACAACTTAACACGAGACATATAATATAATTATTTCGATAATATAGTTTGGTATGACATATAATGAGGTTTGTTACTATACTTGTTTCACATTAACAAAATCTTAATCGACTTAATCTTATTGCTTGTTAGCAAGATCTTGATACGAAGCAAAAATTTGTATACTATAAGGTTTGTTACTAACTAATGTTTGTTATTACTTATATAAGTACATAAGTGAATATAAATGAGTTATTAGTTAGTTGAGTATTTTATAAGTAATGCTATAACTCTATAAGAGGTTTTATCTTAATAGAAGTAATAACCATATATTAATATATAAGTAAATAATAACTTAGATAAATAAGTACCAATAACTAGGTTTAAATAACTAATAAGTCAAAGTAAACGAAATATCTGGTTATATTCAGTTGAATAATATATGACATAATTATCTATAATTAAAAGATCATTAGTTTTATGCAGGAGTTCATAAAACTTGTACTGATTATAGCTTAATATTTATTTTTACATTCTAAACTACACAATATTAACAACAATAACAAAAAAGATTCATAGAGTAAATTAAAATTAACAGCAGAACAACTATAATAGTAATAACAACAAATGTAAAATTAATAGTTTAAAGTATACTAGTAATATTTATTCTTATCTATTGATCAAATTGCTAGATATTTAAAATCCTAAGAAGGAAACTTCACTTCATCCTAGCCGTCGATTAAGAAAAATCTATGGCTTTAACCTCATTGACACAACACACACAGATCACTATTCCCAGCAATCTGATCCAAAGCCACAAAATTAAAATCAATGGTTCTGAATTAGTCTTCTTTGACCTACGTGCTATTTCTTCCTTGGCAAGTGAATACCATTCTCTCACTAGCCACCATCTCAGGCTCTCAGCGTCATTTTCAATTTCTCAAATCTCAATCCTCTTTTTTTTTGTTCTTCATCATTTTATTACTATTTTTTGATGATTCTTGTTTCATTTTGTTTTTCAAGGTCTGGAATTTGTCTATCGAATTGCTGTCAACGTTATAATTTAATTGTTTTTTTTTGTTAATTCAGGAAGCGAGACATTAGACAAGGACAAATCTTAGGTTTCTGGGTCATTGTAAATTATCTATTTGTTGAAAATTTTGGTTGTTTGGAAGAATTTGCAAGTTGGTTTTATGGTAGAGTTTATAATTTTGGTATATTATTTAAAAAGGTTCTTACTCAATTGATTGAATTTTTTCGACATCTAGCTATTTGCCTGAACTTCTTTCCTCTCTTTTCTCTGATTTCAAGAACCAAATTCAGTCATATTGATTTAGTTGATTGATAATATTGTCTATTTTTCAGTTTCTAATTCTTATTTAGTTCCATCTGTTTATATGGAATTTGTGTGAAAGAGGTTGAAAATTTTCCTTGCTTTTCTTCTGTAATTTGTCACATGATTTCCTCGTTTGTTTTCCTTTCTTCTTTCTATTTCCTCCATTTATTTTGAAGGACTATTTCCTCCAATTTTAGTTTCCTCAATGGTGGTCAATTTAATCCTTTCCTCAAATTCCTTTTTATCCTAGATTTGCTATTTGTGAACTTAGAGTTTGTAGTTTTTCATTTCCAGTGCTTTCTTATTTATGTATTCTTGCAAGTTTATCATATTCGAGATGTTTATTGATTTGAAGTTAATTTGTGTCTTTTTTTTCTATAGGGATGAACATTTTATCTTACAAATATATTGAGGATGAAGATACAATCCCTCCTGTAAAAAAAAAGAATACAATCCCTAAATAATTTGCTTTGAGCTTGATTTTTATTGTATCTTGTTTTTTTTCTTCTTTATTTTAATTTCAGTTTTGTTGTAATGTACATTTTACTTTATATACTTCATTGTAATTTAATCTTGTAAGTTTACTAAATTCCAGATTTTCAATTTCAAAAGCTTTGAGTATTTGAACTTTTTGATGCCTTTGTCCTCATATCTCAACTATAAAAAAAATTAAGTGAATAAACATTTTTTATTATGTTGTAATTGATAGAATTTATATTACCTCTGTATTTATTTAGCTGCAACAAATGCATTTTTGCACATGATATAAAGGAAAGAGGAGAGAGTAAATTCATATATTAATAATAATATTTTCATGATAAATTTTCATGTGAGAATATATTATAAAGTTGGGTAAAATGTAAATTCGATTTGGAGTGTAAAATCATTGAGCTTGACATAGTTGAAAATTATCAAGAAATTAAGTTATATCTTATAAATTCAAGTATTAATAAAAAAATATCATGATAAATTTGTATGTGAATTGGAGTACTATCATCAGTTCGGGTACAGTTAAAAATTAGTTTAAAACAGTTTTAGTTTAAATCGGATTCAGTTCAGTTCAGTTTCAGTTTGAATCAGTTCAGTTAAATTAGTTAAATATTCAGTTCAGTTCAGTTCAGTTGATCGGTCAACTTTTCAGTTTTTCACAGTTATTTTCGGTTACAGTTTGTTTCAGTTCAGTTGCAGTTCAGTTTTGGTTTTTCAATTACAGTTTATTTCAGTTTCAGTTCATCATTTTTCGGTTTATTTCAGTTACAGTTACTCGCAGTTTAGTTTAATTCAGTTCAAATTTCAGTTGTTTCAGTTCAACCAGCAGTTCATTAACCAAACTGACAGCTCTAGTCACATGGAGTAAAATACAGTTAGGGAGAGCACCACGTGGCACTGTTCCTTGTTTAGGAACGCCTTTTAATATATTAGTATAGATTTAGAGTTAGTTTAAACAAGTAGGAACATGTAATTGAATCTTGTTATGGGTGTATGAGATTATGATTTATGTTTGTTCAATTGATTAGTTTGATTGGGTATTCAGACGAAATTCGTTATCTAAGTTTATAATTTATGAATGTTAATTTTAGATTGATCACCTAGGGTTTTATTCATGGTTATTTGCTTGGATTAACAGTAGTAGTATTAGGTTGAAGCTTTCTTGTCTGATATTATTGGTGGAATTTTGTGTGATGTAAATTTTAATTTAGTTGCAGCTTTCTGGCTTGATTAAAGTTAACTGATTGGTGTTCTTAAAGCGGTCAAGTTTGTTAATTTAATACATGCTTTCATTGTTAAATTGATAATATTGATTAGAACTGAACTTGAATGCGTTCATGGGGTTTAGTTAGTATGAATGATAAAGCAACTAATTTTCTTGCGTTCAAGGGATTATTTGTTAACCAATCTATCTATCTATCGACTAGTTTAATGATTCAATGATTAAACCCTGTCTCAAGAGGAAATTACGTGTCTCCTATTAGCTTCTTCATTATATTTCAAAACCAATTTTATTTCCTATGGTTTATATTTATTATTTTTTTTAATAAATTTAGTATAGATTTGTTATTTAAAACCCCCCCAATTTATAAAATAGTAGTTATATATATAATTAAATAGTTAGTTTAAGATAATAACGCAGTCTCTGTGGGTTCGACCCTTACTTTCCCTATCTATCTGTTAGAGTTAGTGAGTGATTTATAAATTTAATTTTGTTGCGGAAACGACTCGCATCAACCTTATTACCTTATACATATAGAAATTCTCGAAAAGATATATTGATAAATCTAAAATTTGGTTAAAAATAAAGTAAAATATTGCTAAATTAGGTCATAATTATTCTAAGAAACACTAAACAAGCATATTTTCAATGAACTTGCTCATTTAGCTTACTTTTTAAGAAAATAATTATTTTTCAATATAATAGTAATTATGATTAGATAAGTTAAATGGGTAACCCGTTTGTTAAATAGGTCGGATCAGGGTTAAGTTTTTCAACCTATTTATTGCATGGGTTAAGTTTTGTTCACGGTTTTGACTTTTGACCCATTTATTATCGACCCGAACACGAACATGACTCAATCCGACATGATTGTCAGCCTTAAGTAAAAGTGACTCACTTGGGACAAACAGTTACCTCCGCCGGACAAGTAACTTTTTACGTTAAAGGGATCACTTTTATATAAGTGATTAATTTAGGGTAAAAATATTACCCCTATTATACAATAAATTATTACACAGACGTCACATACAAGGATTTGTGTTTAAAAAATTAACATTCGACAGTTTAAAATAAGGAATCAAAACTACCTTTCGTATACTAAATTGTTCAAACAATTATTGTTTGTAATTTTTTATATTTGAAATGACTATCTTTTAAATCGCAACATTATGATAGATTCCATCCACATATTCATTTGCATAGGTTATATTTTACTTTGGTACCAATAACTTTGGTACCAAGTAAGAGTTACTTTTGGTATTGGTACCAATTTTACTGAGTATTGTTACCAGCTTATACTTACTTTGGTACCTCCAAACTTTGGTATACCAATGAGATGCCAAAATGAAGCTCCCAAAATCATTCAAATTATGTTCCTTATTTTGCTTGTAATGTCAATGTCATGATCTTTGAGCAAATAAAAGGACAGTGCCACATGGGCTCTTCGATAAGGACATGGAGATAGTTGCGGTAACTATAATTCAGGCTAGTGTCTCGCCGGTAACCTGACACACTACCTTAAGGTCCTGTTCTTATGGGCTAAACTGAACTAAAATAGAATTGTGAGAGAAAAGTAGTTGAACTGAACTAAACTGAGTTGAACCGAACTGAAACTGCGCCTAAAAAGAACAAGGCCTAAGTATGGATATCAGTGGGTTGAATATAGGGTGAATTTAATAAAATCGAGACCCAATTCATATCCAAAGTTTTTGAAGTAGACCAAACTTGCTCCAAACCCTTACCTTGACGAACGCACTCGGTCTACCGGGTCTTGGGTCTAAAATAAGTCCTTAATTAAATTACTTTCTATTTGTTTATCATCTATTGATCCTTTGATATAGAAGCATAAGTTCTTTTTGCCCATTCTTTTTTATGTATAAAAAGAATTAAATTTGAGCATGACAACTAAATAAATAATAAAGCAATAAATTACAACTCAAGAAAACACTATTCCAATACTTGAAAAGTTGTCAATGCACAACTTTGACCATAAATATCTCTAATAATCCATTACCAAAAGTTATAAAAAAATTCAATATTATACAAATATACACCGAGATATACTCAACAATATCTTATATGCCTTTTGTTTTCAAGTCCTAGCAAGTTGGGGAATGAAACAAAATCCAATATTGCTAGGAGTGAGACTTAATCTCAAGACCCTTAAGATAGAAGGTGACGCCTACAACACTAGGCTAACACCTGCTACTCAACAATCTCTTATAGACGCAAAGATTTAATCGGAAATATCGATAAATTCAGACCGATAAATTTTTTCAGAATTATTTGTATTTTTGCTAACATTGGATTTTATACGTATGTAGAAAAATACGGTCAAAGTACGTACGTAGAGTCTATAAATTGTTCAAGGTCAAAATGGAACATAATTAAGAAGTGAAGAGTATAATATATCTTACTTCAATTCAAACTTTATTACACAAGAGTAAGACTATAAAAAAAAATCAAAGGGGCCTACATAATTGTCATATGCTACAATACATAATGAGAATTTTAAAAAACTTTTATTAGCTAGTCTTACTCTATTTCATCATAAATTAATTTAATTCTCAAACAAAGACTTATAGTTAGCATGTAAGTTTATTTTGCAATTTCAATTATATTCATATTCAAAAAAGAAAATATGAATTGGTCTATATGTAGGATTTAGGGAGAGTCTGGGTCCAAAATCATTTAATTTGACCCAAACCTAATCACGACCTATGAACATCTATACCCATATCTAACCTGGACCTATTAGGTCTGAAAAATTTAGACCCAAACCTTTAAGATTGTGTGGGTCCAACAGGGTCTAGGTTGGTGTTTGGATCCACTGCCATCCCGTGCTCTCAAATAATAATCTCTTATGTCACACATCATAGTACCACACTGATTAAAGTCTCAAATAATATTATAGGATAATGAGTAATCTCAATCAATATAATAGTCCATCTGTCTCATATTAATGATTACACTTTCCATATTCGGTCGTCCATATTCATTTAGAAATGGACACACTTTATTTTTCCCACTTTACAAATATATTTCACTCCTTTATTCAAAATGATGAAAAAATATAAAAATATTAACCATTACATACACTTACCCCCAATTAGATTGATTGAGCAGACGAGCAAGTTTGATAGGTGTTTGTCCCTAGTTACATCGAGCCTATTATTTTGCCGTGTTTTCTAAGTTAACCTTAAAAAGCATGCAACTTAATCAGGTCATATCTAATTAAGTCAAGCTATTGAAATTAAGCGCATAAATCTTAAAAAGAAAAAACACACTCACACACAGACAAAATGGGCCTCTGCGAGTTAAATTATGTTCTTTAATATAAAATATATATTCAGTTAGTTAGGAATAGTTTTACAAATAAATTAAACAGTTAGTCTTGTGAGAGACCGCCTACTTTTAATTTAAAATTAGGCGCAGCCCAAACCCATTATTAAAAAGAGAAGGCACCACCTTTCTAAATATAGTGACTAGTTTAATCTATTTAGTGACCATTTTAATCAATTTAGTAACTAGTTTTATTAATTTAGTAAACTCATTCTTTAATTTATTTGGTGATTAGTTTAATCAATTTAGTGACTAGTTTAATCTATTCGGTAAAAATATCGGGTTATTTTTAAAAATTGTTTGTTGTAGTTGGAGATTCAAAGGGAAACAAAGGAAGGAGAAGAGAAGGGACGACTAGGATGGTGCGAGATGCCTAGGAATAGTGTTGGGTTAGAGTGAGATAGAATGAGCTTGTTAGGAGAATGTAGGCTTGAGTTTGTCTAATTTTATGTTAAAATTAGACCGCCTATTTTAATAATTTGTGTAAATTGAAATCAGTACTGTTGCTAATGTTTCTATATTTCCCCGCAAACTGAAAGTTGTTGCTTTTCTTCCAGAGTTAAATACCCATAGGCCATAACACTAGCTATATTCTTAATACCATATACACTTTCACAGACTCGCTTTCTCAATAATCTTTCTTTTTTATATATAAGCTAAAAATCATTTCCTTAGTTGAAAACTAAAAGATCAAAAGCTTCATGGACTTGATGTTAGTAGGTTGATTGGTGCAAAAATTTCCTATAAAGCAATTAAAGAGAGAAACGGGTTTTTGCATTAAAGTGCTTAAAATGCATGCGTAGAACGTAACGAAGTGACGAAGTGTCAACACGGTAAACATGATACTATAATAGTCTCTGTTTAAACGTCGCCAACAGTTCATATATATATCATGCAATTATAATAGTCTCTGTTTAAATGTCGCCAACAGTACATATATATATCATGCAATTATAATAAAGTTACGTGTAAGACTTTCTTAATTAGCAAATTTGTATATTATCAGATTTTACTAATTTATCAATATACGAAACTTTATTTTGTACTGCCTCTGCACTATATTATTATGCTTATTTTTACTGTATGCATTTACCAATGCATTTCTTTGAGATTAAATATCTTCTATAATGATTGAATATAAATGAAGTATTCATTGAGACGAATTATACAACATGGCTATATTTCCTCTTATATAATGATAAAAAAATTAGAAGATTATCTCTAATTGTGAATACTGTCAATATTGCAAGTGAGTATAACAAAAGAATATAATACAAATTCTTAGATGCTCATGGATCACCTAGAATTATGTGCTCCCGAACACATTCTCTTACACATGTTTTGCTCAAATGAGCAAAATGTAAAAATATGCATATAAAATTGTGCAAAAAAATGTAAGGAGGAGCACCTAATTTTAAGTGCTCTAGGGAGCACTAAGGAGGCTTTGAGAATAATGAAAGAGTACTTCTCTAATACAATTAATTAATTAATTTACATATATGCATGCAGCCCATGCATGGTTTGAGTTTAGCCCATATTTGCTTGAACCATTCCATTGGTCGCCCCTACATGGTACCATCACTTATTATATACTTCTCCTGTTCCAAAATTAAATGTAACATTTTTCTACTTTATGTGAGAGATTTTCGGAGGAGTGTTACATTTATTTTGGAATGCAGGAAGTATGTTAAAACTAATTCAAGTCTAATACAATGCTCCATGATAGTGCTTGAAGACCTATGAAGTAATAAATGAACCAAGCTATTAAGATCTTGCTCATCTCTTATATATTTGTATAGGTGATCTGATCTAGTTATCTAGTACTAGTACTCCCTCTACTTTTTTTGCTTGCTATATTGTTTTTGCATTGTTTTCAAGACATTTTTTAACCCTTAATATCTGTTATTCCTTTCAAGTAAAAATTATAAAATTATGATATTATGAAACTAAACGTCGAGACGAATCTAACGGAATCACATACGACTATATTTTTGCTAATAAAAAATTCATAAGAATCGGTTAAAGTTGGTAGTTTAATTTTTCAAAATAGAAATGTAACAAGTAAAAAAAGCGGAGGGAGTACAAGGCGAGGTCGTCTACAAGATGGTCATCCTTGGTCAATAACTTATATCGCGTCGTGACTGTTTGATTGGCTGGTTCCCTTCATGTTGAAATTGGTGTATATAAATGTTTTTAACTTTTATTTTCTTCAATTTTAATTCTAATAACTTACATATTAGATGTCTTTGCTATTAAAAGAAAAGGCATGTGAAAGAGAGTAACATAACCCTACTTATTTATTCAACGAAAATGTAATTTTACTTTCCGATGTAGCATTAGAAATTTTCACAAAGAAAGCGTACTTGTATAAATTTTGACCGATCAATAATTGTCGATTCCACCGCTATTGGAGTTGTTATTCGAGATTCCTGAGGCAATCTCATTGTCGCTCAAAGTTATCGTCTTGGTCAAACCTTTGCTCTTACTGCTGAAGCATGGGGTCTAGGAATGGACTCCTCTTGGCTGACCATCACAATATTGCAATCTGTATATTGAAGATGACTACAACCAAGTGATTTATCCACATTTTACAAGGAAAATACTCATGCTCTTGGTCGGTTGAAACCATCATTGCCGATATCCGGCTTCTCCTTCGACGTTTCAATATTTATTCTATCAGTCATATCTTCTGGGAAGTTAACATGGCAACAAATTATCTCTGAAAAAAGGTAATTATTGTATTTACTGATGCCTTGTTAGATATTGCCATCAGTGTCGAGCCTATGTTGGATCAATTTATCCTTCTTGATTCATTAGGTGTCTTCTTAAAAAAGGGTGCGCTAAGTATATGATATGATACCATAAACTCACCATAAGTATGAATTTGAACCATCTTTGAAGATAGTATAATTAGCAACATCTAAGCAGTGATCGACTCGTCGTAAATTATGGATTTATGGTTCAAAAAAGGTAATTATTGTTCTTTTGAATTGTAGACACTACGACCATTTAGCAAAATGTAAGAGTCCAATTAATGTCTAGTATTAAAGTCACTATGTTGAATAAAGTAGCAGCAGGAAAATTGTCGTTCACATTATTTGTTGGAAAAAAAAGCTCCAGCAAAGAATGAGTTACAATCTGCTTTCTGCTTAAATCTAGTCGCTATATTCCTAAATGAACTACTTTGAGATATGAGGAAGAGGTATACCTCAGTAGAACTCGAGGTTGGATATATAGGCGTCTCATCGTGATTCGTGAGAGGTCAAAATGGCCTCTCATTTTGGTATTTGGAGGTATCAAAGTAAGAGTTACTTTGGTATCACTAGTACCAAAACTCGAGAGGCCAAATTTTTGGTATTTGGAGGTACCAAAGTAAGAGTTACTTTGGTATTATTCGTACCAAAGCTCAAAGTTGATACCAAAGTAAGTATAACAAATACCAAAGCACAAAGTTGATATCAAAGTTCACTTATACTTGGGTACCAAAGTAAGAGTTATTCTGGTATTGGTACCAATTATACTGAGCTTTGGTATAAGTTGGTACCAAAGTTCAGGGTCAGTCATTTGTCTTTTAGTGCGAAATGACGAAACGCCCTTGTGAGAGGCCATTTTAGCCTCTCACGATGAGATGCCAACACTTTCTCGTAGAACTCATCCCAAATTTTAGGACATTGTCTTGGGTTTTGAATTATCCTGACAGCATGAAGTTTTTCCCGTTTAGAAGGTAGGGGTATTAAGAAAGTGTTTAATATTTGGATCTTGGGTTGGGCACCTAGATGGCTAGATAGAGAAGGGCCAAGGGTTTTCTAGTATAAAAAAAATAGTTTGAGATATGGTTTAATGTATGAAATGTTATTTTAAATAATATTAAGTTTTTTTTCAATAAATCCATCCTTAAGTGGGACTGAGCCCCGTTCTTTTGGACTAAGAGAAACTGAACTGAACTGAATTGAAAATAAGTCCAAAAGAGCAGGGTCTGAGTATCTATATATGTTGTAAACCATCCGGATCTAACAACCTTTAAAGAAACCACCCGTAACTTTCAATTGTCTTCACACAATCATCATTCAATAATTTTTCTTCTAAATGCCCATCATCTTGAATAATTTAATTACTTCCATTTGGGAACCGAAATTAGGTTGGGATTTTCCACTCTAATACAATAATAAATGTTACAGAAGGTTTTTTTTTTTTGATGCAAGCATGGGCAGATAGATTAAACAGTTGAAAGCGTTACAAGGCTAGTTAGGGAGGTCTATCCTCCAATAATACATCCCTTAAACAGTTTGGGGAAACTATTAACTAAATTGTCTCTAACTCCCTTGAGTTAGTAGTCCTACAAATTTTAGCTAATCTATCAGCGACCGCATTTAACGTCCTTAATTCAAACTTAACTTCCACTTCATGGTGAGCTTGCAAAAGATCCCTGCACATGTTAACCATCAGAGAGTTATCATCTTTAATGCGATTAACCCCATTAATTATAGAAGCAGCTTTTTTGGCGTTGGTGGCAATAATGCATTTCCTCCAACCCTTTGAGCGGATGAGATCCAGGCTGGTGGCAATGACAAGTATTTCTCCCGCTAGAGCAGATTTAAGCCTACAAGCTTTTTGGAAGCCATAAATCCATTCGCCCTTATTATCATGGACAATCCCAGCAATACTCGAGATCTGGCCCGTACGCACAAAGGAGGTATTACAGTTGATTTTCAAGACAAAAGCGGGGGAGGGGACCAAATTGAGGGTGAAGGGTTTTTTGTGGGTTTGCTACACTCCATGGATCAGAAGAATTCCCAAGCGAGAGCTTGGGCTTCCATGAGGCACTTACCCGGGGAAGAAGAAGAGTTTTGGAAGATAGAGGAATTTCTCCGGAGCCAAATTTTCCAAATGATGAAGGAAAAGAGGGTCTGCCATGGGAGAGAAGGAGAGGAAGATTGGTGGGAGGTGTTTTTCCATTGAAGATTTGTAGTGAGCCAATCGTAGAGAGGTTGGGTAAATAAGGATTGGTTGACATTGAAATGAACCCACACCTCTTTTGCCTTATCACAGTCACGAAGGACATGGATGGTGTCCTCCATGGACGTGTGACAACCGGCACAAATGTCCGATGGAATAATATTCCTCAAAAACAAAGATTTGTTGTGAGAGATACGATCCAAATAGGCTAGCCAAATGAAATTTTTTATTCTTGGAAGGGTTTGAATCTTCCATATCCAATCAGAGTCCCAGTTTTTAGAAATTGAATTTTCATCAATAATATCCATTGCTTTCCTGAAATCAAATTTGCCATTAGAAGAGAGGTTAGAGAAAATGAAATCGAGGTTCGGTTGATTTGGGTTGATGACAGACACATGTTAGAGATGTGGTCGGGTAGCCTGAAGGTAAGATGGGAGATGTCCCATTTACCATCCCTTTTGATATCTTTAACAACAAGCGTATCATCCCCATGAGGGAGAGGGCCATGAATGCAGCTCCTAAGGGTGAAATTCCCTAACCAGTTGTTGTGCCACACTCGAATACTTTCCCCCGTCCCAACACCCCAAATAATTTGTGATTTGAACAACTCCCAAACTTTCCCCAAACTTTTCCACAGGTGGGAGCCATTTGAGAAGGCTTTAAAGGTGTTATTTCTTTTAGAGTATTTATATATCCTTAAGGAATCTGATTGCTAAGTTATCCTCTTTGTTTAAGAAGTTCCACCAGACTTTGAGGAGGTGAGCCCTATTTAGCTTCTTTGTGCATCTTATCCCAAGACCCCCAAGATCTTTGGGCTTTGCTATCGAATCCCAACCTACCAAGTGGAGACCTTTTTGTCTCTATCCTTGCTCCAAAGCAACTTTTCCATATCCCTGTTCAAACAATTTAACGCAGACATAGGAAGTGAAAGACATTGCATATAATAGGTTGGCAGGGAGTTTAGTGTGGCAGAAATGAGGCAGAGTTTACCCGCTTTAAATAGAAATTTTGTCTTCCAGTTTTCAAGTTTTCCTTTGATTTTTAACTATGAACTGGGCTTTTTGTTTGGTGGGTCGGGAACTTGAGATGGGGAATCCTAGATAAGGGCTGAGACCTTAGGTTTCTTGGATATGCATGAGGTTAGTAAAGGTTTCCCTGTCTCTAGTCGAGGTATTTTTAGAGAACACAACTTTGCTTTTGGCGTGACTAATAGATTAACCGGAGTGCTCACAAAAGACCTCAAGAATGTTCTTCAATGTAATACTAACAAAGCACAAAGCTACTGTTTCACATCTAACTTTAAAGTTCGAGGACGAACTTTGTTTTTAAGGAGGAGTAGATGTAATACCCCGAATTTTCAAAGATTATTTTATTATTTATTAAGGTTTAATATTATTTCCACTTAAATTTATTTTCTGATAATTCAATTTTAATAATGATTTCATTTAGTTTTGAATTATTTAACGACTTTATTTAATTGAAATGTATTTTATTATTTCTAAATATTTTAAAGTATTTTAATATGGTAATTGAAAGGTGTATTTAGTTGTGGGCATTCTTATTCATCCATTTTATGTAATACCAAGCCCAATGTCAAGTCCATATCCATATGTCTTTACCCAAAAAGAAAAAGGAAAACAAAAAAAAAAAGAGAAAGAAAGAAAACGTGATCAATGATGATCACCATCTTCCATCTTCCTCCCTCCTCACGCACACAAATCAAACAAAGCCAAAGATCAATTTTTTCCACAAATTCAACAGTTCTTGTCAGAGAACTTTGAAAATCAAGCACAATACAACTCCAACCTCAACTCTTCTGCCCAAAATCCCCCAAAATCAGAAAACAAAATCTCACACCATACTTCCTCCATTAATGGAAGTTGACTAAGCTTCACAAATTCAGAAAATTTGTCCTATAAATAGCAACCCAAACACATTCAATCACTCAAGCAACCAACCCTTTCTAAGGTTGTTTCACTTTCTTCCCTTCTTCTCTTCTAATTTCTGATTTTTATTTTGGAAATTTAAAATTAAAATATAAATTGAACCCACCATTAACCTCCTCCCTGTCACGCTGAACCACCGAGCGAACCACCTTCGCCCACCTGAAACCACCCCTCCCCGCCTGACTCGCCGTGCGCCAAACCACCACCGCCAGCCAAACACCCAGCCCTTCCTTCTCCTTCCTCGCTGCTTCCTTCCCTTCGCAGCACCTCTGCTGCGTCTCCTTCAGCCGCGCCCAGCCGCGCCACTCCCCGCCTGAGCCGTTCGCCGTCCACCCGAAACCACCAGCGCCACCTCCTTCCTCTTCTTCCCCACTGACTCGGGCTTCCCTTGTTCTTCCTTCCTTTTTCCTTCCTTCCTTCGTTTCTTTTTTTTTTGGGTGAATGAAACTGATTCAAAGAATCAGTAAACAACCCCCTCCCTTTCCACTTTATTTTAGTTTTTCTTTGTTTATTTTATTAAAACTAAAACCCATGGCTTTCCTAAACTAGCCTACTTTAATTAAGTTAGTATATTTTAGTTTAAGTTAATCTTTTATAACTTGAAAATGTTTCTTAAATAAAATGAGTATAATAAAGTTAGTTTCAATATTTAAAATAATTGTTTAAGTTAATAAAAATAAGGTTGAAGTAATCTTTGATTACTTAAAATGATTTCATTATTGATTTAAAAACCATAACTTTGATTTATAAACTCTCTTAAATCATCAAGAGAATTCTTTAAGTTATTTAAGTTATTTAAATTGTTTATTTTATATAAAAAGGGGTTATTTAGGTAACTAACTTAGATCTCGTTAACGTCTAATGTAGATTCCGATTGCGTAGACGAGGAATATCAAGAGTGTTAATCCGTTCGTGAACTTAACTTTTGAGCACGCGTCACGAGGTAATCTCCGATGTCCATCTAAACATAGATCCCGTTAGTATAAAATGAATTGATTACGTGATTATGTGCTTATAAAATTTATAAGTATGGACTATAATTATGAATTATCGACATAACGCGGACTATGAATATGAAGGATAAAATGGACAACGACTATGGATTTCGATTATGAATCATGACTATGGACGATGTACGAAATGACAAAGATGGTTATTATAACGTTATTAAAACCGGTTAATGTCATTTAGTAATGCTATGATTATTATTATTATTACTATTATTATTATTATTATTATTATTATTATTATATTATTATTATTATTATTATATTATTATTATGATTATTATTGTTATTATTATTACTATATATCATTATGATTATCATGAATATTATTATTGTTATTAATATTGAGACTTTATGAAAGTTGAAATTGGTAAGAACTTGTGATAATGAAATGATTATGAATCTGAAGTGATAAATGAACTCAAGTGACGGTTGTGTTTATGAAATGAGTTATTGAAACCCTATGAATGGATTGAGATTATGATGGATTGAATATGTTCACACTGGATTGAACAAGATGACGTAAATGTGTACGTAATTTATGTGATGACTTGATTAAAAGATGTTAATCACGTAAAGTGAAATATCGGAGGGAAATGATGAACAGGTTGCCCTGTATGAGAGGTTCAGCGGCCCCTACATGTTCTCTGTGTTACTATGCTGATTTTCTGTTACTTGTCTTCCTTCTATCTTGTTGTGATCCAAGTAGAAGGGGTGTGCACACTAGGGACTCTGTTATTATGGCCATTATGTTATTCGTAGGTGGTTACAGGGGATTGACCCCGGCCTACAATGTTGAAGTAAGTGGTTACAGGGGATTGACCCCGGCTTACTGGCGTTCTCTTTCCTCTCCTTAAATAATTTGATTAATTGAATTAATTATGCGATTATTCATTGTATATATATGTGTATATGTGCTATGCTTTTCAACCCTATTACCCTACTATTTTACAATATATTTTCAACTTAAGTATTTTATGGGATGGAGTTGGAATTACTCAGTTTTTCTGATTTTTGGGAGCTTATCTCTCTTGTTTCTTTTCAATGTATTTGTGCAGGTGGGTAATCGACGGGGGAACAAAAAGGGAGATCATTTAGAGTTGTCATCCACTTAGCTTATGAATTAGCTTCCGCTGGAACTCTGAAACACTTAAGTAATTAGTAGTATTTAATGAACAATATACTTGGTTGTAAGGATTAATTAATTTGAATTTAATATGCTTTAATCTAGCCTTGCATTTATTTCCAAGGAGATAAGTGCGGCGGTAGCACGCCCGTTGATTCGAACCCTCGTGGATATTTCCCCATCTCAAGTTTTATTAAATGAAAAAGGGTTCGGGTTGGCGGGGGTGTTACATTCATGGCTAGGATGTTATCAATGGTGGCTTCACCACAAAGAAGGATGTCATCGGCAAAAAGAAGGTGGGAGATTGGGCACGAACCACGTCCCATTGAGAACGGTTTCCAAAAACCTTTCCCGGCATCATCTTGGATTAACAAGGACAAGACTTCCATGCATATTATAAAGACATAAGGAGATATAGGGTCTCCTTATCTAATTCCCCTAGATGGTTTGAAGCTATTGGTAGGGATGCCATTTACTTGGATTGAGGTAGAGACAGTAGAAATACATATCATGAGCATAGAAGTAGTATGCATATCTAAGCCATAGAGGATAAGGCGACTTCTAATGAAACCCCATTCAAGCTTGTCAAAGGCTTTCTCTAAGTCCAATTTAAGCATAAACCATCCTCTGTTTTCTTTCCTCTTCCCCATGGAGTACAAGATTTCATTTTCTATAATAACGTTAGTCTCAGTACCTCTTTTTGGAAGGAAACTATTTTGGTTGGGGGAGAGTCTACTTGGCGAAGACACCCTGATCCTATTTGCTAATATTTTTGACACAACTTTGTATATGGTATTACAAAGACTAAGAGGTGGTAACCATCAGGGCCTGGGGCTTTGAATGGACCTATTCCCTCGATGGCCTCCCAGATTTCGATCTCGGTTGGAGAGAGAGAGAGAGGGAGAGCTCTTCCCCTCGCAAGACAGGACCAAAGGGGGGAAAGTCCCACTCTTTAAAGGAGAGGTCAGCCTTAGTGGAGAAAAGAGAGATGAAGTGGTCTTTTATATGCTCACGAAGAGTGATAGGGTCCACTATATCTTCACCTAAATCTGACGAAAGAGAAAGGATTATGTTCTTCTTTCTTCTTACAATCACAGCATGGTGAAAATAAGAGGTGTTCCTGTCCCCTTCAACAATCCAGTTACCTCTTGATTTCATCATCTAAAACAACTCTTCTTGGTGAAGGATTTTAAAAAGCTCCTCTTGTAAAGTTTTTTCAAGGTCGAAAAGGTAATAAGTAGAAAACGAAATTTCTTGGGCTTTTTGAATTCCTTCAATTCTTGCAACAATTCTAGACTTCTTTAGAAAGATGTTACCAAAAACACTTTTGTTCCAATTTTTAAAGATCTGGGACATATCATTTAGCCTAGCAAAGAATTTTTTTGTGGAGTTATTCCATTCTCTTTTCAAGAGAGCATTAAATTGGGGGTTCACACACCACATTGGCTCGAATTTAAAGGGCTTTTGCTCTTGAAAATCATTTGTTTTAACCAGACTTAGGAGTATCGGGCAGTGATCTGAGGAAAGTCGGGGTAAAACTTTTAGGTAACCTGTAGGGAAAAGGCTCATCCAGTTCGGGGTTACCCAGGCTTTGTCAATTCTTTTAAGAATGGGCCAATCTTACGCTTATTTGACCAAGTGAATTTTTGACCCGTGTAACCAATGTTCAGGAGGTTGCACGTAGTCATACAGTTTTTCAAAAGATTTGCTATATGCGTTTTAATGGGTCTCCCCCTAACTTTTCATGAGGGAAGCAAACCTCATTAAATTCGTCAATAGTCAACCAAGGCAGGTTCATGATCTCAGATAAATTACATAATTTTAACCAAAGGTCTTTGCGGACTCTAAATATCGGGTTAGCATATGGCAAAAATGAAGAAAGTTTTTTGGGAGGATAATGCCTGAAGAATGCTGTGAATTCCCTGGTTTGAAGTTCGAATAGCCTCAAAGTGGAGATAGCTTGAGCAACAAAGAACAACAATCCCCCCCTTAGAAACCCGTAGGCTCCACCATCATCCACTCGTCATAACTCATAAGGCAGTTTACCAATTATCTCAGTAGTACCACTCCGGCTCACCCGAGACTCGGAAATCACTAGTGGAAAAACATGGAAGGGCTGTGTTTTTGGCAAGCAACCCTTTCCGTAGCAGCCCTTCACTAAAAATGAAGGGTTGCGGTTTTAGACCGCAACCCTTCACTCACAACGAAGGGCTGCGGGTTAGGCCCAAAACCGCAACCCTTCATTATACAAAGGGTTGCGGTTAATAGTCAAAACCGCAGCCCTTGATGACCAAAAAAATTATTTTTTTTATTTTTTTATATTTACATATTTTGAGTCCTAAAAACAACCAGAAATTTCGATTTGATTAGAGCGAGTATACCAAAATTAAATTTGATTTGAGCGAGCCTTTAATGTTTTCGATTTGAGCGAGCATACCAAAATGAACCAATTCTAGAAAATCAACCAGAAATTTCGAACAACATACAACAAGAGCAGATTCCACAAAATCAACAACATACAATCAAATTAATTCCACAAAATAAAATAAAAAAAAACCTAAAATACGAAAAAATAAATTGACAAAAAACGAGTACATCTGGAACCTTAGATCTCAAATTAATCTCGAACCATCTCAAATAAATTCCATAAAACTACAAAACTAAAATTAACAAAAAAAATGCGAAAAATACCATCAACCAACAAATAAAAAAAAAAATTGACAAAAACTAAAATAAAAAACGAACCAACCCTAGATCTGGTCGAAGGCGACAGCGAGAGGTTTTTGTGCGCATGCGGGCAAGACAAGACACGAGTGGTGAGCGACGAGTGTTTGTGCGAATGCCGGCGAGGGGGTGTGCATGCGCAGATTTGTGCGAAGGAGACGAGGAGGCGAAGGAGGAGCGATTTGTGCGAATGCAGGCGAGGAGAGACGAGAGACGAAGGAGAGGAGAGACGAGAGATGAAGATTTGTGCGCAGCAACCATTAGAGAGGAGAGTAGGGATGAATGAGAGAGAAAGATGAGACTGAGGGGAGAGAGAAAAAGGAGAGTGAGATTTAGGGTTCATTTGTGCGCTCAACTTCTCATTAATAATGCGAGTCCAACACTGAGAATTATAAGGGCTGCGGGTTGGCCCAAAATCGCAGCCCTTTAGTAATAAAGGGTTGGGGCTTTGGGCTAACCGCAACCCTTCACTATTAAGGGATGCGGTTAGTCTTAAAACCGCAGCCCTTCACTATTAAGAGGCTGCGGTTTTGGGCTAACCGCAACCCTTCACTATTTAGGGCTGCGTTTTTCAAAAAACGCAGCCCTTCAGTTTTTTTCCAATAGTGAATTATTACTATCATGTGGGGTTGGTGCTGGTTGATGAGAAACATTAAGTTCCTCCTAAAGGAAAACCTAGCAATGCCCCTAGCATTCCAATATAAGATGGCCATATCAGACATTGTTGGGGGGAGTGGAAAGGGCTCAGCTTCGTCTCTTGCCAGTCCCATTGATACTTCTCTCTCTTTCCCTATCAAAGGGTCGAATACAAGAAATAGCCTCTGCACCAAAGAAAAACTTATTAGTCTTCCTTTTCCGGCTGCTTCTTCTGACTCCCAAGACACTCCCATCTGTAATTGGCGAAACCTTTTCTTGGTGTGGATCATTCTCATTGTATTCGACCAGCTCATGGTCTGAATATCGACCTCGAGTCCCTTCATCAAAATGACTTCTAGGCTCCTTGGCAGAATTGGAGGGGGATCCAAGATCGCGACAAATGCTTTGGGGATCATGAACTCATCTCCCTCCTCTATTGGCTTTGCCATCTCCCAGAAGAAGACTCTCCAAATATCCGGGATTGCAGAGGGATTCATTATAAAAGCTCTCAACTGCACTGAGTTGGCAACCTTGACATCCTCGATTTGCCTTGTTGGGAGCATAAATTGGACTAAATTTATGTTCACGTCTGAGATCTCGCATTCCGGGGGTGCTAACTGCTTCACAGTGGTGATCTCCGTGAAAATTAACTCCATTGGAGTCGGAGGGGTCCAGGATAGGGATGGGCCGGGTGTGGGTGGTGGGGTTAAAGAATGCGATAGGCTTGGGGTTGGGGATGGGAGAAAGATCTCCCTGGTGGGAGACGGTTTGTAGGTCTCATAATTTGACACCATCTTCAGAGTTGAGGTTGAGGTAGGCGAATGTGTTGGTGGTACTGATAGTAGAAGAGGAGGTGGGGGCTGAGAGAGGGGTTTTGTGACTGGAGAGAGGGGGTTTTTTTAGGTTAAAGGGTAAAGGGGCATGTGAAAAGATTTGGAGGGGTTGAGCGCCACGTGCAAGGATCATGGACAAGGAGAGATTTTTAGGGTCCACCTTCTTTCTTTTTCTTTGGGCTTATGGGGCCCCAGGTCCGAGTTTTCTTTTTCGACCCATCTCCATCAGGATCTGCCTCTCCTAACATCCGGGTCTTTCCCGAGCCTCTCTTTTCGAACCCTGGATCTTCTCGATTCTCTCTCTAGGGATTCCTTTTTCTCCCTATTACTGTTTGCTCCGCCATGGGTCTGAGATTTGCATTCAATTGCCCAATGGCCATAGTTCTTGCAAAATTTGGACGCATCCTGGAAAATCAATTCTTGTTTTATCGAACCTAACCATACATGCTCAGGAGTTTTTTGGTGATGTCGATTTGGACTAGCATTCGCGCAAAACGGGCTTTCTCTTTCCCTGAAGTATTCGCATCAACTTTTATCAGCCGTCCTATGGACTCGCCAATTTTCTTTAGAATAGACACCTCGTACAATTCTATTGGTAATTCCGGCAATGTGACCCACACCAATGCTGTGTCAATTACGGCATTAGATGGTTTAAACCCTGGGTGCCATAGCTTGAAATACAGAGGAAAACCTCCTAACTTCCAAGGTCCTCCTTCCATGACTTTGTTCAAGTCTGCCTCTGACCGGAGTTTCAGCAAGAAAAACCCTTTCCCTAGAGGAATTACATCCCAAGCTGAAAGCTTACGAAAAATAATTGAAAGCTGATGTTTGAGGTAAGGAAAGGAGAAAGATTTGCCCACCACTTTGCCAATTAACGAGAGATTCCATTGCTTGTATAGGCCTGAACAAACATCTTCCGATAAAGGGATGAAGATTTGGGATTCTTGTGAAAAGCCAAGGGGCGGCGCTGAAGCGTGGAGGGGCTTTTCAATTCAGAGCTTAAAGACAAGGAGTGGAGAGCATCTCTGTAGGAACCCAATCTGCTACCACTTGGAAGATCATCGGAACCTGCCCTGGCCGCTTGGAGATGAGAGGAGATGAGAGGAGACGGGTACCTGCAAGGGGGGAGGGGGAGGGGACGGGGGTTCATTTTTTTTTTTTTGATTATTTTATATTATTAATGTTACAGAGTTTCATTTTACGAGAATATGGCCATGTACAAGCTCAGCGAGGTAGCAAATAACGCTAGGACAAACAATCTCACGAGCTAAGCTTGTACTGTACGTGGTAAACATTCCTCCAACAAAGGCCTACATACAGGCCATTTACCACATGTCCCCCAAATTCTATCCTTATTGTATATATATATTGTTATATGCGACTTGAAATCTTGTGAATGGCATAAGGCTAACTTTGAATGCACATATCTTTCAATATATAAATGGTTTTGATGTGACTCAAATTGTAGGTGAAAGCTTGTTCCAAGAGCTTTCCAACGACAGGTCATATGCCCAATTCCGCTGAGAAACGAGAAAGTTATGGATGTCGCCCGATCGGGCGTGAAACTTTAGCCAGTTTAATTTTAATGACCGGCCGATCGGGCGGCTGGGTTTTGACGCGGCTTTTCGATTCTCCGAATTTAATTCTTTTTAGGGTTTTATATGGAGTATTTTCTAGGGTTTTATGTACGGGGTTCCTTATATTATAAATAGCACCTCTTAGTGCTCATTATTTTAAAACACAACTTATGAAACACTTTTAGCCTCTAGTATTTTAGGACTCCTTGTAATTATTCTCTCTATTTTTCTCCATCATAGTGAAGAAGCTCGAATCCCCCACCTATGGACGTAGGTCTAGTTTGACCGAACCACGTAAATCCTTGTGTTCTTTTGTTTATCTTCTTATTGTTTTTCTCATCCTTATTATTTCATTGATTTTGTTCCGCACTAATCAAACTACAACACCCCGATTCATAACAAACTGGTATCAAGAGCTTGGTTGTTTAAGATCTTAGGTGTTTATAGAACGAGTTTGATTCAATTATGTCAATGAAATTCAATATTGAGAAATTTGATAGGCAAGTAAATTTTGGCCTATGGCAATTGAAGATAAAAGCCATCTTGGTTCAAAGTGGCTGTCACAAGGCTCTTGAAGGTGCATCCAGAAAGCCTTCGGGTATGACGGATGATCAGTGGGAGGAGATTGATTTGAAGGCACTCTCGACGATTTATTTAAGTCTATCTAATGAAGTTTTGAGAGAGGTTGCCAATGAGACAATTGCCGCGGGTTTATGGTTGAAGTTGGAGTCACTTTATAGGACAAAGAGCGTGACCAACCGTCTACTACTCAAATCTAGACTTCATGATCTCAGTCTAGAAGAAGGTAAACCGCTTGAGTCTCATTTAGATGAATTCTTCTCTATTATTATGGATTTGCAAAACATCGATGTTGAGATCGATGATGAGGATATGGCTATTAGGTTGTTGTGTTATTTACCGCCTTCGTATAAGCATTTTCGAGATACTTTATTGTATGGTAGAGATGATTAGAGTTTGCCGGATGTTAAGGACGCCTTAACTCAAAGAGATTTAATTGACAATAAATTGGTTAATAAATATGCTCAAACTAATGCTTTGGTTGCTCATGGTGGAAAGAATTTTGGTAAGAATAAAATCTATAAATTGTCATGTGAAGGGTCATATCAAAGCTGAGTGTTGGAAATTAAAGAAGAAGAATGGGGAAAAGTCCAATGAGGACCAATCCGCAAATATCGCCAACAATGTTCTTGATGATGATCTTGTACTTCAGGGTTACAAGTTTTTGGGGCTGCGGTTTCTACGATCTCTTTATGATTGGTGCCCTTTGAGATCTCTTGGTGAAACGAGAAACTGTGTGGATTTTGCTATGGAGTCTATGATAGATTGTTTTTGAGTTTTTGTAACAATCTTGGTTATGCATTAGATTTTGTTCTAGTTATGCTATTTCTTATCTCAAATTTGGTACTTTTGTGTTTTGTTAAGTACAATTGCAATTTATTATTGATGTCAATTGGTTTTCTAGAATTGCTTGAGTTTGTTGTTGAGATGAAGAAGTGTTTGAAGAGAGTTTGGCCAATTTGTGTAAACATGTTTGGCGTTGGTGGCTTTATACTCTCAATCTAGGCCATGTGATGGTTTCGTATACAGAGTTTTGTGTTCGAAGACGCATCGGTACACAATTAAAGAAGATGTCCATTTTCTGGATTGCCTAAAGTGAGTAGGCTTATGGAATTTTGTTTAAGGTGGAGGTTTTTTGGTTTTTTGGGTGAGCATCACTTGGAGGTATCTTGATTGATTGGTTTCAAGTCAAGGTGGAGATTGTTATTTGTGACTTGAAATCTTGTGAATGGCATAAGGCTAACTTTGAATGCACATATCTTTCAATATATAAATGGTTTTGATGTGATTCAAATTGGAGGTGAAAGCTTGTTCCATGAGCTTTCGAACGACAGGTAATATGCCCAATTCCGCTAAGAAACGAGAAAGTTATGGCTGTTCTACGAAGCGCTATCGAATTGGAACATCGTTTGTACAGACAGACTTTTTGGGTGCTAAGATCCAAAGTCGAGAGGGAAACAGCCCAGATCGTACGCTAAGGTCCCTACACAAACAAAGTAGTTGGGGTTTATGAGGTATTTTGAGCGGTCCCCGGCTTTGGTTGCTTGGCCGGGGTAGAAGTGGTAGTAATTACGACTGGGCGGATGTCGCCCGATCGGGTGCGAAACGTCAGCCAGTTTAATTTTAATGACCGCCCCATCGGGCGCATGTCGCCCGACCCGATCGGGCGGCTGGGTTTTGACGCGGCTTTGCGATTCTCCGAATTTGATTCTTATTAAGGTTTTATATGGAGTATTTTTTGGGGTTTTTTGTACGGGGTTCCTTATGTTATATATAGGACCTCTTAGTGCTCATTATTTTAAAACACAACTTATGATAACACTTTTAGCCTCTAGTATTTTAGGACTCCTTGTAATTATTCTCTCTGTTTTTCTCCATCATAATAAAGAAGGTCGAATCCCCCACCTGTGGACGTAGGTCTATTTTGACCGAACAACGTAAATCCTTGTGTTCTTTGTTTATTTTCTTTATTGTTTTTCTCATCCTTATTATTTAATTGATTTTGTTCCGCATTAGTCAAAATACAACACCCCGATTCCTAACATATATGTTTGTCCCTGTCAAAATTATTTTGCCCTTACATTGGGATGGGCTAAGTCCATCAATTATAATTGTATTTCCTTAAAAACAAAAAGTGATTCACATTCTCTAATTTTAATCACAAATTCAAGAATTATTCACTAACTTACTTCTTAATTTAAAATTTAAACACCATAGGTCCAAGTATCCAACTCAATCCTTATCCTTCTGTACCTAAAGGAAATGGGAAGACTTCAAGGGATAAATAATCTTAATTTTTTCAAAGAACAAATTAGATCCCTAATTCTCGGCAAAATAAAACCTAACTGATCCCTACTACGTACCACACTACCACCAGTCGACCACCCTACCCACTCCTCAGACATCAGCACAACTGCACAAGCATCAAGTATTCCTATAACTTAAACAACAATATGTGCCAACTATATATTCCCGCTTTCTTCATGTTAGGTTATAACCTTTTGAATAATTCTTCCTTTCAAGTTCTTTTCCTTTGACCAGTTCCTTTTTTAACTCTTCCATATTTTTCAAATACTATAAATTAAAGTAAAATACTACTACCTCCGTTTTATATTAAACTACACACTTACACTTTTCACGCATGTCGATGTGCTACTTTGAGCTTTTATATCTCTAATTTTGTATTAGTAGAAAATATAAAAAGTCGATATTCTAAAACTACATATTGAGACGAATCAAACAAGACCCCACATGACTATATTTTCTCTTAACTATAATTCACAAATGATAGTCAAAAGGCAAATTTTTGAATAGTGTCAAAAGTGAAAGTGTAACTATTAATATGAAACGGAGGTAGTATAGTTTTACGGCCTGAAGAACTTGACATGTTGCATCTAGGTCACTCTCCTTTTATGTGCATCCATGAGGTATTAAGAAACTAAGACCCTATTCTTCTAAATTGAATTTGGCTAAATAGAATTGAAAAACTGAATAAAACTAAGAACAAAAAAATAATTCCAAATCAAAAGAACGGGACCTTAGGCCTAAGTAAATAAGTTATAGCAACCAATGTTTGTACTGATTTTTTTGTAATAAGAACATGTTGATCGTGTTATTAATGTTTATTTAATGCAATATTTTTTTCTTTTAAATTTTTATACAAAGGGCCTGTTCTCCCCAACTTATTTTCAGTTCAATTCAGTTCAGTTCAATTCAGCTCAGTTCAGTTCATCTCAGTTCCTAAATGATAATCATTACTATTAATTAGTTATAATTTAATTTAGTTCAGTTCAGTTAAGTTAAGTTCAGTTCAGTTCAGTTCAGTTGTTTTATGCCGAAGAGAACATGCCCTAAGCCTATAAAGATATATATCGTACTTTTCTCTAATTAATTGTATACTCCAACCATTCCAGAATGATCTGAACACTTGTATAGAAACGTGGTTTAAGGTAATAAGTTGTATTGTACTTTCAAATGTTATGTTATTAAAAAATAGACGTGCTAGAAGTTAGTAGGCTATATTGAAAGAGAGAAAAGTTGGGTAAGTATGGGCCAAAGAGGTTTTAAAAAAGTAATATAATAGTAATGAGACCATGCCTAAAAAAAAGTGTTTGAAACTAATTTAGGACAAACAATAAAGAAAGTGCGACTACTACTAATAATAATCTTTTGGAACTTGGAACCTAAATTCTATATATGATCTTCCTAAAGTGTAAAGTGCTCGTTATTAGAGTGACTACAAAAGTAGTCTATATATGATCAAAATATAATGTTGCATTTTACGATTATTGTTGTCCAAATATATTTTCTTAGGGGAAAGATATACTATAAAGAAAGATCTTGATGCAATTCAATCATCTCATGGATTTATCATACAACTTAGGAATACAGTATTTAAGACGAAATATGATAAATCATGATAATCCCACAATTTTTTTGATTGACTAACCGTCTACATTATAACTCTAAGCGGCTATCTTTAAAAAATGGCATGAAGCTATATTTGGACGGAGGGAGCTAGAGAAGGGCCATAACAATAAGGCTTTCACCGTTAAAGAGTAAGTTTAAGGTTGTTTAAAAGTCACATGTGAAGGCCACTCGTGTAAGCTAAAGCGACAACATCAATCCAAATTATACTCCACTGCACAATTCACATTTTACATCATTTAAGACTTTTAGGTCATGTTTCTGCCCTAAATGACGGCTAAATGCCTAAACCTGTCACAAAGAGAAACCACTACAAATCTTATAACACGACGATTTATCCGTCCAAGGCTATGTTTAATTCACATTATTTTTACTTATCTGAACTTATTTTTTCTGATGATCAAGGTTTTCCCATAAAAAAAGTTTTCTTCCCTTATTTGCCATGTAATATTTCAATTGCACTGCTCACTTCTCACCTCTTCCATAGCAGACTCACGTTCTTTATCTTCTTAACGAAGAGTTGTCGTCGTTGAAATCTTCAAGTGTATTCTTAATAGTTTTTTTTTTTTTGGAATTGTAATACTCATCTAAAGTGATGGAATGAATCTCTTACTTCTGCTCAACCAGAATTTGTGGCTTCTACTTGTCACCGTGGTTAATAAAATTTAACCCAAAATCATATATATTAATTAATGGAATTTATTTTAATCATAAAATATTATCAATGCCACTTTTAGGAAACAACATGAGTACAACTGTACAAGTTATCAAGTTTATCAGTCTATTTTTTTCTAGTTACCAAATATAAAACGACCAGATATAGGACTACAACCAATGGAAATTTCTTCATCAGTTTCTTACTTTCTTTTAATGTGTCAAGAATATATACTTGAACTAATTGAGCATGATTCTAGAAGTAACCAAATATACTTTTTCAATGATGCGATTCTTGGACGTCAGTATTGGAGGTTGATCAACGGGGGTGATTCTCTTTGTGGGCAAAATATTTCCCAAATGGGGAAGTTTTGGAGGCTCGCTTATGTTATTCAAATAGTTGTTCTTGGAGGAGTGTGTGGAGCTCAAAGGCGCTAGTTAATTAAGGAAGGTTTGCTATGGAGGGTTGGGAATGGGGATAGTATTAGTATTTGGGAGGATCATTGGGTGGGAGATGAATAGGGCAGGAGGATACAAAATGCTCGTGTGGAAGGATTGTCTAAGGTGAGTGATCTTATGGATTTAGAGAATATGGAATGGAACCTAGATACTATAAGCAGGAATTTCAATGCGAGAGATAAAAAATACATCCTTGCTATACCTCTTACTCTTCGAGCTCCAAAAGATTCATTGACATGGGCTTTCACGAAGGATGGATCATACTCAGTTAAAACTGCGTACATGGTGGGGAAGGGGAGTAATTTGGATGATTTTCATTTTTCACCAAGCTTGGGTGGCTATATGGGGTTTTGATGTCTCATCTAAAGTTCGACATTTTTTGTGGCGTGTGTGTACTAACACGCTGCATGTGCGAAGTTGACTGAAATATAGGCATATAATGGAAGACGAGACTTGCCCTCGATGTTTGACATAAATGGAATCGAGCGGCCATGCCCTCGTGTCATGCCCGAAGATTAACTATCTGTGGGAGCAGTTGGGTGTGGTGAGATGACCCGCAACATGGCAGGGAGGTCTTGTTGTGATGTAGTGGATGTTGGATATTTAGAGTATCGGAGTATTGGTTTTCATGTTTCGTTACATTAAGTCATATAGGATAAGGTGTCGTGACTTAGAGTAACGTGTAAATTAGAGTTGCTTAATGTACGTGATACATTAGTGGGAGAGCGCGCGCTCGGATGGAGCGTTCGCACAAAATCGGCAGGAACTCGGTTTACAAACGCGAAGTGAAGAAATGGGTGGAGGAGCGCTCGCTCCTGCTTGCCTTCGCTGGTTTGCGGCTTTTCGAGTGACGGTTATTGCCGTGTTTTTTGCTTCTTTTAATACGTTGCAAAGGCTCTAATGATCATTATCTAACATATGTGAATGAAAAGAAACCAGAGAAACTCTCTCAAAGTTCCATAAGCACAAGTTCTCTTCATTGCATCAAACTCCGAAGTCATGGAGGAATCCGCTATACAAGTTTGTTTCTTGGAAGCCCAAGAAATCGCACCTCCTCGAAGTAGAAATACCCATCCACTTGTAGAAGAATGATCCTCTTTATTAGAGATCCAACTTGCATCAGAATACCCTTCTAAAACCGAAGGATATCCACTGTACGATAAACCATAGTCCTTGGTTTTCCCCAAATACCTTAAGACACGACGAATAGCCTGCCAATGTTGCATACTAGGATTACTAGTATACCTACTAAGTTTGCCTACCGCAAATGCGATATCCGGCCTAGTACTCGTCATAGCATACATCAAACATCCAATCACCCTCGCGTACTCAAGTTGAGACACGGCACTACCATCATTAGGTAATAATTTTTCACTAGGATCCATTGGTGTTGATACAAAAGAGCAACCACTAACATCAAATTTCTTAAGAACCTTTTCGATGTAGTGAGATTGAGACAAACTCAATTTACCTTTGCTTCTTTCAATTCTAATGCCTAGAATGACATCCGCCTCCCCCAAATCTTTCATTGAGAACTTAGACGAAAGAAAAGATTTAGTCCACTCAACTTGGGATAAATCAGTTCCAAATATTAACATGTCATCTACATATAAGCAAATCATTACACCATGACCAATGTCATCAAATTTGCTATATACACACTTGTCTGAATTATTCAATTTGAAACCGTTAGACATCACTACCTCATCAAACTTTTGATGCCATTGCTTAGGTGCTTGTTTTAGCCCATACAAAGATCTAATTAACTTGCAAACTTTTTGTTCTTGACCTTTGACAACAAACCCAACCGGTTGTCTCATGTAAACCTCCTCATCTAACTCTCCATTCAAGAATGCAGTCTTGACATCCATTTGATGGATCACGAGATTATGGATTGCCGCAAGAGCAATCAATAACCTTATAGTGGAGATTCGAGCTACGGGTGCATATGTATCGAAATAATCGATACCCGGCTTTTGGGAAAAGCCTTGTGCCACTAACCGGGCCTTGAACTTGTCAATAGTACCATCGACTTTCATTTTCTTCTTGAAAATCCATTTACACCCTATTGGTTTACATTTAGGAGGTAGATCCGCTAGAACCCATGTGTTATTCCCCATGATCGAGTCCATTTCATCATCAATAGCTTCCTTCCAAAATGGAGCATCTTGAGACTTCATGGCCTCATCATATGTTAAAGGATCCCCTTCCACAGTATAAACATATGGAAACTTAGTTAAAACACTATTTCTTGATCCCTCAACCAGATATACATGAAAATCCGGGCCAAATGATTTCTCTTTCCTAACCCGTTTACTTCTCCTAGGTTGTGACGATGTAGATGCAACATTCTCATCTAGAATTTGTTCATCTAACTCTTGATCATTAGTTTGATCAATTTCCTGAATTTCGGTACTTGGAGTTATATCCTTTGGTCTAGGAACCGATGAATATCTATTTTCATCAAATATAGCATCTCTAGACTCCACAATAGTGTGAACCGACCAAAAGTCGTTTTGTTCTATAACATAGAACCTATAGGATTTGCTATGAACAACATACCCTATAAAGATGCATTCAACTCCTCTTTCACCTAACTTTTTACGTTTAGGTTCCGGCACTTTAACTATTGCCCTGCATCCCCAAACTCTAATGTAACTTAGATTTGGTTTTCTTTTGTACCATAATTCATAAGGGGTTACTTTGTTATTTTTCATTGGAACACGATTCAAAATGTAACAAGCAGTTAAAACCGCTTCACCCCAAAATCCATCACTCAAACCAGAATAGGATAACATAGAATTTACCATTTCTTGTAAAGTTCTATTCTTTCTTTCCGCTATACCATTTTGTTGTGGTGTATAAGCCGCGGTTGATTCATGTATTATTCCTAAAGCTTGGAAATAACTAGGATTATGAAATTCACCACCTCTATCGGTTCTAAACCGTTTAACCTTGTCACTTAATTGCAATTCCACTTCATTCTTATAGATCTCAAATTTATCTAGGGCTTCATCTTTAGTGGACAACAAATATACATAACAAAACCGTGAATAATCATCTATAAATGTTATTATATATTTCTTGTTTCCTAAAGACGGTGTACTATGAAAATCACAAAGATCACTATGTACAAGATCAAGCAATTTAGTATCTCTTTCCACATTATTAGGAAAAGAACTCCTGGTTATTTTTGTTAACATGCATGTCCTACACTTCTCAATACTTGGATCAAAATAAAGAATTAAATCATCCTTAGCCATAGAATACAACTTTTTATAATTAACATGACCAAGTCTTAAATGCCAAAGAGATGACTTCGAATTTTCAGAAACTTGATAAGTTTGAAGGCGTGGGTTTCCGTAGATGGCAGAAGAAGATGCACTTCCTTCTCACTTCTCTTTCGGTTGCATATGTTTTGAGTACTCCAAAACCCGAGTTTGTGGAAGAAGAAACTTTGGAGGCCTCAAGGAGAAGGAACAAGTGGGAGAACGATGACTACATATGCCGTGGTCACATTCTTAACGGTATGTCTGACACTTTGTTTGATGTCTATCAATTCTATGAATCTGCTAAAATGCTTTGGGATGACCTTGAGTCGAAATACATGGCCGAAGATGCATCTAGTAAAAAATTCTTAGTTAGCAATTTTAATAACTTTAAGATGGTTGAAACTAGGCCAGTGATGGAACAATTCCATGAACTCCAAAGGATAGTAGGAAGTTTTAAACAACACAGTATTAGTATGGATGAGACATTTATTGTATCTTCAATAGTTGACAAATTACCACCAAGTTGGAAGGATGTTAGGAATACTCTTAAACATAGTAAAGATGATATGAATATGGAACAATTGGGTGCTCATCTTCGGATTGAAGAGGGCATTCGGGTTCAAGATGGACAAAAGGAGGTAAATCCTAATTCTTCTACCATTAACATGGTGGAGGATGGAAAGTCCAAAGACTCAAATCCTAAGAAGAGGGCTAACAATTACACCAAAGGCAATAATTCCAAAAAGCCTAAGAATGGTGGAGTTGGTCAACAACGTGGTTGTTGGGTGTGTGGCAAGCCCGGACACTTCAAGAAGGATTGCTTCCTTTGGAAGAAGAAGATGAACAAAAGGAATGAGCAAGGTGGAGGGAAAGGCGAGTCTAGCCAATCCCAAGCCAAACAAGGATGATTGTTCATGGTACATTGATTCGGGAGCTTCAAGGCATGTGTGCAAGGAGCGGTCTTCATTTAAAACCTTCAAGGAGGTGGACAATGGAGAAGTTCTATACATGGGCAACGACTCTACAGCTCAAGTTCTTGGTGTAGGACAAGTAGAGTTAGTCTTTAGTTCCGAAAAATCTCTAGTGTTAAGAGATGTTGTATTTGCTCCGGAACTTAGGCGTAATCTTGTATCTGGAGCTATCCTGAATCGTATAGGGTTTAAAATGGTTTTTGAGTCGGACAAGTTTATTTTATCTAAAGGTGGTTTGTTTGTTGGTCTTGGTTATCTTTGTAATGGTATGTTTAAACTTAGCATTTCGAATGCTTTAGTTAACAATGTGTGTGTTATTAATGACAATTCTTCTCTTTGGCATTTAAGACTTGGTCATGTTAATTATAGAAAGTTGTATTCTATGGCTAAGGATGATTTAATTCCTTATTTTGATCCAAGTATTGAGAAGTGTAGGACATGCATGTTAACAAAAATAACCAGGAGTTCTTTTCCTAATAATGTGGAAAAAGATACTAAATTGCTTGATCTAGTACATAGTGATCTTTGTGATTTTCATAGTAAACCGTCTTTAGGAAACAAGAAATATATAATAACATTTATAGATGATTATTCACGGTTTTGTTATGTATATTTGTTGTCCACTAAAGATGAAGCCCTAGATAAATTTGAGATCTATAAGAATGAAGTGGAATTGCAATTAAGTGACAAGGTTAAACGGTTTAGAACCGATAGAGGTGGTGAATTTCATAATCCTAGTTATTTCCAAGCTTTAGGAATAATACATGAAACAACCGCGGCTTATACACCACAACAAAATGGTATAGCGGAAAGAAAGAATAGAACTTTACAAGAAATGGTAAATTCTATGTTATCCTATTCGGGTTTGAGTGATGGATTTTGGGGTGAAGCGGTTTTAACTGCTTGTTACATTTTGAATCGTGTTCCAATGAAAAAGAACAAAATAACCCCTTATGAATTATGGTACAAAAGAAAACCAAATCTAAGTTATATTAGAGTTTGGGGATGCAGGGCAATAGTTAAAGTGCCGGAACCTAAACGTAAAAAGTTAGGTGAAAGAGGAGTTGAATGCATCTTTATAGGGTATGCTATTCATAGCAAATCCTATAGGTTCTATGTTATAGAACAAAACGACTTTTGGTCGGTTCACACTATTGTGGAGTCTAGAGATGCGATTTTTGATGAAAATAGATATTCATCGGTTCCCAGACCAAAGGATATAACTCCAAGTACCGAAATTCAGGAAATTGATCAAACTAATGATCAAGAGTTAGATGAACAAATTCTAGATGAGAATGTTGCATCTACATCGTCACAACCTAGGAGAACTAAACGGGTTAGGAAAGAGAAATCTTTTGGCCCGGATTTTCATGTATATTTGGTTGAGGGAATCAAGAGATAGTATTTTAACTAAGTTTCCATATGTTTATAATGTGGAAGGGGATCCTTTAACGTATGATGAGGCCATGAAGTCTCAAGATGCTCCATTTTGGAAGGAAGCTATTGATGATGAAATGGACTCGATCATGGGGAATAACACATGGGTTCTAGCGGACTTACCTCCTAAATGTAAACCAATAGGGTGTAAATGGATTTTCAAGAAGAAAATAAAAGTCGATGGTACTATTGACAAGTTCAAGGCCCGGTTAGTGGCACAAGGCTTTTCCCAAAAGCCGGGTATTGATTATTTCGATACCTATGCACCCGTAGCTCGAATCTCCACTATAAGGTTATTAATTGCTCTTGCGGCGATTCATAATCTCGTGATCCATCAAATGGATGTCAAGACCGCATTCTTGAATGGAGAGTTAGATGAGGAGGTTTACATGAGACAACCGGTTGGGTTTGTTGTCAAAGGTCAAGAACAAAAAGTTTGCAAGTTAATTAGATCTTTGTATGGGCTAAAACAAGCACCTAAGCAATGGCATCAAAAATTTGATGAGGTAGTGTTGTCTAACGGTTTCAAATTGAATAATTCAGACAAGTGTGTATATAGCAAATTTGATGACAGTGGTCATGGTGTAATGATTTGCTTATATGTAGATGACATGTTAATATTTGGAACTGATTTATCCCAAGTTGAGTGGACTAAATCTTTTCTTTCGTCTAAGTTCTCAATGAAAGATTTGGGGGAGGCGGATGTTATTCTAGGCATTAGAATTGAAAGAAGCAAAGGTAAATTGAGTTTGTCTCAATCTCACTACATCGAAAAGGTTCTTAAGAAATTTGATGTTAGTGGTTGCTCTTTTGTATCAACACCAATGGATCCTAGTGAAAAATTATTACCTAATGAAGATAGTGCCGTGTCTCAACTTGAGTACGCGAGGGTGATTGGATGTTTGATGTATGCTATGACGAGTACTAGGCCGGATATCGCATTTGCGGTAGGCAAACTTAGTAGGTATACTAGTAATCCTAGTATGCAACATTGGCAGGCTATTCGTCGTGTCTTAAGGTATTTGGGGAAAACCAAGGACTATGGTTTATCGTACAGTGGATATCCTTCGGTTTTAGAAGGGTATTCTGATGCAAGTTGGATCTCTAATAAAGAGGATCATTCTTCTACAAGTGGATGGGTATTTCTACTTGGAGGAGGTGCGATTTCTTGGGCTTCCAAGAAACAAACTTGTATAGCGGATTCCTCCATGACTTCGGAGTTTATCGCTTTATCTTCCGCAAGTAAAGAGGCGGAGTGGTTAAAAAATCTCATGATTGAGATTCCTTTGTTGTCAAAACCGATATCGCCGATAGCGATTCATTGTGACAACGATGCTGCTTTAGCAAGAGCATATAGTCAAGTATATAATGGTAAGTCAAGACATATTGGTGTGTGGCATAGTTACATCCAAGGACTTATCAAGGATAGTGTTATCACTGTTGACTATGTACGTACAACGTATAATCTAGCGGATTGTTTTACAAAGGCCTTGGCTAGAGATAATGTAAAGAGGATGGCAATCGGTTTAGGATTGGAGCCCTTCGAGAATCACGAATGAGGGAATCTTAACTTAACGCCCAATATGACGTTGGGTCCTAAGTTCAATAAGATTAATTCTTTCATTTGGATGATTGTAGAACTTTTATTCATCCTTGTTTTTAGTTCTATCACTGTGTTGTATAAGGAGGTTGTATAACTTAATAGGTCTCTTGTTTGTGCTTTTCACAGTAGCATGTATTTTAGAGATCTACCTATGTAAGTGTGAAGTTTAGCCGCTTCAAGGAGCTACTGGGGCATAGCTTTGATACACTTATGAATAGATATGGACACAAGGCTTTATGTGTCGGTTTATAATGAGTTTAAGTAATTTATCTTGTGTGTATGGTATCTCCGGGTTTCCATTATGTATTGAAATTGGTTCAATCGTTAGCGACACCAATTGGATACGGTTACTTGGAATGTGTACTGTACTATGTGGAAGTTCAAGTTTTATACACTTTCATTTATGCATGAGATGTATTTGTTGCTAATGATGTATGTGCTAATTATACAATTAGATACTCTAAATGGGGGAGGATTGTTGGATATTTAGAGTATCGGAGTATTGGTTTTCATGTTTCGTTACATTAAGTCATATAGGATAAGGTGTCGTGACTTAGAGTAACGTGTAAATTAGAGTTGCTTAATGTACGTGATACATTAGTGGGAGAGCGCGCGCTCGGATGGAGCGTTCGCACAAAATCGGCAGGAACTCGGTTTACAAACGCGAAGTGAAGAAATGGGTGGAGGAGCGCTCGCTCCTCCTTAGAGCGCCCGCTCCTGAGAGGAGCGCTCGCTCCTTTGAGGAGCGCAAGCTCCTGCTTGCCTTCGCTGGTTTGCGGCTTTTCGAGTGACGGTTATTGCCGTGTTTTTTGCTTCTTTTAATACGTTGCAAAGGCTCTAATGATTATAATCTAATATATGTGAATGAAAAGAAACCAGAGAAACTCTCTCAAAGTTCCATAAGCACAAGTTTTCTTCATTACATCAAATTCTTATTTTCTTACTCTCATTCTACGAATTTCATAACGAGCGTGATCTTCGTTGTTCTTCTTTGTATCTCGGAAGTGAATTCCTTGTAACCCGTGCTCAGTGTAGGGTAGGAATATTGCTTTTGGGAAAGTGTCCCAACACGCCTAGAAGATTCATTGTTCATCTTGTAATCATCTTTGTTAAACCCATTACTACTTCTCTAACAGTGGAGGGATGGAGTAAGTTAGACTCTGTAATTCTGCAGAAAGGGTGTGTTCTTGCGTGGTGACTGGTGTTTGAGAACCAAAGGACTCCTGATGTTGTATTGGTTCAGAGGGTGTTGAGGCTGGTGAAGGAATTTGGGGAGTATGTAGGCAGGATTTACGGTCCTTCAATGAGAACCACTGCTTCTAGTTCTTGGACCTGGTGCACCCCACCCTGGGGTGTCGTGAAATTAAACGCTGATACAGCTGTGGGGGAGGGGGGCGTGGTGGCTAGAGATGTTTCGGGTAAAGTGCTCTTCGCTGCAACAAGAAAGGTGAGGGATCACTGGCCTGCGGAAATAGCTGAATGCAAAGCTCTTGTTATGGTTGCAAGGATGGGGAAAAGACACGGCTTCCAAGACTTAATTCTTGAATCAGATTGTCAGATTGTGGTTTCCCGTTTAGCAAAGACGGTTTGTTATTTCTCGGACTTGGATAGTATTCTAGAATATGTTTTATTTCTTTGCAATTCCTTTAGATCTGTCTCTTTCTCGCATGTGAGGAGAGATGGGAATTTTGTTGCTCAACATTTGGCGAAAATCATTCCTTTTGTTGTTGAACAATGCTGGGAGAACCATGTTCCTAACGACGTGGCTCCTTATGTGCTTATGGACACTTTGTCCTTAAATCAATGAAGTTTTCGTTTCGTTTCAAAAAAAAAAAAATTCCGAAGTAACCCGAAGGTTGCTCCAAATTCCAATGTCTCCATGTTTGAAACCAATATGGCCTCTTTAATTTGCAAACCATCTCAAAAACTAATGTAGAATAGCCTGGTGGAGGTCTCAATTCTCATGTGGAAAGTTCCTCATCTATGTAACATGTATGCAGCTTATGTTAGGTTGTAAGCCAATTTATACATCGTTGGAACAAAATAATTGTTTACCTAGGCAACCTAGTATATAAAGAGGATGCCCCTTACCATAATCATGAGCAATATCGCGCCTTATTGGACGATTGGTCTAATCTACTATTAGATCTTGTTTTGGAATAGTTCCAAAAAGCCTACCAAAATAATTTGATACATGTGCATCTTCCAATTGATACCATTTGATACCTATGCCTTTTTCAATTGGTATTAAAATGGTACTAACACTAGTAGAATAAATGCTTATTGTTGCGGTCATTAAGTGGCCTATTGCGGCGGTTTTGGCCGCGCAGCAATTAAGGGCGCAACAATAGGTAATTAACCTATTGCTGCGGTTTTTGACCGCAGCAATAGGCCAAGATATTGCTGCGTTTTCTGACAAAAACCGCAGCAATAGGTTTATTTTTTACTAAAAAAATACAACATATTGCTGCGGTTCTTGCTCAAAACCGCAGCAATAGGTACTGGTACAGGTAAAAAAAAAATTATTTTTTGCACTTTACCATCAAATTTGAAAGAATAAATATGTAGGAAAAAAATAAAACACAACAAATTAGAAGTAATGACAAAGAATGCTTATACAAAAAAATATGATATACACAAAATCCAACAGATAAAAAAAAGATATAAAATAAACGAAAATTAAAAATCAGAAACACTAACATCATATTTATTCTAAACAAAATAAAAATGAAAAAAATCCCAAAAAAAAAAAATACAATTACTGCAAACGAAAAAGTAGAAAAAAAAATACAACCACCCTCTTGTAATTTATGAAAAGTAGTACAATTTACAAAAAAAAAGGAAAATCTCCATAACAAACGAAAATCAGATCTCGAATGGCCACGGATTTCGACGAGACTAGAAAATGGCCACGGATTTCGACGGTGATGAAAACAGCCACGGATTTCGACGAGACTAGAAAATGACCACGGATCTCGACGGTGATGAAAACGGCCACAGATTTCGACGAACGCATGCGGATTTCGACGAACGAGAATGCGAGGAGATTGATCGGTTCGTCGCAAAGAGAAATCGGCCGGCTGTCGAACGCAGGCGGATCTCGAATCCCCGGTTGTCGAACGCAAACATATCTCGAATCGCCGGATGTGTGAGATGAGAGACGTGCGATGAGATTGAAGATCCGGAGATAGGAGAGAGGAGAAAGGAGAGTGATAGGTTGAGAGGAGAGAGGAGATAAATAGAAAACGGCCACAAGTAAAAAGTGAGAACCCTAACTGACGCCACGCATGTGTCCCTTTATTAAAAAGCGATATTGCTGCGGTTTCTGTCAGAAACCGCAGCAATATATTAAAATAATGTTTTTTTAATATTATTTTAATATATTGCTGCGGTTTCTGTCTTGCCAGATCTGGTAAAAAATAGTTCACTTTTTTCAAAAAATATCCGTTGGAATATATTGCTGCGGTTTTCTGTAGAAAACACAGCAATATGGTTGGTCAAATGGTCAACTATTTTAAAAAAATTTCCGTTGGAACAATAATGCTGCGGTTTTTTTAAAAAACCGCAGCAATATGGTTATTTTATATTTTACCTTTTTTTTGTCGTGATATATTGCTGCGTATGGGTAAAACCGCAGCAATACCACCGCAACAATAAGCATTTATTCTACTAGTGTAAGAGAGTACTAGTTGATACTGAAATGGCAGTCCTGAGTATCGATTGAAAGAGGGATAAGTATGAAAATATCATAATTACTCCTGGTGGAGTCTTTTGGAGACTGCAACAATTGTTTACTAATACTTTCTCTACTATTGTACATTATCCTATTCATACTCGTGTGCAATTTTTTAGTGTCCAGAGGTTGAGCATTTAAATGCGGCAGTTCGTGGGTTTTGTACTATTTGAAAAGGAAACCTAAAGGTATGTATTTGTTTACACAATACGAGTAAAAAAGACTTCTTTGTACTTTCGCCGTTTCTTTTTACTTGCAGCGGTTTGACTTTTACACTGTTTACAAACTCTATACTACTTAGTTTGAATTCGGTGACTTATATAGCTAAGGAAAAACATATATATTCATGTAGGGATTTTGTTAGATTCGTCTCAATGTATATTTTTCAAATATCTACTTTTTATAAATTTTAATTATCAGTAATTAAAGATATTAATGGTTGAAGTTATACATTGACAAGCATGAACATCCAATTGTTGCAAGTTAAAAGAAACAAAGAAAGTACATTTTATCGTAATAGTGATTGGGCAGCATGCTCTTTGACTCGACGCTATTTGACAAGTTACTTTATTTGCGTTTCTTGATTTGTTTCCATGTCATAGGAAACTGAGAAAAACCAAATGTCTCACCTTTGTCTGCCAAAGTTGAATATCGGAATACAGGCATTTGCTGCATCAAGTAACTAAAATGGTTGAAGATCTCATAGCGCTCTTCATTAAAGTTATATGAGGTTGTTTTGTGACAAACATGCTTTCCTTTTATATTTCCCCTTACCCTGTTTATCATGATTGAACAAAACATCTAAATCACTTTGTCATTATGTAAAAAGGTGGAAGCTAAGTGTTGCAAAGTCCTATCTTACCTCTTAAACGAATTAGGCATATGTGACATACATGTTCTAACACAAGGAGAGTATAAAGAAGTTATATGTTTAGGAAACTTCGCCTTGTCTTAGGTGTGCACTATTTGAAGCCTTGCCAAGTTGGGTTAGGTTTATGCCTCTTGTATGTTGAATAGGATAGATATAAGTCCACATACGGTGTATTCAATTCTCATCCACTACAAGAAAAACGCTTGCGGATGACTACTTAATCTCCTTCTCTTACCCTTTTAAATCGCTCAATTTTCTTTTTTAAATGAAAATCGCTCAAAACAAAAGTGTTACTCCTATATGTAAGACTGTTTCTCTAGTTGCCTCTTTCTATATATTCTTCTACACACCTCATTTTAAGAGTGTATGGGTATAACCCAAGTACGTTAGTGGACCCCCATGAAGAGTCCGCGAACATAATGACGGACGCGAATATTGTAAGTGCCACCTAGCGCCTAACAAGTCAATTCATTAACGTGGTCCGACAACGTTGGCGGTCGCCCAACAAGACAAAATAAGGGAATCTTCCCAAGTGTCAGGTGCATCACAACCGTACACGTGTAAAAGGATTACGCACCCTGTCAGAGGAATAGTACTTCCCTAAATACCCCACTAGTACTATTTTGCAGGTACATTCTCTCACACTCATAATTCTTATCTCTCTCTCTACTTTTCTCTCTAAAGTGGGCCACGTACTGACTTGAGCGTCGGAGGGGGTTTCCTCGCATCCCCCCCGAGGGTAGTTCACGTTTGCTCCCTGTGCAACTATTCCCAGAGGACGACAACTCTAAATCTTTGGCGGACTAACCAAGACCGCCAACCGTTTCAATACCGAAACAACTTGGCGCTAGAAGGAGGGGCCTCCCGTCTCTGCAAAGCAGTCATGGACAAAACCGGAAACTCGAGTCGCGATCCACTAGGGTTTGAAGTTGGCCAAGGGTCTTCTCAACCTGTCATTACCGGACCTGTCGGTACACCAGCGTTTCACCTTAACGTCCTCGAGGACGATAACGACCAGCATACTCTTGAGAATAATGTAACTCAGGTAAACCCTAGTGGCGTCCCTTTCAATTTAGCTCAGTTGAGTCAATTTTCTCCGGATCAACTGCAAACCGTGGCATCATTCATCCAAATGTTACAAGGCACTCCTCAGCCCAATAACACTACTGCTCCAAGCACGAAAGGCGTTCAGCACCGTAAACGATCACTGGCTATGGCCGGTAAAAACGTTGACGGTACGCCAGTAAGGAGGATGCGTACGTTAATGCAAGAAGAACGCCAGATGGAAAAACAAATTGATGACCCGGAGTACGAGGAAGTCGACTTGGAAACTGAGAATCTTAACAATTCAGAAGAGAATCATAGCCGCTCATACCGAGAGTACAACACCACTGGTGTTAGTAACTACTCGGGTGGCGGACATCTGCTAATCAAGCCCAAACTCTCCCCAATCGTGCCGAAAGTGCTGAATTACCCAATGCCGAGAATAAAAATGCCATCATGCAAATTTGACGGTAGCTCATATCCCGATGATCATGTCGCAGCCTTCGAGGGGCACATGTATCTATACACGCAGGTAGACGCCATCTGGTGCAAGGTTTTCCCGTCCACTCTTACTCGCATAGCTCAAACTTGGTTTAAGAGTCTCAAACCTGGTAATGTGCCCAGTTTCTCTCAACTTTCATCTATGTTCAGTACTCACTTTGTAAGCAATAGACGCCGCGAGCGCACTACTGGGGAATTATTATCGGTTAGGCAAGGGGAAACCGAATCTCTCAGGGATTACATTGGGCGTTTTAATGTAGAGGTCGTATCTATTCCTAGGCTGCAGCAAGACGTAGCAGTCCTAGCCTTGATGACGGGATTAAGAGAAGGAACTGCGTTCAGGAGTTATCTCGGCCAAAAGTCTTTCACGTCATTAGGGCCAGTGCTTGGCAAAGCAAATGATTTCATAAGAGCAGAAGAATTTGACAAGGCAGCCAGCAGCCAACATCATGAGTCCGACAAGAAGAAGGAATATAAGTCACGGAAGGATAAGGGTCGTGAAGTTGATCGTGGCCGGGATGAAAGAAGAGAATCTAATATGGTCAAAAAAGGAAATGACCGAGAGCGTGATGGCCGGGAAAAAAGTGAACGCAAAGATAGATTTGATGCGTACACCCAGCTCACTACTTCCCGGGCACAAATATTCACCATGAACAAAGAAAGTGACAAATGGCAGAGACCAAAGAAGATGTTTCACAAAAACCGTGATAAGACTAAGTGGTGTGATTTTCACGAAGATCACGGCCATATAACTGAAGACTGCCGGCACCTAAAGGATAATCTAGAAGATCTTATCCGCAGAGGGTACTTCACTTAATATAAACCTCAGACCAATGGAGGCGATTTGATGAAACCTAGAGATCATAATGTTCAATCTCGGATAGGAGAAATTCATGTGATTAGTGGCGGTCCAATCCATGGCGGAAGTATTAGTGGGGCAAAAGCAAGTCTAAAGGAGTTCCGGCATCAAGTAAACTTTAATGAGAGTTGCCAGTGGAGGAAGCCACCAGCCATGCCTGCCATGTCATTCTCATTAGAGGATGCAAGACGTGATTTACCCTCATGACGATCCGCTGGTGGTCACCCTGAAAGTTGCCAAATGTTTGATTCATTGAATTTTGGTGGATGGAGGGAGTTCCGCGAATATTCTCCTATCTACTTTCGAGAAGTTAATGATAGGCCGGGAGCACTTACAACCAGTCCGATACCCAGGGATTATAAAGCTACCGGTCAGGGTTGGCGAGAACAGTGAAGCCAGAGATGTGATGGTCGAGTAGTAGACGTTCCGGGAGCATATAATGCAATAATAGGAAGACCACTAATTCACGATGTTCAGGGAGTGGTATCTACTTATCACTTGACCATGTTGTATGTATCCAATTCGGGTACGACGCCGAAGATTAGGGAAAATCAGGAAACAGCAAAGTCATGCTATTTAACGGCTTTAAAACAGCCGGCAAGAAGAGTTCTTGTTGAAGAATTATGTCCGCTAACAAGGAAGGAAAAAAGAGCTAAGAACAAGGCCTTGGCAGAAGAGCAATCTGAGAAGAATGGGGATGCTATGGACGTAGCCATGGAGGAGCTTGAAAATCGGCCAAAGGATTTGCCAAGACCAAAGCCTGAAGGGGAGTCGAAGCTAGAAATGTTGGCGGATGATCCTAAGAGGACTGTGGCTGTCGGAACGGATATGGACCCAGAGGTCAGGATCAACCTGATAACTCTCCTACGGGAAAACGCCGATGTATTCGCGTTCTCGGCGGACGAGATGCCTGGGATAGACCCGACCGTGATGGTCCACCGTCTGAATGTCGACGACTCGGTTCGTCCTGTAAAGCAAAAGAAAAGAAACTTTTCAATAGAAAAGAATAAGGCCGTTAAGGAGGAAGTTGATAAATTGCTAGCGGCTAACTTTATTGAAGTTTGTGATTACCCAGAATGGTTAGCAAATGTGGTTATGGTAAAGAATGCAAATGGTCAATGGCGGATGTGTGTCGACTTCACAGATCTCGACAGAGCGTGCCCGAAAGACTGCTATCTTTTGCCAAGGATAGACCAGCTGGTAGATTCTACTAGCGGACATGCGCTATTGAGCTTTATGGACGCGTTTTCGGGGTACCACCAAATCAGTCTTCTGGAAACTGATAGGAAGAAAGCAGCTTTTATCACGGACTGTGGAGTTTTCAATTATAAAGCAATGTCTTTCGGCCTGAGGAATGCCGGGGCCACATACCATAAATTGGTCGACAAAGTGTTTGCCGACCAGAAGGGAAGAAACATCGAAGTCTATGTAGACGATTCAATCGTCAAGAGCAAAACAGGCCGCGAACACATTGATGATTTAAAAGCGACGTTCAGTACTCTAAGAAGATACAAGATGAAGCTCAACCCAAAAAAGTGCGTATTTGAGGTGAGAGCAGGAAAGTTCTTAGGCTTTTTGGTCAGCAAAAGAGGGATTGATGCAAACCCAGACAAGGTTCAAGCCATTGTCGACCTACCTGAGCCAAAAAGCATCAAAGATATTCAGAGGCTAACAGGAAGAATGGCGGTCCTCACTCGATTCATCTCAAAATCAGCTGATAAGGCTTTGCCTTTCTTTGCATTGCTTTGGGGAAATAAGAATTTCGAATAGGGGGAAGGGCATAGGAGAGCATTCCTGGAGGTAAAGGAGCATTTGAAGAAGTTGCCCACCATCACAAGGCCCGAGATTGGAGACGTATTACAACTGTATATCTCAGCCTCTCCAAAAACAATTGCGCCCGTGTTGTTGGTGGAAAAAGAAAAGAGGCAGCAGCCAATATATTTTATCAGCCACATCCTTAACGGGCCAGAGAGTCGTTACCAGCTGGTAGAAAAAATGGCTTTGGCTGTGGTAATTGCCGCCAGGAAGCTCAGACCATACTTTGACTATCATCCCATCCAGGTTTTAACCAATCAGCCGCTAGAAAAAGCGTTGCAGAAGATGGATAGTTCAGGTCGTTTGCTGAAATGGGCCGTCGAACTGTCGGAATATGACATACAGTACAAGCCCAGGACCGCTATCAAAGCGCAGGCCCTGGCGGACTTTATCGTGGAAGCCTCATATGAGGAAAAAGAAGTGGGGCAAAAGGAAGTCTGGCTACTGGAAGTTGACGCATCCTCCGCTGCTAGCGGATCTGGGGCAGGAATAGTGATGACTAGCCCTGAGGGAAACTCATACCAGTACGCCATCAAGTTTGTTTTCCCGGCATCAAACAACGAAGCAGAATATGAAGCGGCAATTGCCGGCCTGAGAATGTGTCTAGCAGCAGGCGCTAAGAATGTACTCTTGAAAACAGACTCACAATTGGTTAGCGGTCAGATAAGAGGGGAATTTGAAGTCAGAGAGGCCAATATGCTGAAGTACGTGGAGAAGGACAAGGAGTTAATAGCGCAATTGAATCACTTTGAGATTCAAGCAATACCTAGAGCCGAGAACACGAAAGCGGACGCGTTGTCCAAATTAGCAAGTTCTGACTCATTTAGCCTCGAAAGAACCGTCACGGTGGACATCTTGAAGGAAAAGAGCATCACAGAACAAATTGTGATTGTCAACAGCATAAACCAGCCAGGGGAGTGGTTTAGTGAGCTGGTGGCGTATAAGCTGACTGGGACACTTCCCAATGATCCTTTGTCCGCTAAGAAACTGAAGCGACAAGCCAGCTGGTACGTCATATATCAGGGTGAGCTATACAAGAAATCGTTCAGTCTACCTCTGCTTAAGTGTGCAACTGCATGGGAATCCGCGAAGATTCTGGAAGAAATACATGAAGGTATTTGCGGCAATCACATTGGTGGTAAAGCCCTAGCATTGAAAGCACTAAGAGCTGGATTCTATTGGCCGAGTACGCTGACGGATGCCCAAGGTTATGTTAAGAAGTGCGACAAGTACCAGAGATATGCCCCCGTCATCAACAGGCCGGTAAATGATTTGCAGCCTATCCTGTGCCCAATTCCGTTTGCCCAGTGGGGAATGGACATCCTGGGACCATTCACCATAGCAACTGGAGGGAGGAGGTTCCTAATATTGGGCATTGACTACTTTACAAAGTGGATAGAGGCAGAACCGACAGCAAAAATCAAGGCAAATCAGGTTAAGAAATTCATCTGGCAGAACATTATGACAAGATTTGGGATTCCCACTGCTATCGTCTTCGACCATGGCGTTCAATTTGATTGTCGCCCCATACAAGCTTTTCTAACAGAGTTTCGCGTGAAGTTTGCATACTCAGCCGTTTGCCATCCCCAGAGTAACGGACAAGCAGAGGCCGCGAACAAACAAATCTTAAATGCCTTGAAGAAAAAGCTATATGAATTCAAAGGAGGATGGGCTGATATGGTGCCGGCAGTGCTATGGTCAAATAGAACAACAGAGAAAGAAGCGACAGGAGAGAGCCATTCAAGTTGGCCTTCGGTACAGAGGCGGTGTTACCGGTATAGGTGGGGTTACCCTCTTATCGGGTAAAACATCAAAACCTCCAGAAGAATGACCAAGCACTCAGGGAAAGCCTAGACTTCTTGCCAGAAACAAGGCTCATGGCGGAATTAAGAGCAGCCGCTTACAAAGATAGAATCAGCAAGGCTTACAATAAGAAGGTCATGGAAAGGTCGTTAGATGTTGGCGATCTGGTTCTTCGCAGAACAGTAGCTACTGGCAAGGCTCATACTGAAGGGAAGCTAACTGCTAACTAGGAAGGTCCTTATGTCATAGCTAAGAAGATTGCTCCCGGCTCTTTCATTCTAAAAAGCATGGATGACAAGGAGCTTAGAAATTGCTGGAATGCTAGCGTCCAAAAGAAATACTATGTTTGATTCCCCAAGTGTAATAGGCCGAGAGCCACCCTTTTTGCATAAATAATACAAGCTTACGCCAGCAAATTCATTGATTGTTTTATTATTCTCATGTATGTTAACTAACCATATGACAGGTCAATAAATTGAAAACAAAAGCCATATGACAGGCTCATAGTGCGTTAACGGTCATATGACAGACCTAGCACATCACTAAAGCCATATAACAGGCTCAAAGTGCGTTAACGGTCATATGACAGACCTAGCACATCACTAAAGCCATATGACAGGCTCAAAGTGCGTTAACGGTCATACGACAGACCTAGCACATCACTAAAGCCATATGACAGGCTCAAAATGCGTTAACGGTTATATAGCAGATCTAACACTAGAACGTAAGCCATATGACAGGCCCATGTGCATTAACGGTCATATAAAAGACCAAATGATAATTATCCTTGACAAATAAAAAGATTGCGGACATACAACAATCAGATGATAATTAAAGCGACAGAAACGCATGATATAAAGTACTTTCCCATAAAATAAAAGCTACTGGCTTGGCGGCCAACTACAGACAAAAAGAAGGCGGCCAAATAAAAGGCTTTTAGTTGGAATTGTACCTATAAAATTAAGACGTTAACGTTTACAAACGCCGACATGGGCCGAATAAAGAGCTTAAAAGATTACAAACTACAAGCTATTGGAAGAACAGGAAGAGCTGTGTGAAGGCCGCCAAAAACTTCAAGAGGGGGGGCTTCCTGGTCTGTCAGCACCAGATCCCGAGGGTCCGCATCTGCTATGGCATCCTCATCGGCAAATTTGGATCCCCCTCGAATGGCGATAGATGTTGACTGGCAGCATGAGCCTCTTCAATAACATTCCAGTCAAATCCTGGAATGGTCTTGCACACACATCTCATGGCAGCCGCCCAACCGCCATCATACCTCTTGTGAAGGACCGTTGCGTACTCCTCAGATTGCTGAAACTCAGCAATAGCCTGAGCTCTAGCTTGTGTCTTGGCGTTCAGTACTGCAATTTCCTTTTCAGAGTTAGCGGCCTCCTGAGCCTTGGTCAATGCATTAACATTTTCCTCGGTCTCTTCCAGCAGGGCAGCCCTTGCTCTCAGGGTTGTCAGCTCATCTTCCAGAGGCTGCAATGCTGCTGTCTTCTCCACCAGCTTGTCCTCCTTCTCCTTCAGCAGATCCTGGCAAGTCTCCAGCGACGGCTTGTAGGTGTCGGCCAACTTCTGGTACTCAACATACTGCTCGATCAACTCAATAGCAGCATTGTTAGCCTGCAAAGATGAAAAGGGGACGTTTAAAAAAAAAGTGAATGATAATAAAACAAGTACGAAAACATACCACAAGTTGGTCGTGAGCCAATCTAGCAGCAGGTGTCACCAAAGATCCTGCCGGCCTGTCCAAGGGCAGCTGCATGCCCTTCAGCATACGGTAGGCAAGGATGCCACCGTTCTCGGGGATGTCGGCATACAATGATTCATCCTCCCTGACATCCCAGTCAGGCTGATAAATCTTGCCGGGAATGATAGGTCGGCTAGCAAAGGAGGACGACACCGCGTCACTCAACGGCATGGTACCGAGAGAAGATGCTGGGAGATAAGTTGGATAAAACAATGGGCATTGAAATAAGCTCCCGGATCTTCACGCGGAGAGAAGAATAAGAGCCCGAGAGCCAGGAGGCGCCACTAACATGACCAGGGCCAGGGGCCGTGACAACCTGCTCTCGGACTTCTGGAGGAGCAACGTCCTCTATCTGAACGCCCTCGTCAGCAGGGGCAGAAGTCTCAGCATCCCCAAAGGCCTGCCTCTTATTGGCGGAAGTATCTGCCGCAACTGACTCACGCGGCCGCCTCCTGTTACCACCACCACGAGCAACAGGCCAGGAGTTGGATGACCCGATTGGGGACAAGAGGGATGGTTGGCCGCGGTTCCAAAGAACAATGCGCAGAAGCACCCTGAGCAGGAACGCGAACAACATTCGCCCCGCCGCGACCTCGGCGGATGTTTTGTGGCCCGTGGCGGTTACCTCCCCAACGGCCGTTAGTTGTACCGTGCATTGTCTCGTATTCGTAAGGGGGAGCAGGCGGCAAGTGTGTTAGCGGCTTGAGTTCCTCGTCAACGCCAAGTGCGTCGAGGTTAAGATGGTCAAAACCTACAGACAATCAGGAAGCAGATAAAAAAAAATGAGGAATTGCTATTTTCATCAGACGGGCCAGTCCGGCAACAGTACTTACCATTTTCATGAGTGGGGGCAGAGCAGCATGGCCGACAAGGGCTTGTTCCCCAGGATGTACTTGGAATGAGGAATCCAATATTTGGGCTCTTTAACCCTCGCCTATTTCCCATCCTCATAGGTAACTAAATAATCCTCCGTGTCAAAATAATCAGAGGCCGCTAACTCTTCCCTAGTTAACGGAACAATAGGTAAATGCTCCATATGAGGACGGGGCTCGGTGAAATGGCGGCGCACAGGATAATCTTCAGGAACCCGCAACCAAAAGAAGGCATCCTGCCAACCTTTTAAACAAATCATTTTAGGTTGGACGGTCATCTTCTTGTCGGCTGTAGTTAGCGACCACCAACCTGCCTGCCTTGAGGAACCATTTTTCTTCAGCCAATGGATACGGCGGAGCAAATTTAATGTTTTCGAGAAGTCCAAAAAGCGTACAACCCAGATGTACGCAATCAAGTTCCGGATCGCTAAGGGAGTCAGTTGAGCAAAGCACACGTTGAACGCGTTCAAAATCTTTACCAAAAAAGAATCCAGAGGAAGGCGGAGGCCGAACTCAAAGTGATGAGTGTACACGACCACATGACCAGGAGGACACTTTGTCACAATAGCCCCCTCTGGTGGAACTATCAGCCGATAACCATCGGGAAAATTGTATAAATCCCGAGAAGCCCGGGGATAGGAAAGTTCAATGGCGTCCTGACGCCATGGCCCGTCAATCTCTACACTAAGAGGACCACCACTATAATCAGCAGGCAGCCAAAGAGCATCAGATCTCGGTCCAGTCTCAATCTCATCCTCCATTTGATTGGAGTCGTCAACCCTTAATTCGGCAGCACGGGAACTTTCCCCACTCATGTGTGCCGACAAAGGCACAGGATCAGTCGCGTCCTCAGTAACGCGTACAGCAGGACTCGCAGCAGCACTGCGACGGTGGTAGACAGTCTCTTGACGAACCATAACGGTAGCAATGGAGTCGCTGTTGTCACCTAATTCAATAATAGGAGGGTTAAGAGCCGCAGATTGCTGTAAACGGTCGAAAACGTCGGCCGTCACTTCCACCCCAGCATCCGCCAAGCTATCCAACCAAGCATGCTCTCTAAGAGGTGCTACATCAATACTGGGAACGGCATCGGCCGGAGGATGCCTAACGGATCGCCTAGCGAGAATCTGGTGCCTAAACTCTCTAAGCGTTTGCCGGTCACCACTCTGACTAGCGGATAGATACCTCCTAGTCAGGCTATGCTCCTCAGGGGTAGCAGGGTCGTTTTGAAACTTTGACCTTAACTCTTTTTCTCTCTCATCGATAAGAGGTATGTCCGCTAACAACTTGGTCCTCCCCACTAGGCTTGAGCCAGAAGCAGGTTCACTATTGGCCAAAGGGGGAGAGGGCTCGCTATCAGCCAGGGTAGAAGAAGGGTCACTCTCGGTCATGAACGCCTCACTAGGGGTATTCTGGCTATCAGACTGATCCGACATGATGAAAACGCAAAGAAACTTAATAAAAAGCGGAGAGAAATTGAAGAAATACCTGGAAACGAAAGGTCGCCGGAGAAACGTAAAGTGGTAGTGAAAGACGCCGGAAAAGGTAAATTAAGTCCCCGAACAGCGAAATTGCACCGAAAAGCTTGAGCCTGAGCCAAGGAATCACCGGAAAAAAGAGATAAAACACCGGCGAAAGACAAATCTTCCAACCCAGAAAATACCCAGGAAATGTTCGTCAAGAAAGGACAGAATTTTCAGTACACTAGAACCGAAAAATGAAAACTAGAAGGTTGAGTAACTTTTCGAAGTAATTTGAGCACAGAAAAAGCGGTTCTTAAGCAATACAAGCTTCGGCTATGGAGGTTTTATCAGAGAAGAAATGGAGAAGGAGAGAGAGAGTTTTTGAGTGTATGATAAAAATTCAGAAAAGGACAACTGCTCCAATATATGAGCACAGATGAACGGCTGAGATTGAAAGACCTTTCAACTCCCTCTCTTGATTCCTGCCAAATGTTGAAACACGGTAAAACCCTAATAAAGTAATGGGCGGGATTTTCGGAAAAGTAATCATTAACTTTTCGAAATTTTTCAACTCCCTACGACGACACGTGGCACCCAACGAACCAATCTCTCCAAAAAATTGAACACGGCAACAATGACTCGCGTCCACCGACAACATCCTTAGCGGTCAAGACCCCAAAAGATGCTGGGGGGCTAGTTGTATAGGTATAACCCAAGTACGTTAGGGGACCCCCATGAAGAGTCCGCGAACATAATGACGGACGCGAATATTGTAAGTGACACCTAACGCTCTAACAAGTCAATTCATTAACGTGGTCCGACAACGTTGGCGGTCGCCCAACAAGACAAAATAAGGGAATCTTCCCAAGTGTCAGGTGTATCACAACCGTACACGTGTAAAAGGATTACGCACCCTGTTAGAGGAATAGTACTTCTATAAATACCCCACTAGTACTATTTTGCAGGTACATTCTCTCACACTCATAATTCTTATCTCTCTCTCTCTCTCTCTCTCTACTTTCTCTCTCTAAAGTGGGCCACGTACTGACTTGAGTGTCGGAGGGGGTTTCCTCGCATCCCCCCCGAGGGTAGTTCACGTTTGCTCCATGTGCAGCTATTCCCAGAGGACGACAACCCTAAATCTTTGGCGGACTAACCAAGACCGCCAACCGTTTCAATACCGAAACAAAGAGTATTAGTTTAATCCTTTATACATAAAATCTGTAATAGTTAAAACCTTTTCGCATTTTCCTTCCGCCACCAAATTCTCAATCTTAAAGTTTTTTTAGCATACTGATCATCTACTAGTTACTACTTACTACTCCTTGCTGAATAAAATGCGACAATAATGAAGTTATATACTTTTATATATTGTCCCATCGGTCCACATGAAAAAGCCCTAAAACTAAAAGTCCAAGTCTTCTGCACATATACATCATAGATAGTGTAGTGTTTTTTGCTAATTCCGACCATTCATTTCGGCTTGAATCGTCTACATTACCGTGTCTTTCAATTTCAGAGCCGTGTCTCACGTTTTCCACTCTATAGCACTATATAATAGTAATACCATCATATTCTTCAACAAATAATGATAACTCCCTCATACACTCTGGGTGTATAAGTTAATGATTACGTATTATTTGACTAAATTATTACTCCAATTAAGTTAAAGATTAGTGTTAATCTAAAGTCAACTATGTCCCACACCACTCAGTTTTTTTGGATTCAATAAACTACTACTCCTACTATTTTATGTTACACAAAAAGATCCACTGAATCGAGAATCTTAGATTAATAATCATTTTCTTTACTTTTTTGTTTATTTTAAAAAAATTAGGCTAAGGAAGTGGGCGGAAAAGTGTATCTTACTATAAATATCCAAAAGTATAGCAAGCAGTGAAAGTACGTACTTTTCTATCTCATTTTCCCATCTTGGCATGTGATGATGCTCCGGCCAAATATTTTGTTGATAGTATAGTATTAGTAGTCACTATAGTTTATCACTACTGCATGTGATACACTAGCTAGTATAGTAGAACATGGATAGAGGCCTACTTCGATTATTTTTTCACTAATGTATATGCTAGCCTTGTCCGTATATATTTTGACTAATTAATATAAGAACAACTGAACAAACTTTTAGCATATAAGATATTGTTAAATGATTTTTCCCCTCAGAAAAAAAAAGATATTGTTAAATGAAAATCATCTCAATAATGTATGTTTGCAAAATATCAACCTATCACTCCTTGTGTTGCTCCATACTTCTTCACTTCCATTTTGATAATATAATTTGCTTCTTACACGAGTTTCGTTGTAGGTATTCAATTAGGCAATATTCTAATTACACATTATAAGAAGTTGATATTTAGAAGAAAAAGATGCTACATAAAATCTTATACAAATATATACTACGTATTTATAAGTATTTCTTTATTAATTGGCGATAATTTATATATAGCAAAAAGTTTAGGTATATGATCCACAAATCATGTGTTAATTAAATCATCAAAATGATACAGATTATTATATTTTTCTAAAAGACTAGTGAATGATGTCCATCATATGCTTCCAATACATTGCTCCAAGACAATGATTTACTAAGATTTATATGAATTTTATCAATAAAATATTTTTCTTTCCATTCCAGAGTAATGTAAAAACTTTCCTTTTTTATTTGTTCAAAATTAGTTTGAATACTTCCATTTTTAAATGGTTTCACTATTATTGTATTAATTTTCTTACATTCCTTTATCCCACGCTCTATCTCTATCAATCAATAAAATGCTCAAACTTTTCTCTAAAAAAACCCACATCAACTTCTATCACATCTATTTTTTAATAAAATAACATTTGATAACTACACCACAACTTATTAACTTACACTATGTTTCCTAACTAAGAGTGCTAGTCGAGTTGGTCGATCACGAGCTAGGGAGTGCTCGACTCGTGCTCGCTAAGGCCTCGATTAGAGTCGAGATGCCCATGTGCTGCTTGTTTAAAGTTTCTGTCTCTCTTGAATGCTAAGTCTCTATTTGAAGTATATTTTTTTCTTTATATAAGCTTTCTTATAATATAGTATTAACTTACTTTTATTAGTTAAGTGACAAGGTAATTTTTTTATTTCTAACTAAATTAATAGAAAATCTATTGAGTTGGTAACAAACTTATCGAGTTTCGAGTCGAGTTGAGCCAATTCAAGTCGAATTTTGACTGAACTTTAACCAAGTCGAGTTTGAGTGTGCTCAACTCGCTTATCACCACTAGTCCCAACAAATATTCAGATCAAACTAAATGGCTAATTAATAGAGAAAAAAATCCTCTAAATAAATATATAAATTATTATGAAAAGCTATTTAGTTAGCTCAAAGCTTTTGCAATTGGTGTGACAACATCACTTTACTACAGTGGATGCTCCCTGCCTCCCTACCCCCCCCCTTCTCCTTCCTTTCTTTGACTATATTGTGGCCGGCGGTTGCTCAATTTCTGTACGTATCTGATTATTTAGGCGTCCCTTTGTTTTTGTATTGCTTTTGGTTGAGTATTTTGCCCCATCTATTTAAGGAACATCTCTAGCCATCTTTATAATCATAAATAAGTTAGATAAGTACCTATTTTTGTGTACAAAGTCTTATATAATACAGGTGTACAGTAAAATACTGTACAATAGAGAGATAATTTTAAATGGATTACTACTTACTTAAGCGACTCTAATACAAATGACCTTTTTAAGGTAAAAAGTTATTTGTCACATGGGGGATAACTATATGTCCTAAATGGATCACTTTTACTTATATAGAAGTGACTCGTTAAGGTTATCTTTGTTTTAAAGTGACATATTTTGACTTGAATAACGACTCATTTTGACTCAAAATGACCAATTTGGGCTTAAAGTGAATTGGTATGGCAATAAATTTGATGTACGCTCAGTGCGCATAATAGCATATGACAAAACATATATAATACTTTTCCTAAAAAAAAAAAAAAAACATATATAATACTTTAATAATCATAGTTGACCCACACTCTCTCTTTTACTTTCTCTATTTCTTAATAAATGTGTCATATTGAGTGGGCACATGTACTGATGCACAACTTTGACCATCAATATATTTGATAATATATTATTAAAAAAATTTAAAATATTTTGAAAATATGCATTGAGATTAACCCAACAACAATTAAGATAATAACACTTACTGCCTTAATTTATTCAATAGTAATTAAACATGGTCAAAGTTAAATTCCAAATACTGTAAAAAGTCATTTTAGGCTTCTTAACCAAATGATAATTAAGCTTAAAATGAGAACGTAGAACCAATCTAAGCCCTTGAATTATCAAAATTGAATGGTGTAGATGCTTCTTGTGTCGTTGATGATATTTTTTCGTATTTCGTAACTTCACAAATTAGTCCCCTGTTTTTTTTATTTTACTTTTCGACCGATTTCCCTACTTTTACTAATTTTTGCTTTACTTTTACAAAAGTTGAGAACCAATTTTGTAAGTTTCGAATTAACTACAAAAATGTAACTAATGACACGGGAAGCATCTTGAGCATCCATTTATGATGATCTAAGAGCCTAGATTGGTTTTATGTTCTCATTTTAGGTTGTGATTCTCACCAGATCTTAATTACATATATATAATAAGGTTGGATCCACTGAAAACAAGGCTTAAGCTGAAAGTCGATTTTTTGTTCATTTTAAGAAACTTTTGCTCATTTTACAATTTTTTTCCATTTTATGTTTTTGCTTATTTTATATTTTTGCTCATTTAAAAAAAAATTTGCTCATTTTACAAAATTTCCCTCTTTTAAATATTTTATTCATTTTATGTGATTTGCTCATTTTACAAATTTTTCCTCATTTTATATTTTTTACTTATTTTATAATTTTGCTCATTTTTAGAAACTTTTTGATCATTTTATTTTTCTGTTTTAAGTTTTTCAGCATAAAAAATGGTTTTCACGTGATCCTATACATAAGGTGAGATGAGAATATTCTTAAATGAGAAGAATGTGAAGGATTTTTTTAAGCTAAATGTGCATATTTTATTATACTAAATGTGCATCTTTTATTTCTCAAGAAGATATATTTACAGTTTTGAAGAATATGCACATCAAACCTTCTCATTTTGAAAAAAAAAATTATTGGACCCTTCCCCTATATTATACTACCTCCGTCCCAGAATAGTCTGAACACTTTCCTTTTATGTTTGTCCCAAATTAGTTTGAACACTTTCATTCTTGGCATGATCCCACCATTAATATATTATTTTCTTTACATATCATTGGCCCACACTCTACCTTTCATCAATAAAAAGTTACCCAACTTTCTCTCTCCTCTAATAAAAAATACCCCACCAACTCCTATCACATCTACTTTTTAAATAAAATAACATTTGATAACCACACCACAACTTATCACCTTAAACTACCTGTCCTAATAAGTGTTCAGATCTTTCTGGGACGGAGGGAGTACTAGCTTTTTATGCATGTTATGCGTGCCAGTGATATTTTGGGCATAATTATTGCTCGGTAATAAAATAATCAAAAATGAAATTATGAAAGTACGTATCTAAGTTCACCTCTATTTGATGAGTAAGAAAAATTTAAATACTTACAAAAAGTATTTAAAAACATTTTAATAAGTAAGTATAAGTGATGAAATTGCATATCCAAGTAATGAAGAAAACTGGATTTTTTTTGGAGTTTGTGTTTGTAATTGATTTTGTATTATGGAAAAATTTATTTGAGAATGAGTTGTCTCTGTAATAGGAATGTCGTGTTTTTTTTTATTGTTTGTGGTATTAATTTTTGGTAAGTCCTTGATTATGAATTTTTTTAGTTGATTGGATGTAAATTTAATTTGATTGAATCTTTTTTTATTGGCAAGTTTATGTGATTGACCATTATATGAGTTGATTGGGTTTAATAGAGATTTGATTGAATTTTTATTTTAGCAAGTTTATGCGTGTAATAGTTTTTGATTTACTGTTGGAGGGTGTAGTTGGATTGTAATATTTATGTTGTGGAGGGGTGAATATGTAAATTCATAGGGGGACACCGTTGCTCCTCCCCCTCTTGGCTTATACTACCTCTTTTTTTTAGTTGACCCGTTTCCCTTGGGCACACATGCCAATGCACTATTTTAAACCTTTATATCTCTAATTATCAACATGAAAAAATTACAAAAAGTTGATATTATATATGAACGGTTTTTTCACCCGGTACCCCTGTGTTTTTTCAAAATTCATGGGGTACCCCTGCTTTTTAAAAAATGTACCAGGTACCCTTACTTTAGAAATTAAATGTACGAAATACCCTTAATGACTAACGGTGTCAAGTTTCTGTTAGTCATTAGGGTTAATTAACCGCTCTAACCCTAATTAAACACTCTAACCCTAACCCTAACCCTAAAACCCTAACTCTAACCCCTAACCCTCTAACACCTCACCCCCACCTCACCCCCACCCTAAACCCTAACCCTAACTACCCAACCACCACAACCCCCTCTACCCTCCCCCCATCCCCCCCCCCCCCCGTTGCGACCCTCCCCCCCACCCCGCAGCCGGCCTTCCCCCACCCTAAACCCTAACCCTAATGACTAACGGAAACTTAACACCGTTAGTCATTAAGGTCGTACATTTAATTTCTAAAGTAAGGGTACCTAGTACATTTTTTTAAAAGCAGGGGTACCCCATGAATTTTGAAAAACCACAGAGGTACCTGGTGAAAAAATCGTATTATGAAAATATACAATGAGACGAATCTAACAAGATCCCACATGACTATATTTTTCCTTAAATACAAATCACAAAAGATAGTCAAAGTTACACATGTGAATAGTGTTAAAAGTCAAAACGGGTCATAAAAAAAACAGAGGAAGTATAATAGAGATATATTCACTTGTAATCTTGTTAGATTTATCTCGACATATAGTTTTAAAGTATCGTTTTTTTTAAGTTTTTTACTTTTAAAAAATTAAAGATGTTAATTGTAGACACATAATAGTGTCTCCCCATTTAAGGATCCGATGATGAAACATACCGTGGTCTTAATTGGTCCGACCCAAGGGCAGAGCAATCTGAAAAACTATTCAAAACCATTTCGAAAAGTGTTAAAGTCTTATTTTAAAGCCCAATTAATTATTCATGATAATTATTTGTATTTGAGCCCAATTCTTTGAAAAGCCTAATTAATTGATAATTAATTGATTTATTTTAATAAATAAATATTTTCAAAAGATATTTTTTATAAGTCAAAATCATATTTTATCCCGTAAAATCAGATTTCCGTAGTTAAAAGATAAAAGAAAATCATTTAGAACGCTTTTTATCAAAAAACTATCAAAACAAGTCAAAAAACAAGCGCCGAGCGCACGTGTCCTGCCACGTGGACTTCCACGTAAGCTGCGCCTAGTGCACAGACTGTGCTAAGCGCACCAGAACTGCCACATAGACTTCTGTTTCATGTAGAGTCCTGCGTCAAGCGCAGTTCTCTGCTTGAGACGCGGATTTTCTTTCTTAACTTTTTTAAAAGCGCGTACCACGTGTACGCTTTTTATAGGTCATGTCGCGTCATGCGCTTGCCACGTCAGCTGCGCCAGACGCAGCGAGTGCGTGAGGCACAATGCCGTTTTCCCTATAAATAGGCCTGATTTTCGTACAGATTGAAGAACGGATTTTTCACATAACACTCGACGAATACTTTAGGAACCTCTCGACGAACCACAAAATCTCCCTACAAAACTCATACTTTTCAAACACAAATACATTCAATCTACATAATTTCATACATTCAGATTTTCAGGCTTCACGATTGCTCGTCCTGAAGGTTGTCAATTTCTTAGACCCAAGCCACGGTATAATCCTGAGGGTCCTTGAATAAATTTTATATTTTTATATTGAAGTTACTAACCATTTATTTCATGATGTAGATCTTTATCGTCCTACTGTATATTCTAAACCTTTTTCTTCTTTTTTATTTATTTTTATATATTATTATATGGTTGCCTGATTATTATATGCATATTATATGATTGTCCCTGCATTATTTCTTTTATCACCCACATGTTATTTTTGCTAAACAAGACCTAAAGAATTGTTCTAACATTAATCATATAAATTTTGGACAACCTGCTAGATTCCCTATAATTTGATTGCCTAATAACATGTCACTAAAAATTAGTCTATTTATGTGTTTCCTGAACCAATTTAGACTAAATATTTTTAGGGTGTATAAAACGTTATATGATTATTCTTTGGCATAAAATTTGTAATGAATCGATATTGAGTAGAGGCCAACTATGGGTAAAATGTGGTTCATTATGACCATATTTGTACCCTCAGCCCCGAACTCAATCTTTGGTTCATTTTCACTATCAATGTAGTCATGACGGGGAAATCTACATTGGATAATTTGTCCCTACGGTTTTCCCATATCCAAGTAGGTTTATGATTCTTCATTTAAAGAGTTGTTGGCGAGTTTAAAACAATTTTCAATAAAACCTTAATAGTGGGGTAGTCAATACAAATATGCGCTCACACCGCGTAAGCGAAATAAAATCCACGCCTACAATAATAATTGAGGAGTTTTCCCAAATCTAGCATGGTATCACAGCTCTAGGGTTTTTTTAGCTTCCACAATTTTTTTTCCTTGGGACGTGCTCATCCCCACCGTTTTTCCGCCACTGTATTTTTGATCGCCACTTCTTGTGGTGTGTTTCTTTGCTTGTCATTATGTCTCTAAATTACACTGCTTACCTTGCCACTTGTCTCCCACATTAATACTCATTGTTTTTAGTTTGGCGATACATTGTTCAACAGTGACTAAAGAATACTCCTCCCACGACTACTGATACTCCTCACAAAGATGATGGTCAACCATCCAGCCCTCCCTCTACCGAATATCATCTGGCCCTCTCTGTTAATAACATCAAGAACGCTATTCCTTTAACTCTTGATCGTGAAAAGGTCCAATATTCGAATTGGGTAGAGCTATCTGAGTGCCATGCCCACGCTTTTAATGTTTTAGATCACATAAATCCCTTCTGACATATCTGATGTGTTATGGTCGCGACTTGATTCTATTGTCAAACAATGGATTTATGGTACTATTTCCTCTGATCTATTACAGACAGTTCTTTGCCATGGGGATTCCGCACAAGCTCTGTAGGACAAATTGAAGGCTATTTTTCAAAAAGATAAATATACTCGTGATGTCTATCTTGAAAATCAATTTAATTTCCTTCACTTGTCTAATTTTTCAGACGTCTCGTCCTATTGTACGAAATTAAAAAGTTTATAAGATCAACTAGCCAATCTTCATCAACTAGTTTCTGAGCAAAAATTGGTTCTTTGAATTGTTTCTGCTCTTAATGGTACTGATTTTGATGTTGTAGCTACGATGATTCAACAAACGGAGCCGTTACTATCCTTTGAGTCTGCAAGATCGCGTCTTTTACTTGAAGAATCTCGAAGGGCACAAGATTCGCCCCTCCCCCCCCGCGTCCTCCTCGATCGTCGCCCAAGGGCCACCATCCGCCGCCACAACCACCGCCCCACCACCGCAGTATCCACCGCAGTCTAACCAGTGTGGTGGTGGCGGACGCGACGGCGGCAGGGGTGGTCGCAACGGTAGGGGTCGTGGTCGTGGTTCCCAGCAACAGCCATCTATGCCACTGGACAACAGCCCCAGCAGCCCACACCACAACGCCCATCTTCGTGGGCTGGCCCAACACCACAGCATTACCAGGCTCCAGCGTGGGTTTGGGCCCCAGGCTCCAGCGTGGGTTTGGGCCCCAGGCCCAGCTCCTTATACACAGCAGTACCCTTCTGCTCTGCGCCCCGCTCACCTCCATGCGGCCGCACGCCTATCCATCTACGTCGCACGCATATTCCCCGCGCCAGACGCAGCAAGCTCACCAAGCCACGTATGCTTTATACCCGGAATATGGCCCCCTTATGACTCCCACCGAATTGGGCAACGCTTTTGCCACGATGACTCTTCCTTAGGATAATTCATGGTATATGGATTCTGGTGCAACAGCTCATATGACTAACTCATCAGGTACTCTTATGCCCCTATTTAATTTAAGCACTCCAACTCATATTTTGGTTGGTAATGGTCATCGCATTCTTGTTTTGGGTTATGGTCAATCAAACCTCCATACCCCTCACTCACCCTTAGTCCTCCGTGATGTTCTATTTGCACCACAAATAATTAAAAACCTTATTTATATTAAAAAATTTACCACCGATAATAATGCCTCAATTGAATTTGATCCTTATGGTTTTTCTGTGAAGGACCTCCGCATGGGGAATATTATAGCGAGGTGCAATAGTTCGGGGGAGCTTTATCCAGTGACCGCCACTCAACCATCTACCTGTCTAGCAACCACCCTCACGGCCACCTCATCCACTACCTGGCATGATCGCCTTGGACATCCAGGATCCCAATTTTTAAGCTTTCTTAGGAGTAAAGATTTAATTCATTGTCATAAGGAGCCTTACTCCGATTTTTGCAATTCTTGTCAAGTAGGAAAACATCATTGTTTACCGTTTTATGAATCTAATAGTACTACTCATTCTGCTTTCGATATTATTCATGCTGATTTGTGGACCTCTCCTATTCGTAGTTCTCAAGGCCATAAATATTATTTGGTACTATTAGATGATTTTACTCATTTCGTCTGGACCATTCCTATTAAATTTAAATCTGAGGTCTAACAAAAATTCTTACATTTTCGCCAATATGTCCAAACTTAATTTGAGCTCCCCAAGCTTTCCAATGTGATAATGGTCGGGAATTTGATAATAGCCCTTTTAAATTGTTTTGTGTTCAACATGGAATAATTTTTCATTTCTCATGTCCTCATACCTCATCACAAAATGGAAAAGCCGAATGCATGATAAAAACCTTAAACAATATGTCTCGCACTCTTCTTTGTCATGCCTCTGTTCCTCCACAATATTGGGTAGAATCTCTTGAAACGGCCACCTATCTTGTCAATCTTTTGCCTACTAAGACACTCAATAATTTTTGTCCTGCCTCAGTCTTATTTAACATCACCCCTGCTTATGATCATATTCGGGTGTTTGTGTGTCTATGTTTTCCAAACTTAACTGCTACTACTCCTCACAAATTAGCTCCTCGTTCCACCACGTGCATTTTCCTTTGCTATCCCTCCAATCATCGGGGGGTATTGGTGTCTAGATATTGCCACAAATAAAATAATATTTTATCGTCATGTCACTGTTGATGAGCATACTTTTCCCTTTACTAATTTGAGGCAATATAAGCCTGCTGAGTATAATTTTCTGGATGAATCTGAGCCCAACCCACTACTTTTCCCATTGTGGAACTCTCCTCTTCACCCTGCTGGCCCAGACTAATGCCCACCCCCAGCCCACATTCCCTCAGCAGCCCAGCCATTCACTTCCTCCTCTCCCGCTGGCCCACGTGCGCCTGCTCCCCCTCCATCAGGCCTAGTAGCCATTCCCCACTTGCTACCCCTGCGCGCACCCACACCCGCATACCCCTTCCCCGTAATCCTCTCCTTTACGTACCCAGGCCCTAATCCTCGCCCAGCCGCGGTATAGCCCGCCTCCTATTCTTGGCCTCCTTCTAATTAGGCCCACGTGTCCCATGCCTTCTCCATATCCCATGCGAACCAGGTCCAGAGCTGGTATTTCAAAACTCAATCCCAAATATGGCCTAACTACTCTTCCCTCCTCTATTCCTCTACATCGTTCCCCAATTTCTAAATCTCACAAAATAGCCTTGACTGATCCGAATTGGAATGAAGATATGCATGATGATATAGTGCTTTAATCAATACAAGGACATGGGAATTAGTACCTAAGCCTATGGGGGTGAATATTGTTAATTGCATGTGGATTTATACTCATAAAGAAAATGATAAAGGTGACCTTCAAAGGCACAAAGCTTGTCTTGTTTGTGATGGCAGGTCTCAGGAGGTTGGTGGGGATTGTGATGAGACTTTTAGTCCAGTTGTTCATCCCGCTACTATCGTACAGTGTTGGGGTTAGCTATGGCTCGAAACTGGTCTATTCATCAGCTTGATGTAAAAAATGTCTTTTTACATGGTGACTTACAGGAAACAGTATATATGCATCAACCCCTCGGTTTGTTGATAAGAGGTTTCCTCAATATGTTTTTCGCCTTCGCAAGGATCTCTATGGCCTCAAACAAGCTCCCCGAGATTGGTATTAGCGTTTTTCGCATTTCCTTCTTCAGAAGGGTTTTGTTGTTGCTCAGAGTGACAACTCTTTATTCACTTTTCGTCAGGGTAACGATATAGCATATCTTCTTCTATATGTTGATGATATTATTTTATGCACATCTTCTGATGCTTTGCGGGACCGTATCATTGCTCACTTGAAATATGAATTTCCTATGTCTGATTTGGGGCCACTTAGTTTTTTTTTAGGTATTTCAATTACTCGTACACCTTCCTACATGCTTCTTTCTCAGAAAAAGTATGCACAGGAAATATTGAAGCGTGCAGGTATGGGGACATGTAAGCCTATAGTGACTCCTGTTGATACTAATTCTAAGCTTAGTGCTGATTCGGGTCCTCCTGTGGCAGATTCGACTCATTATCGCAGTTTAGCAGGTGCTCTCCAGTACTTCACTTTTACTCGTCCTGATATTGCTTATGCAGTTCAGCATGTATGCCTTTTTATACATGATCCTCGGGAGACTCATTATAAAGCATTAAAGCGCATCCTGTGTTATATTCAGGGAACCATTGATCATGGATCCACTAGTAGAGAATCAATGATTTGCGTCGGACCTGGGACCACCATTTGCGTAGGTCTCGATGCAAATTTGTGAGCCATGATCTGCATCGGACAAGGACACGACGCAGATTTGAGTTATTTGCATCGAACGCAACGCAAAGTCCGACGCACAAGATGCCTAGCCAGCACCAATGCATCTATCATTTGCGTCGCACACTGAGCTACATGCGACGCAGATGATTAACCATTTGCGTCGCATATAGCTCAGCATGCGACGCAAATGCTCTCTAAATCCCCATGCTTTTCTGTCCTTCAGCAACATAACATATCCCAAACTAAAAAAACTATTTGAGATCAGTACCCAAACCTAAAAAATGAAAACTAAGCGAGTTGAATTAAAGTGCACTGGAATTTGTGTATACAAAAATGAAAACTAAAACAAGGATTTGAAATTAGTACCCAAAATATAAATCAGTACCCAAACTAAAACAAGGATCAATTAACGTTCTGGAATTTATGTATACAAAAAATATAAATGAGTACCCAAACCTAAAAAATGAAAAATAAAACTAAAATAGAAGAACGAATTTTACAGGATTTTTTTTGATACATTAGGAGAAACAGGAAAAAAATTTAACTAATATAAACTAAAACAAAATTCAATTAATGTAAGAAGGCATCCACGGTGCAACCTTTAGATATGAGGAATGAATTGTCCTTTCGTTGCTTCAAAAAGAGAAAATTTAACATGAAACTTCTGATAGCTGCTCGCTGCTTCAACGTTCTACTCAATTTCGTTGCACTCGTGTCTCACCGGAAATTGAAACTGCTGCGCGCAAGTCCTAACAATTCTTCAGATTGTCGCTCGCTCGCTGCTTGATGAGAGAGATGCCTTCGCTTTTGGCATTCTTCGTAGATTTGCGGACTCGATCATTAAAGATATGCAGGTGGAAGGAGAGACGAGAGAGATGAAGGAAGGTGAGAGATGAGATGTGAAGGAGAGACGAGAGAGATGAAGGAAGGTGTGAGATGATATGCGAAAGATGAGGGAGATGAAGGTAGGTGAGAGAGATGAGATGAGGGAGAAGAAGGTAGGTGAGAAGGAAAGAAACGGCTGGTGAATTAGGTCTGAGATATGAATTGGAGAAGTGGGGGTGTATTTATATTATAAGGTGATTTGTGTGATTTGCATCGCACCTCTTTTTATATGCGACGCATATAGATACTTAATGATTTGCATCGCACCTTATTTCCATTCGACGCAAATTAGTGATTTGCGTTGGCTGGAAGGCAAGATCCGACGCACATTTGTTTTTTGGTTTCTTGCTATAATTAATTTGCCTCACGTGCGGATTAGAACATGATGCAATTTTCCTATTTGCGTCGTTTGTACTACTGTCCGATGCAAATCAGGGGACGCAAATTAACTTTTTTGTACTAGTGATTACATTTATATCCTACTACTCAGTTGCGTTTGATCACTTATACTGATGCTGATTGGGGCGGGTGTCCTGACACTCGTCGTTCTACTTCTGGTTATTGTTGTTTTCTCGGTGATAACCTCATTTCTTGGCAGTCTAAGCGTCAGCCTACTCTTTCTAGATCAAGTGTTGAGGCAGAATATTATGTGATCTAAAACATTAAAGGCGTGGGCATGGCACTCAAATAGCTTTACCCAATTCGAATGTTGGACCTTTTCATGATCAAGAGTAAAAGGAATAGCGTTCTTGATGTTATTAACAGAGAGGGCCGGATGATATTCGGTAGAGGGAGGGTTGGATGGTTGACCATCATCTTTGTGAGGAGTATCGGTAGTCATGGGAGGAGTATTCTTTAGTCACTGTTGAATAATATACCGCCAAACTAAAAACAATGAGTATTAATGTGGGAGACAAGTGGCAAGGTAGGCCGTGTAATTGTGAGACACAATGACAAGAAAGAAACACACCACAAGAAGTGGCGATCAAAAATACAGTGGCGGAAAAACGGTGGGTTGAGCACATCCCATCAAGAAAAAAAAAATTGTGGAAGCTAAGAAAAAATCTAGAGCTGTGATACCATGCTAGATTTGGGAAAACTTCTCAACCGAAGTGATTACCATTAATCAATATTTATAGTGATACATCTTAGGATATCATAGTCCTATTATGATTAGAAAACCTATCCAAAGTATAATTCTAGCAACAAAATATATCCTAATTATATTTATATTTTATCAATAATTAAAGTTATTCGTTGGCAGCATGTTTGAAAAAATGCTTCAAATAATTTAAAATGGAGGAAGTATATTGATATGTACTCTGATCATTTTTAGAAAATTTATTCCCCATATGTGGGTTCGTTCATATAGCATAACTTAAATCACATGATTAAATTAGTACCGTATTTGATTCGAAGGATTACATATAATGTTTGTTCTAGGTCCACGTTAACATACATTACATAAGCACTTTTCTTCTAATTATTGTCCCCTAATTGTGGAGACACTTATAAGCATGTATCATATTTAAAATATTTAAACAGTATAGCTATGCTAAAAGCCAAAGTGCCATGCCATTTAAAAAAGATGGCACGAGTAAAGTCCCGAATTAATTACTAGTAGCGAAGACCAACGACTCTTTTAACTATTCTCTACAAACGCGGCCCACACAGGAAGAGAAGTGGAATACTCATAGTGCACGCTTGAGTAGCAAAAAAACGAGTGCACGACTTTTTTTGGGGTACTAGTTAGTTATTGGATATAAAATACTCTACTGGTCAAATACACAGTAAACATAAATTACAAGAGTAATTAACAATGAAAACTAATTCTGGGAGATGTGTTCTTCTTAATTATCTTAACCATCCAATTAGTAGCTCCAAAATCTCATGAAATTTTAAAACAACTAAAGTAAAACCTATGTGTTGTATATATTCAGATTCTACACAATCAATTGATTTTCTTAAAAAGTACTCCGTCCGTCCCATAATATAGGTTCTGATTCTATTTTTACACGGGAATTAAGGTAAGCATAATCTTGTTAAATTGAATTAACAGATTCAATTGCATTGGGAAGCTTTATCTTTCTTTTATTTATTTTTTTAAAAATTATTATTAATGGGAGTGTTGACCTCATAATACACGGATATTATTATTATTAAGCAGGATGGTGAAGAGCTTGTTGTTTTGTTGCTGACCCCAAGAAACATTATGGGATTTTCCTCCAAAAAAAAAAATATTAGTGGACGGAAATTCAATTGTTGTTTTGGTGCTGACCCCATTGTTTTTGCTATTTTGCTGTTTTAGTGTTTTGTGCGAGATTAATAAATGTGGGTTAACTTGTCAAAGATTCTATATTTGCATTAATTAATGCGGGTGCAGTTTCTGAAAAATTTATGAGTTTATAGTGGAGATTAAACTAACACAATTAGAGTATTTTAGGTTAAAAAAATTGGATTTAATTAGATACCGGACTTATAATTTGGGACACTTTAAAAGGAAACAAGACTTATATTGTGGAACGGAGGGAGTAGTTATTTCTCTCTATATTGTAGCTTGTCGAAACTTATTCTAGTTCTCGAGGGTTTGTACCAGACTAACACGTAGTGAATGATTATGTAATACTTTTCGTGAATTTTTTTTCTAATGTAATAGTTGCATCACAAATTGATGTAAGCCTATATTTAGACCCTAAAATAGGAGGTTGATTGAATTGTATAAAAGAAAATGTATTTACTATATTTTAAATTGGTTAAAAATGGATTTTTTTGTTCATTGTACCATCGCACACTACAACTTTAGATACTTTATTAGGCCATGACTTTGGTGAAATGTTACAAGTATATAGAAGTGTTATTCTTATTTTGGGTCATGACCTTCAAAAAGGAGTGCACATGTTATATCTGTGTATGGAAAAAGAAAAAGAAAAAGGAGCATAACTATTGCTTTGTTAGTGACTTTTGTGGTAGTTTTGGCCTTATTAGTGTTAGTTTGTAGTTGGATTAAAGAACATACCTTTCTTTGATACATACGTACACTATTTAGCTGTCCTTTTCTTTTGAGACTTTGTTAGGCTCCTAAATTAATGTATCAGAGCTTCTGGCCGGTGATCATACAGGAATCTTTTGAAGGTAAAATGAAAAAATGGGATATGTATCATGATTCTGACTTGGACTTAGGTTTGTAAATATCAACGTTTGAGGAGATGTAAAAAACATGAACATATTTAAAAAAAAAAAAGTGAATCATACACGTAGTGCTTGTCACAAAAAAAAACACGGTCGTCTTGATCGACCACCAAAATCTGATTGTGCCACAACCGAAAGAATTAATCACATGAATTGATGATAATCGAACTTTTCCAACTTTAACGTTGTACAGTGCAAAGTCATAATACACTAGTACATATCCTTTTCTAATTCAAAATTTTCTTAAATTTATAGGATTTGTTCTATTCACCTTATTTTCAGTCCTTATAAGAAAAAATAAGTTTAGATGCGTTCAGTTAAGCAAAAATAAGGTTTTACACACTCACAAAATAAGTTCAAATAAGTTAAAATGAACGGACCCATATTCTTATTTTGTTTGAACCACAAGAATATTCTTAATTTATTTAATTTGGTTGAACTATAGAATTAAATAATTTACTGTTCGAATCTTGTAGATTGTACAAGGCCACATAGGTGTACGCTTCAGTTCAAAAAAATCACAAATTATTAGAATTGGCGGTCTAATTTTAACATAAAATTAGACAAACTCAAGTCTACATTCTTCTAACAAGTCCACTTCATTCCACTCTAATCCAACACTATTCATGGACATCTAGCACCAACCTAGTCGTCCCTTTTTTTTTTTTTTTTGTTTCCCTTTTAATCTCGAAATACAACAGACAATTATAAAAAAAAACCCTGCAGTCGTACCGAATGGATTAACCTAATCACTAAATGGATAAAACTAGTCATTATATGGATCAAAGAATGAATGAATTAAGCTGGTCACTAAATTGATTAAACTAGTCACTATATTCAGAAAGCTCGTCTGTTCTCTTATTAATATTAGGCTTGGGCCGTGCCTAACTTTAAATTAAAAGTAGGCGGTCTCTTACAAGACAACTGCAAATTAGTCTGAAAAGTTTTGAGCCGATTTTAGAGATTACTTGTAGAAGATTTTCATATAAATAATTTGGTAGTGTATGTATATGTATGTATGTGACCTTATTTAATTCATCAAAATCTATAATCCTTCCAATCAAACTGCGTGTTCTATGTCAAATTGAAGTAGTCACATCGATCACTCGCAACTCGATATACTTACTCCGTAACAAAATAGATGTTATACTTTGAAAATTGCACTATTCACATACAACATTTGACCATGCATTTGTTAGTTTTAGATAAAATCAACTGTTACTATATGATACAGTATGTTGTTGGATTCGTCTCAATGTATACTTTCATAATATTAACTTCTTATAATTTTTACTAATACACAATTAAAGTTATTAATGGTCAAAATACTGCATCGACAAGCGTGAAAGTCAAAGTGTAACATTTATTTTGTTACAGAGGAAGTATTTCTTTCTACTATTCCCTCCATTTCCTTTTTTTAACTACTACATTTTTCTTAAATGGTTGTTTTTTGGTTTTTCTACGTTATACCCTTGTGCTTTTTCAGTTTTTACGTTGTGCTCCAACCTTTCTAAAGTTCCACACAGTGCCCCCTAACTTAGCCTTTTTAATGCATAATGCTCCCGCGTGAATTCAGATGTCAATAATTTCATCTACCTTTTGTAATCTAGCTAGTGACATTAATTTAACTTGTATATAGAAAAGTGGTTATATTTAGATAAATTATTTTCTTATTGGTATTAGAGAACGACTAAACACTATTAAAAAAAGAATTTGATCCCTTGTCTTAGGCCAACTGTACAAACACTTATATTATTGAAGTTAGGGTTTATGTTAAGTTTATAGGAGGGAGGAAACAATAAGAGTTTATATTATAGATGTGTGTTCAACAATGAACTATAAGTACAATATATATAGGAGTACAAAGGGACCCCTACTAGGTAACTATCTCTAAAAGATATCTTATTCTAATCTTAATTAGATACTTATTGGAAATATTCATAACATAATATATTCCTAAATAATAATATATCCTAAAGATATTATCATATCTTTATGATACCCTAATATTCCTAACACCCTGAACGTTGCGATTGGAAATTATTCTCTTTGTTGAAGTCGAGATGCACAAATCTAGTGATGTCGCCTTCAAATATATTTTTTTAATGATGCGAACGTTCATCTTTTTCGAACCCATCAATCATCAATCAAACAGGAACGTCATTCTTTTCGAACCTGCAAATATAACATTATAATGAGAACGTCTCATTGTATTTTGGTTTTTCCTGAGCAAAACCGTGCTCCAATCAAATATAACATTACAACGAGAACGTCTCTTCTTCTCGAACTCGTCGTATTTTGGTTTTTCCTGAGCAAAACCGTGCTCCAATCAAATATTGGTTTTTCAGAGCAAACCACACTCAAATCAGTTAAAAACATTATCTCACGGCACAAGGAGAACCAATATTCCCTAATATTCCTAACAGTTTATTAGTTGAGACTGTCCAGTGGATACTTTAACAGAAGTAGTTTAGTGTGTACCATATAGCTCCATTTTTGTAAATATATAATTAGATTTCTTTATAAGATAATTAAAAATTATTTTGTATAATATAGGGCATGTATGGAAATTAGAGTGCTGCACCATGTCAATGTATTGTCGTATAATTGTGCAAGGAGTATTATGTTTTGAAGGAAGTCTTACTAAAGAAAGTTTTGTTTTTATTTAAAAGAAATTAAAGCACCCAAATTGATTTAGAATAATAGCAACAATGGCCATTTTAGCAATGCTGCGTCCTATTAGATATAGATTATAGACTTCTATGGTCGTAATATTACATCAGAAGGTAAAGTCTTGTACTTTCAAATATACAATTGCATTTCCATTATAGAAAGTCTAAAAAGTTTTAATGCTTAGGCCTTTCTTGAAGGTAGGTGGAAAATATTCATCTCATAACAACCCTTCAAATTAAGAAGAATGAGGAATTAATAGGAGAAAGATTTAGTTTGACCAAATTAACCCTTACCAAGACAAATAACAGTTTTCCAGATCATACGTCGTTAAGAATCTTTCACACACAAAATGAAGCTATACATGCATACTACTAATTTGCATCGGATTGACATAGTCGATGACAAGATTACCTCGGTTATTTAAGGTATCAACTAAGTCAAAAATATTTACGTATAAGATTAATCAAGTTTTTGATTTTCCTTTAAGATTTCAACCAAGTTGATTTTTGTAGAAAATATATGTCTACTGATTGTCAGACAGCTAGGTTAAACTTAAAACTTATCGAATATATTTGACTTGAATAATATACTTGAATCTGATACTTGTACCATGAACCCATTCAAAATTCAAAGTTTTTACTCATATTCCAACAGAGTAGTTTCAAGAAAAAGAAAAAAAGTAAGACTTTTATCCCCACACACACAAAAATATAAAAATATAGCCCCATAATACTAGTTCTCAGTGTTTCTAACTGCCTTAAATATTTTCAGGTAATTTTATATAGGATACTTGCATGAAATGTCCAATGACTTCAGATTTATGAATTTACGTTGATACCTACCTAATATTGCCATATTCACATGCATGTAAGTTGTCTTACATAAGAAAAGAGCGCATATGTTTACAAATTTAAGGAGTCTATTATTTAGCTTAAGAATTAATCTTAGTGAGATTCTTTTTTTAGTAAGAAGAAATCATTTGGGCTACCCTCGCACAAGACCTCCATCTAAAGGTTCATTACAACCATACACCCCAATCCCTCCCCCTCCCTTAAATCTCATACAAATGCTTGGAGTAGGAATTAATTCCTAGACTTCGATAGGAAAGATGAAAAGGCTCATTCCTTTAGCCAATTCCTAGTAAAATGACTTATTCTTTTTTAGCACAAGACCATATGGCTTTACTTATTGTGAGCATTTGGCAAACTCAAATATTTTAAGTTTTTCTTCTTAATTGTAACTATTTAATTTCGACCTTTATAATTTTCTTAAATACACTGTTTATATTATATGTTTATACGTAAGATAATTTCCAATTCATCACAATATATATTTTTAAAATATTAAATATAAACTCCCTCCATCCCAGAATAGTCTGAACACTTTCCTTTTATGTTTGTCCCAAATTAGTTTGAACACTTTCATTTTTGGCATGGTCCCACTATTAATATATTATTTCTATTACATACTTTTGGCCCACACTCTACCTTTTATCAATAAAAAGTTACCTAACTTTCTCTCTCCTCTAATAAAAATACCCCACCAACTCCTATCACATCTACTCTTTAAATAAAATAACATTTGATAACTACACTACAACTTATCACCTTAAACTACGTGTCCCAACATGTGTTCAGATCTTTCTGAGACGGAGGAGTATAATATTTTATTTATAATTAAATAAATATATAAATAGTCAATGTTGTGCATCAGATAATGCAAATTATATGTTGCAATTGAGAGAATAAGCCGTGGGAATGGATAGGTGATTATTGATGAAAGTATTGACCAATCTTGAAAAGATGATTTTAAATTTATATAAGTGGTCTGTGGTCAAAAATAAAGTCATAAACCTTAAACTTGAGCAGAGGATAAATCCGTCAATTTATATTATAATCAACTCGATATTTCTGGTCAATTGGTGAACCGGATGGTTTTAAACTAGCAGACTTTCAAGTTCAACTTTCATTAGCTACTTACTAATTATCTTTTCTTTTTAAAAAAATAAAACATTCGTCGCCAGTTCACAATACGCGATTACACGTACACAGTGTTCAAATTGGTCACATCATGACAAAGTCCAAATATTTTACTATTCATGTTCTTATTTTTCCAATCATACCCTTCATAAAATCATAAGATATGGCATCAAATGTAATTTGAACCACTTAAGAAGGGTATTTTGCGAAACAATCAGTAATTTGGCGCTCTATATATACCCCCTTTCTGATTTAGTTCAATGACGATTCAGAGTTTTCAACTAACACAACTACCGTACCAACAAACCAGAATCACCTTTTAATTAGTTTTCTCTCTCCTAAAAAAATTCCTGAAAGCTCTAAAAAATGGCGCAAGTTGCACAAATGACATCAATCCTACCAACCCACAACCTAAAACGGGCCGGGTTAAGGTGTGGTCAATCTCCTCTCTCGAGGGCCAGCAAATGGGCTTCAGTCCGGGCCGTTCATGTTCAAGAAAGATCAGCTGAGACGACAAAGATTCATTTGTCTAACCTTAACAAGTTGCTAAATAAAGAAGCTGCACCACGGCCGCCAATGGTACCCATTGAGCCCGTTTTGAATAACGGGCAGCAATCGGATAGCGGCCGTGGGAGGAGGCTCCTAGACGGGCTTAACCTGGCCCAGATATGGCCTGATGGATTACCGGGTCGGGCTGCGGAGGTGGCAGCTGAAATGTCCCCTCGTCGCCTGACCCGGATCCAGCAGATGTTGCTAAATCAACAACCCGAGTACTCCCCCCGCAATCACTTGGGAAAGCGGTGGAGGGAGTACCATGGGAGCCGGGATTGGGAGGGTCTCCTTGACCCTCTCGACGAGAATCTTCGTCGAGAGGTTATTAGGTATGGGGAGTTTATACAAGCAGCTTATCATGCCTTCCACGCTGACCCCGCCACTACTGTGGCAGGGATCAACACGTGGCGGGAAATTGGGTTACCCGATAATTCATATCGGGTAACCAAAAGTTTATATGCCACATCATCCATTGGCCTTCCTAAGTGGGTGGATGATGTGGCACCCGACCTAGGGTGGATGACCCAGCGATCTAGCTGGGTCGGATACGTGGCAGTCTGTGAAGACGAGCGTGAGATTGCTAGGATGGGAAGAAGGGACATTGTTATCTCCCTTCGAGGAACCGCCACGTGTCTCGAGTGGGCCGAGAATTTCCGGGCACTACTCGTTCCCATGCAAGAAGCTTCGGATTCCGAAGATCAAGCAAAGGTGGAATGTGGGTTCCTAAGCTTATTCCAAACCCAAGGGGAGCACACCCCGAGTCTAGCCGAGACAGTGGTACAAGAAGTTAGACGGTTATTAGAAATGTACAAAGGTGAAACACTAAGTATTACTATAACCGGGCACAGTCTCGGTGCGGCCCTAGCCCTTCTAGTGGCCGACGAGATTAGCACCTGCGCCCCGGAAGTCCCTCCGGTGGCGGTATTCTCTTTTGGAGGGCCACGGGTAGGAAACCGCGCCTTTGCTAATAAGATAAAAGCCAACAATGTGAAAGTGCTAAGAATTGTCAACAACCAAGACGTGATCACAAGGGTGCCAGGAATATTTATGAGTGAAGAGCTTGAACAAAACCTACGAGACAATGCCTCACAAGTATCGGGTGTTCTTGAATTCCTAGACAACAATTTGCCTTTGGCATACTCTCATGTTGGAACGGAGCTTAAAGTCGACACTAAAATGTCACCATATTTGAAACCAGACGCTGATGTAGCATGTTGTCATGACTTAGAAGCGTACTTGCACTTGGTAGATGGTTTCATGGCTTCAAATTGCCCGTTTAGAGCAAATGCTAAACGAAGCTTGTTTAAGTTACTGAGTGAGCAAGGGTCTAATGTGAAGAAATTGTATACAAGCAAGGCAAAGTCCTTGACTTTGAAAATTGAGAATGATGGAGTAGTATCCATGTCTAGGTGTTTGCCTAGTCCTTCTCTACAACATAAATAAAAATTACTGCTATTTTCTTCCCCCAAAAAAAGGAGTGGGAGAAAATTGATTTTTGTACATATTTGTCTGTCTTTGGTCTCTTTGTTAAACATATACAAATATGCTTAGATAAACACCATTGACATATCAAAATTAAAAAATTGATGATCAACGTAAGATGGAAACATTTAACTTTGGATTATATAGCTTAAATAGAAAACTTCAACACCGATCACTATATGATACAGTTCTAATGTGGAAACAAATATGGTATTGAATTCACTAATTTATTGACAATTGTTCAAAGAAGAGGTAAAAACACATTAAGGTAGAAATTTACTATACATAGAACTCATATATATACAGTATATATGTAAGTGAAATTGTTGTATTGTCTGAAAATTAATGATTTCACCTACACAACAAATGATGGTAACAACCATCGCTCCATAAACAATTAATTAATAACGAAATTGTATTTATAAATGCTACATATCTATCTGTTGTAGATGGGAAACTAATAACTAAATTATTAGAGTTGGGAGTATTGGTCCATATTTGGTGAGATTATTTGTTGAAGCTATGATGTATAGCGCACAACACATGTGAGTGTCCCACATTGATAAAAGAAGAGAGATGTGTTCACTTTATATTGCAAAGGGGCTACTCCTCTTATTGCCATATGGTTTTAAGGTGGAACCTCTTGTCTTGTGAAGTGGACTCTCTCTCCTTGTGATGGTTGCGGCCCAAGCCCATATTTAACATGGTATCAGAACCAGGCTCATGGTTGGACCGTTAATTTACTCTGGGCCCTTTGAAAAAGGGGCATCACATGTATAAACTCACGAGATATATAATCAAGCAAAGATTTTGGACAGAGTAGAGGTGATCATGGGCCGGGCCGAGTTCGAGCTGGGCCGCGCAAAAAAAAAAATTGCCCATTGTGCGGGCCGGCCCCAAATCCGGGCCAAAAATTTGTGCCCAAAGCCCGGTATTTCAGGCCGGGTCGAGCGGGCTTTTGCGGGCCAAAACGGGCTGGGCCCAAAATTTAGACTAAAAAGTGTTTTTTGGCTTGTCCAAAGCCCGCCCAAAAAAAAATTGGCCGGACCGGGCCCAAAAAAACTGCCCAAACCCGCCCAAAAACCGGGTTGGGCCGGGCTGGAGTTGATCAGCTCTAGGACAGAGGTATATAAGTTTGCCATGGGCCTAAATCATACAAGAGATCTTTTTTTACCCCTTAGCTTTTTATAATTGTGTGGGGGATATTAGATCTCAAAGATGAAATTGATTTGGGTGTTTTTTTTTCGACTTTCAGATGAAAAAGGGCTAAAGCTTTAGTTTTTGTGGCAGGACCATATGAAATGGAGCTAAAGCTTTAGTATTTGTGGCAGGACCATAAAGGGTTCAAGTCGATCATTTTGGAATAGCGATTAGCTCTTGAAGGCAATTAATTGAACAAACTGGTGCAACAAGAAGGGACGAGGATCGCGTACAAAAACAACGAAGAATAACAACTCTTTTGCATAAGATGTAGTGGCAGAATAATTTTTTTATAAAACACCCTAGTTTTTTCTGAAAAAAAATTGGGACATTTGCTTTTGTTCATGGATAAAATAATGTGCAAAAGGTATAAGGAAGGAAAATTAGAGAGGGTAAAAGGAAGAAAAAAGTGAAAAGGGTAAGGAGAAGGAGAATTAAAGAAAGAGAGAAATGGTGGACGAACCAACCATATAAAGATAAAAGATCAAATTTCCCACCCTTAAATGACAAAATATCCCAAAATTTCAAAAAAACAGAGGTAGTAATTCTTAGTTTGTAGTAGATTGCATTATGTTGGCTAGCGTTTTCTTTTTCACTATTACATTACATTAGTTTGGACATCAAATATCTACTAGTTGAAGTATTAGTTATCAGTCTTTTATAATTGGGGGATATAAAAAAGATCAAGATTAAATAATTAAATTTTCCACTTTTTGAGAAAATAATTGAATTCATAACTTAAATTATTTAAAATAAATTTTTTTCCTACTACAATTTCCTCTATTGAATTACTTCGAGCTAAGTTGTGTGCTTATCATTGAGTCCCAAACGCTTAATATATTAGCGCTTCGTAGTTTTAAATTTTTATTTTTAAAAAAGAAATAGAAACGCTTTATCGGACCGAAACCTCGCACAGATTTATCCGACCCAGCTTCAAAGGCAATACCTTTTAGAAGTGGGGAAAAAGCAAGGGAATCTTACCTCAAAGTACGTTTAGTAGAGTTTTTTTTAACCTTACTAGTAGACTAAGTACTAGTTGATACACTTCCCTCATACTATGTAGTTAGTAGTATTATTAGATACATACTATAGCGTACACTTCATAGAAATGCTTAATTTATTGTGAAATACAAGAAGGAAAAGACCTTAAAAAAATGTTATTAGCTTGACCGAGTTTTGCAAGCTAACTATATTAGAATACTTAAAAAACGCATGGACAAACGTCTAATAATATCGGCGCGTTTGCACTTTGCAGTCCAAAATTTCGGAAGGCTAAATATTATATAACGTGAGAAACATAGGGTAGTTAATTATTAGTTACTAATTAATAGTATTATATTTAAGATGCATGATGCCTCTCCGAGAACAAAAAAAAAAAAAAAACAAGACGCATGATGTTTCTACCAGATAAGAGAAAATAATTAAGACGCATGACCAACTTAGCCGAAGAGCCCTGTATTGGCTTTCTTGACAGTTGAAACTACTGAGCTCACTTTTCGTTATACATGAAGATTAGGAGTTCGACCAGATCCCAGACTAATTTCTGGGTATAATATGCAAAAATAATGTCGGCGGCTCACCCTTATAGAATAGTGGTGCTAGGGATGGCAGTGGGACGGGTCAAGTAGGAGACCCGCTCCATCCCCGCCCAAGTGGGGCAGGGATGGGTCTAGGTTTGGCGGGAATGGGGATTAAAATGGTATTCGCAACGGGTGATAGAGAGGGTGTGGAATTTATGCTATACCCGCCCCATCTCCGCCCTCTCCGCCCCGCATATTTATTATTAAAATTCTATTTATATACTTATATTATTAATAATTTTATCTTGCAAAATATAAATATGTGGTATGACGCGGGTACGAAACGAGTGTTGATACCCATGCGGGTGGTGGGGCGGGGAGTAGAGATGGCCAACAGTGCGGGCCAATCCAGCCCAGCCCGCCTCTTGGGCCGTGTGGGCTGAGCCCACTAAAAGCCCGGTCCAGCCCAACTCGAACCGTGAAATTGGTGGGTGGGCCGTGGGCCGATTTTTGAGCCCGCCCCACGAAAGCCCGCTACTAAATCCGCCCAGCCCGGTCCACGAAATCGGTCCAGCCCGGCCCATGAACCGGACCAGCCCAGCCCAAGTAATTATTCAACCAAATTGTGTATATTTTAATCAAATTGTATATATTTTAATCAAATTTCATATATTATAATTCAATCAAATTCAAAAATAATGAAATTATTCATTAATATTAATAATTGTATATATTTTAATTAATTTTAAAGGTTTTATGTAACAATAATAAATGATTCTAATGATTAAATAATTATGAAAAAAAAATTCTCATGCCGGCCCGCTAGCCCAGTAGGCCCACAAACCACCAAAACCGTTGTTCGAACCGTGAAAACCGGTAACAGACCGGTGTGGGCCTAGATTTTTCAGCCCGTGGACCAGCCCGCCCAAACCGTGAATTTCACGGTCCGGTCCTGGGCCGTGAAATCTCAGCCCGGCCCACTAAGGCCCGCGGACCAGCCCACCCAGCCCGCACCAGTGGCCATCTCTAGCGGGGAGGAAGTGGGTACGAGGCGAATACGACGCGGGTGCGAGTACCTATATGGGTGGTGGGGCGGGGATGAGTTTAAATATGTACTTGGTGGGGCAGGGATGTGTCTGCAATTTTCCCCCACAATGGGTGGTGGGGCGGGTATGGGAATGAAAATTTTATGCGGGTGCGGGTGTGAAGGTACCATCCTCCGCACCCGCCCCGCCCAATTACCATCCCTAAGTGGCGCTACTAAATAGGCTTGGTAGATTATGGCATGATGGCAATTCTATAAAAGTTGAAGGTGTCATCCTTGGAAAAAGCATTAATAAAAATTGAAAGTTGAAGGTAAGAGTTGAAGGTGTCATACTTGAAAAAAAGAAAATTGAAGCTTGAAGGTGCCATCAAAAAAATAAAAAATAAAATAAAGATAAAGTATTAATTAAATACTTTCTCTATTTTGTTAGTTGCAACATTTGCTTTTTCACATTTATCGAGATACTTATTTGAACGTTAATATCTCATATTGGGTGCAAGTAAAAATTATAAAAAATTGATATTTGGAATCATCGCATTGAGACGAATCTAACAAAATCCCACTTGACTATGTTTTCTCTTATATAATGGTGCGAGATTACTTAACAAAGTTGGTTGATGAATAGTGCCAAAAAGCAAATGTTGCAACTAAAAAAAACAAAGGTAGTATGTAAGCTGTTTACTTGAGCATCAAGACGTATATATTTGAAGTTGACTTGATGAAAACACTTGATAAAATATGGGGAAAATTATACTTCCTCTGTTTTTAAAAGTTGTAATTTTTTCTTGTTTAATTATTCATTAGTATTTTTTGCACGCTATGCATAAGTGTGATGTTAACGTTTTTTTTCTCAAATAGTTATTCATCAGTGTTACAAAAAATTGATTCGAGCACATATTTATAATTAGTTTTAATTTTGTTAATATGTTTTTCTTAAATCAATGTTTCGTTGGTTTTTATAGTTATTTGTTCATCATTATTCAAATACAGTATTAAGAGAAGGAAATATAAAGCAGATAAAGCTTGTGCTCAAATAAAGTGTATGAATTTGTGTATCAGGTTCTCTTTTGATTGTTATCCAAATTTCAATGTCTCGTTAAGTGATAAAAATATCTTATCCTCCTTACTTTTACAAATTAAAACGCATAACTATAAAATGTTTGATAGTTCTATTCCAGTAGCTTTGATCTATAAAGTCCATTACAAAGACATGATGTCTGCTTATATATATATGTATGTATATATATATGTATATATATATATGTATATATATGTATATATATATATATGTATATATATATATGTATATATATATATATATATATGTATATATATCAAGTAGGAAAAAGAAAAGATTATTTTTATATATATAGTAATTTAAATTCATTAAGAGTATATCATACTTTTTGTAAGGGGGACACCATCTTCCTTTCACCTCCACTTATATAGTAGATATATATCAATTTCGATTAAATTTTTTTGACTAATATATTCAACAACATTAAATATGTAGATGTTGTTAGATTGTCTTAAGTCTTAACGTATATTTACAAATATCAAAATTCTAAAATGATAGTTCCCCAATCTGATTTACTTGCAACAAGGGAGGGAGGCACAATAATTTAGGTGAATAGAGAGAGAAAAAAAGGTGACCCGTGTGATGAGAAGAGAGATATAGATCAGAATTAATATCCAAAAAAGGTAGTGTTGCAAGTAAACTGACCGAAACAATCCAAAATGATAAGTGTTGCACGTAAATAAGACTGAATGAAGTAGATAATTAAAGATGTTGATGGTCAAAGCTATGTGTTGGCAAGTGTGTAAGTCAAAATATTGTTTTTTTAAAAAAACATAAGAAGTATATTGATTAAAGTCGTCTAAATAAATTGAGTGCGTGAGTACATTATTTATTCTAATGCTAAGAATACTAACATACACTTCCTCCGTTTTTTACTAATAGCAATATTTGAGTTTTGACACTTGCCAATGTACAACTTTAACCATTTATATCGTTAAGTTAACTACATTTTATTAATATTTATAAGAAGTTGATATGTTGAAACTTGAAAGTATATATAATAGAGATGAATCCAACAAAATCCTAAAGGACCATATTATTACGTACTTAAAAATCACAATTAATGGTGATAGGATTGTACATGTATAGTGTAAAAATCCAATGATTGCAATTAATAAAGAACGAAGAATCAAGGTTGAAATAGTTGGTTGAAGGTCTTCCTTCCACCCTTGTGACAAGGGTTCGATTCTTGCCTCTTACAATGGGAGTCCTAAATTTTCTCCCACTTGTGCAAGAGATTTCATCTTACCTTACTAATAAAAAAATAATAACAAAGAGGGTTTAAAATAAGGAAACAAGATAAACTCTAGTATACATAGTACATGCATAGACCTCTCACTTCGATGTGATTTTTGGTTGGAAATTCTAATAATCGGGTAAAGTAAAATAAAATTGTTCTAACATTCCCAAACTACCACCACAATTTAATTAGCCTATAATCTACTTTAGTTAAACTAGTCTAATCTTCAGGTACTTGCCAACACATTTCCTATTCCCTCTTGTCGAGCATCTTACAAGTTGTCTATAATATTATTTTGAGGTTGACTTAGCTAAATGAATAGTAGCTCGTACGGTTATAGATGAGAAAAATTGGGCAGTAGTAGTAGGACCAATTTTGTTCATTTCAAAGTTGAAAAATCTGAGTCTCATAGCAAAGTAATAATAGTAATACCCCACGAAATGATTTTTCAAGTATTTAGGCATGCATACAAAGTCAAATTTAATGTAAAATTAAAAGTAATCATATTTATTTGGATTTGGTTTTGACCCAAAAGACTCGATTTAGTGTACTAAAGCTCGATCCTAATAGAAAATTTTAGTAAGATCTCAACTATGTCTTACACGATGTATGATCATCTCAAATACTTTTAATTTACAAAGTATGTGGACTATTATTGAGACTAAGTTTAACCAATAAGCTGAAGAATTAGTACTCAATTTGGCATCTATCATTTGTACCATACCAAGTGTAGGTACGTATTTGGTAAAAAAAAAATTAAATAGGAAAAAAAAAAATCTTTTAGGCTGCCCTCGCATAGGTCCCCAACCCAGAGGCCCATTACAAGCCATACACCCCCAACCCCCATAGAATCCCAAGCAAATGCTTCGGGTATGAATTGAACCCTAGACTTTACTAGAGAAGATGGAAAAGCTCACCACTTGAGTCAACCCAAATTTCTAGGTATTTGATAAATACTTAGTGAGTACTGGGTAATTGCTCTTTATTTTATTGGCTTTAATTTGTTGTAGTTCTAAGTGTCTCTTGCATCTATATTTGAATATTTATAATATAATTTTTGTATTTCGTACATAAATTTATATAAAATATCCAATATAGTAATATTTATTCTTGATATATAGTAGATATGAACTAATTTTAGCACATCATATGATACTCACTAGACTGTACCACTTATTTCATGGTGATTCGTGATACACATTTTCATATCTGACCTAGCTAATTGGTTCTTCCACCATTTGAACTTTGAAGATAATGACTAGTGAGTAAGGCGCGCCATTAATAGTGGTGTGTCGGAGGATTGGTGTGGCCGTGTGGAGAGTGGGGGATAAAATTAAAGGGTTGCTCTATCTTTCCATAGTTCCACTACGTACTTCATTCCTAATTTCCTATATACGCAATACGGCAATAATCAATATGCTATCAACAACGTACGTCAGCATGACCATATTTACTCTTGCATGCGTCAACACTTACCCTCCTGAAAAATTCCTGGTAAAATTTGTTGACATATTGTAATATTATCTTTTGATATGACGAAGTCAAGAATCAAGATAATCAATGCTCTTCAACATTTTATCAGGTAGCAGTTTAATTCATGACTGAAAAAGTATTACTAAAACGTATGTTAGCCTTATGTAATCTCTGCAGCATTCACATTCTTTCTTGTGAACAAAGTATTCAAAATCAAAGTATGCTCCCATAAAGGGCTTATGAATATGACGAAATGGAGTTTTACAAGTCAATTCCCCAGGAAATTTTGTCAAATGTTTTGCCGACTTTGCTTTGGTTTAATTTGGTAAGTGTAGTCGTATTGAAGCTAACTCGGTCAATATGCATTACAATTTGCAATGTATTGTTTCCTGCAGGGAAAACTATGTTGATTTCAAAAGTTTAGGAAAAATCATGTAGATCTCAAATTTTATGATACGGATAGAGATGGTCATTCGACGAGTTCAACTATTGATATAATGAAGATACACAATGAAGCCAATATAACAAGATTCAGTGCATGTTTGGTTGAACGTAGGGAGTGCAAATTTCTTGGAAATTTATTTTCCCATGTAACTGTATTTCTTAGGAATTGCTAAATGTTGTTTGGTGTTTCATAGGAAATGAAAATTCCCATGGGAATTTCCACTTACCTAGGTCCCCTTAGGTAAGTAATTTCCTCCATTTTGTGGGAAGTATAACTTACTAGGAATTTCTACTTCCCATTAATTTGTCAACCAAACAACACCAAAAAATTCTAATTCATATGAATTCTAACTTCCTATGTTAAACAATGTCAACCAAACAACACCTCAATATGATTCTTTTTCCTTATTTGTTCGATGAACAATTCGAGACGAAAAAAGGAACCCCTCTTTTCGACTAGGAAATGAAGATCTTTTTTTTCTTTTGGGTAAGTGAATAATAATAAGTTAGCACATAGTAATAAACAATAAACTTAATTCATCAAGCTTAATGACATATAGCACAAGATAATATATTTCTTACTTTCTCCAATTTATAATACGTACATCATGTGGATTGGGTATGCAATTTGAGGAGAGTAGAAAAGACTAATAGATAACTTAATTAATTAATATAATTTACTCTGTATGTCTCATAAAGATCTGGACACTTGTTGTAACACGTAGTTTAAGGTGATAAGTTGTAGTGTAGTTAATTATCAAATGTGATTTTATTAAAAAGTAGATGTGATAGGAGTTGACAGAGTATTTTCTTATTAAAGAGAGAAAGTTGGGTATCTTTTATTGGTAGATATATAGAATGTAGGTCAAGCAAGGGGTGTAAGAAAACTAATATAATAGTTGTGGGAACAAGCCAAAAATGAAAGTGTTCAAACTTATTTGGGATTAACTAAAAAGGATAGTGTTCATATTATTCTGGGATAGAGGGAGTATATGTTAATAGCTCAAGTTTTCCCTCTCACTAGGGTTTAAGTTATTGAAATAAAGACCGGCCATATTAGGTAATTAGTAGATGGCTATTAGCTGATATAGTTGATAGTGGGTTGTATTAGTTGGTGGTATAAAGATGTTTGGAAGTAATTGATAGTTAATTGCTACCTAATTGTGTAAAATGACCAATAATGACATATGCATAATCCATTATTGTACTTTTTATTATTTATGAATGTAATTTTCAATAACTCTAGGATATAAATGTAATTTGGCCCACTCATTACCAAACCTCTAATGTCAAAAAGCTCCTCTAAATTTTTCAAAAAGAGTTTTTTGGGTCCAATCAGCTATTGAAACCTATGTTTACCAAACACTCAAATTACAGGATTGACTAGTCAAATCCTCTAAATTTTTCCTAAACCTTTCTTTACCAGTTAAGGGTAAAAGGCCCTATTCACTGGACTAAAGTTCCTTCACAACCTAAAGGACAAGAAAACAAGATAGTCTAAACTGAGACTATTTTAACTGATTTACTATTTTTCACAGTCATATAGTTTACTGAGTTTTACGTAAAATTAACTTTTTACTGAGTAAATAGGTCATCATGATTTTTGGGAAAAATTTGTTGATGTCTTGAGTTGAACCCTTAACCTCTTAATAAATAAAAGTTAATATACATTTATCATGTGAACTAATATTTGTTATTGATTCTTATGACCACAAAACAAAAACAATTTTTAATGTGGCGCTCATCCCCATCCTCCAGCCATGAAGTTGGAGTAAGGTGTTTTACTCCATGTAATTTACATACTATATTTTTTTTTAATAAATGCATTGTATAAGATTTAATCCGATCACTTCAAACTTATATACTAAAATGTTAATCACTAAACCAAGTGATATTTAGTATAATTATTCTAAAGTAAAATATTAATAAATGAAAAATATAAATACCTGGGGCGTAGTCCTAACCTAAAAACTACTACTTCCTCCATTCTGAAATTAATGAAACGCTTCTCTCTTTTATGTGAGAGTTTTTTAAGAGAAATGTTTCATTTATTTCAAAACGGAGATAATATTATTACTATAAAGTGAACTGAACGAATCCTAATTTGTAAAATCATATCATTATGAATGGGACTCACTAAATGAGTACTATAAGCCCAACCCAATTGTAAGTGACGTGGGCTAGGCCTAGGATTCATCCAAAGAAGTAACCCACTATGGCACTATCCCATAGGCCATATATATAAAAAAAAAACTCCAAAAAAAGGGTAAAATGAAGCGGGATGATTTTACGCGCGATCATTAATATAAAACAATCCTCGCTTCGCACTTCTCAGTTCTTACGACGTTAACGAGTTACGACTCACTCACTAGTTACTTCCCTTCTCTCTGCTTTGCTTCGATAATTGCGACACTTACGGAATAACCCATTTCAGAATCATTTTTCTCAAAGATTTCGTCCTTTTTTTTTCTCTCTCCTAAATCGCGAAATTGTAAGGTAGGGTTTAATTTCGAATTATCCATGTCGTTTTTGTTGATCTTCTTTTTTGTGGGTTTAGTGAAAGATTTTGATTTTTTTAGGGTTTTGATCATCTTTCATATCAGTTCTGGAATTTTCCGATTTTCAGACTTAAGTGGTTTACAAATTACAATTCCATGTTTTACTGTTATTTAACATTCGACATTCTAGTAATTTGCAATTTTGCATGAAGTTTAAATGTTTAATGATGCTATGCCTTGTTTAGTTACATTAATTTGTCTTTGATATGTTATAATTGTCTTGTTTCTGGGTAATAGATTTTACGAAATCAAGTTTTTTGGGCATTTAGCGGTCATAAATTCGTGATTTGGTAACCAGAAAGTGTAACCCAGTAAATGTTCTACTTTTGCACAATGGGTGAAATTGACGTTTTTACTGCTGACTTATATGTTGTCTGGATCTTTGTTAATGGTTTCCATCATGTTGGCGTATTGTGTTGTGTTATATTGGTTTTGAGTTCGATCTTTTTATGTAATTAAGTTTACTTGCGTATTTACTAATGTGATTGAGAGTATAAAACAGAGAGCTTGTATTGTATACAATATTTCAGAATGGTAACTAGTTTTTTTTGCCCGGGCGATGCCTCGGGTCAGTTACAATAAACTAATTTGTTATCATTTTTAAATTTTATAATTTATTTTGCTACTTTTCGTATTTTTTTTATTAAGAAATGAAAATTCACGTCATACGTGATAAGTAAAGAAAAAGAGGTTTGATTTAAAACAATACCTTAAAAGATTGTGGTAAGAGAATATGACATCAATATTTTAAGTTACGTAATAAGAGTGGTAGGGATGTATATCTTTTATTTCAATGACTTTATCTATTTTATTTGAAACATTAGAAAATATGTATTATGGTTAGGCTCTAACTTTTCATTTCAGTCACGTGTTCGATACTTACTTCACATTTCTTTTTTTGGGGGGGGGATACCATAGAAAAAAAAAATATTTCATTGAAAAATTGAGGGGGGTACCTTACCCCATATATCCTTTTTTCTTCTTTTTTTTTTTATATATGGTATTGCTAGAATCTATTTAGGTCTCGTTATTGTGTTTTTTTTTTTAATGCTACTGGTGTTATTGTCGTTGTCATTTAATCACCCTTAATGTAAGATGATGGGATTTATGACCGTGGTGACGAATTAATTGTTGATTTCCATGTTGTTGCATTCGTCATTATGTTGCTTAGAGCTTTGTGTCTAAGTTGGCGCTTTATGGATGCTGATTTCTACAGCTTTGATCATCTTATACAAATGGCTGATGCAAGATGTGAAAAAAGACATGATGATGTTGATTTTTCTTGGGGGTCAAAGGAGGGAAGGCGTCGTACAATCGGTACAAAAGAGGGTGTTGCGGAAAGAGATGTGCAGTTTTATGAATCTTTTACATATGATGCAGTGGAGTATCATCTTTATGATTCCGTATATCTTTCCGGGGGAAATGAAGTTGAGCCTTACATTGGTAAGCTCATCCGGATTTATGAGCTTCCAAATAAAGCAAGGGAAGTTAAACTGCTTTGGTTCTTTCACCCTTCTGACATATCAAATTATTTGAGAAGTGAAAATGTGCTTAAGAATGAGATCTTTTTGGCAACTGGGTGTGGCAAAGGCTTGGCAAATGTTAATCCCTTGGTAACGTTTTTGAGACTTTATTCTGGCTTTGATATAGTCTTTTATATCTCCTATTATTTCCCCTTTTTCATCTCTATTTGTGTGGGTTTGACATGTGTATTTCCCTTTCCACCCTCCATGGATATTGGATAATGTCATTTAAGCCTTTGCTCTTTTCTCGTGCTATTGTCCGTATTATTCTTTTGCCACTTATAGTTTCTATTTTCCAGCACTCATAAAATGTTTGTTTTTACTGCTGAAGTTGTGTCTCTTTGTGGGTCTATTAGTTACCATATTGTTGCTAGTTATCTAATGGAAAATAAAGATATAGTTCTGTATGCCTTAACCTTTTGAGCTGTTGATGTTTGGGGATCTTCACTGGTGGTGGTGGTGTGTTTGTTCTTTGTTGTAATATTAAATTGATGGATAGATATTGCACTGATGGAGTGATAGTAGCCTTCTAAATTGTCGTATGGGCCTTGGATTTAATTAGTCATGTCTTAGGAACTGATATTTATCGATGATTGTATGGGGATATTGAAGAAGCAATAAAATCAAAATGTAAAGGTAATAAGTGACAGGTGTAGAAGGTAGAGCAAAAGGCAAGGATTGTTGGATACCAAGATATAGATAATTGTGAGTAGCTGCATCAGAACTGTAGTATGGAAAGAGAAGACAATCTTGTCAAGGGACAAAGTTTTAGAATAGAGGGAAGGGGCATTGTGTTTTTAAATTTTGTTAGTGCTAGCTATGTCTGGCTGAAGAGTTATCGATGGCAGAGAAAAATGAAAAGTTGAATCCGTTCAAGAATTAGCTTAGACTTTTGGTAGGGTGTGGATTTGTCCTTGTGGCTATAGCAAAAGGTAAAAGTTCCACGATGGAGGATCTGGTTAGATAGAGATGGCAAGGCATCTTGGAAGTCTTATCTATTCTCTATATTTTGAGTTCTCTTTCCCTTTTTCTCTCTTTTTCCATCTTTTGATCAATATTTTGATGAACTCGCCATACTCTCGATGTCTTTTTGGTTCACTTCTCCCATGTTGTAAGCCTTTTTTCTTTTAGGTTGATCTTCAACTGCCAGATGCATGTGCCTTTGCACAGTAGCGTGTTTTTTGACTTAGTGACCCTTTGAGCCTTGTGAAGCCTTTTACCTTTGGAAATTAAGGCATTGTACTTATTAATATCAATATAAAATTAAGATTTGCCGAATAATATTACCAGGGTTTTTTACACTCTTCACCAATGTTGTGGGATGATCTTAGCTTTATGATTTATCTTTTGGAATAGAGACAGGTTAAGAGTTATTCATTGAAGATGTACTTGCATAACAAAATCTATTTATTCTGTGAAAGATGATCTTATAGCTTGGAAAGGAAGGATGGAGAAAGCTTGACTTGCTCAAGCGTGTAATATGTTTTTGTTGGGCACTTGGAAAGAAAGGAACCAAAAACCAACAGATTTTTGAGGGTTAAGTGTCTGCTCGTCAAGGTTTCTTTCTTTATTTTTGTCAGATGGAGTGTAGCGTTAGATTATGACCAATACATGGCATTTCTTGATCTTGTACCTAATGGTCCTAACCCTCCTTTTGTATATGGCCGCCTTTCCCCTGTTCTTCGGTTGTCTTTTAAGAGTTTTTTTTTTTTTTATATTTATCGAATAACATGCTGTTCAGAACTAGATTGATGTACCTCAGATTTAAATTGGAGAGCTCTATTAAAGAGGATTGTGCCTCCTGTATGTTTACACGAAAGAGAGAGGTTTTATTCTCTCTCATTTAGCAAGTTAATGTCAACTGAAGTCAATCCTGTTTTTATGAATTGCAATTCTTATTGAGGAAGAAAGATGGAGCTCTAGCTCAGTTTGTTTTGATAGTGCAAATAGTTTTCCATGAAGAAATTTTTCCAGAGAAAACACAGTTGGTGATGATTTTTTTTTTTGTTTTATTATAGGGAAGATTTTTTTTTTTTTTTTTAACCTGAAGGTTAACTTTTTAGTAATTCAATTTTTTACTTGTGTCTCTACGCTGTGGATTGCAAGCACAAGCTCTTTTTCAACTCTGTCAACCACCATCTTCATCAAGTATCACCTACTGCCTCTCGACTATCAACCATCAATCTCACCTTCGTTTCAGTAGTAAGCAAGCAATCAGGAAGCTGCTTTACTTTGTCTCTTATCCGCTTTTACTCTTTCCAATTACCCTGTTATGTATCAAAATATCTTAAAAAAACTCCGTTGCTTCCCTCTGCCAATGATGACCAAGGAGCCTCTGCGCCTCCAGATGCCACCAACAAAACTGTACTGGTGACATTCGCCACCTAAATACCTACCTCCTAAAACCCTCCCATGTCTTCTGAAACAGAACACCACAAAATGGGAACCAAAGTAATACAAAAGATATCTGCCGTTCGTTAAAGCCAACCTATTGCTGTATCTTTTTTTTTTTTTTTTACTATGCCTTTTTTATACCTTGGCTCGTCCTTGTGCTTGTACTACTTATACCTCCTTGTTGCCTCTAGTCCTTTATAAAAAAAGGTGTTCATGAACCCGATTCTATTGTTATTTCCTTTGTATGCACACATATTCTTCATCTGTATTTATATCCTAACTATTTTAGTGTTCAATTAATAGTTCAAGAGTTGGGAGAAGGGGGGGGAGGGTACATAAATCTGACCGCCTTAGACTTAGCTAAGTGGGGGAGGACCGGAGGATATATCTTTGTTGGTCCACATTGCAATTCTCATTAATTGTTCAATAATGGTCCGTATGTATGGTGATATTGTGTTTATGGGGTTAGAAAGGATGTTAGATGTTTATAAGAATGGCATTTGCGTTTATGTTTGGGATAAGTATGCCATCATGACCTTACTTTGGTGGTATGCTTTTAGGAATATGTATGTATGTGTGTGTGTGTGTGTGTGTTTACACACATATACACCATGCACTTAGGCATACCCTTTGTGTTATAGGTTGTTGGTGTTGTTGATGCGAGACGATTAGTCCCTTTGGTGGGGTGTTGGACCAATATGACTAAAGTTGTATGGGTTTGAGATGAAATGGTTACTTGAGCCTATCTAAGGGGTAGGAGGGTTCCCAAATCATAGGTTATGCTTTTCAGAAAATATAAATTGCATGATTTTGTGGGGAAGCTTCTAGCATATCCTCTTTTTGCTACGAGATGTTTGTTTAATGGGCTTTAGATTCTCATAATAGGTCTTAACGGTAAGGGGCCTTAAATTGCACCTAGTACGTTGGTGTTAAAGATGCATGTAGTCTTTACGAGGAAGACAACTCAGTTAGTGGGGTTAGTGTTTAGTATAATACAAATCGATGAAGTGAGAAGTACATGGTCTTTATTTATTGGGTCATATGGTCTGATTTTGGGAGGAGCACTTGGTAGAAGGTACAATTTTGTCTTTCTCTTTATTCATTTTTCAAGCTTCATGTCTACATTATCCCCGTCTTTGATTTCTGTTCTTGAGGTGTGGGAAATATTTTAGGATTATCGAAACAAGGGAAGTGGTTGAAGTGAGTTAGATTGGGGGTAATGGATTCTTCTGATCTTTTTGAGCTTCCAAATACTTTAGGCGCTTTGAACTTGCAAAACTTTTTGTCGTGCCTACAGTATTCTTCATTTGCTTTTGGCTTTTGGCCCTATATATGCACAAATGTGAGGTTTAAAATTCTTTGTTAAGGCATGTGTTTTGGGAAGTACCAACACTATTAAATAATAATGGCTTTTAGGTGCCATGATGCAACGATCTCAGATCTCATGATTGTATATGGGTGAGGTATGTGTATCGTAGTTTACGTAGAGATTGTTACATATCTTTGTTTTCATAATCATTCACTAAGATAACACCCAAAATCTACCATTTGAAAGGTCTCAATTTGCGCTTTTTTTATTTTGTTGATGTGACATATGTGCATACACATCTGTACTTTTACTTTTCATCCTTCTCACTTTGAGAAACTTAACATATATCTTCCTCTGTTTTTTTAGTTGCTACACTTCTTGTTTTCACACCATCTAATTGCAACACTTTTCCTTTTTAGGCTGTTGCAAAATACTTCCTCCGTTCTTTATCTATTGCAACAATGGGGTTTGGCACGGTTATTAAAGAAATAAAAAATAGCAAGGTAAAACAAGGGTAATATTGTCAACTAATTAGTTGGTGGGTAATTGATGATAGTTTTAGTAAGGTAAAGCAAGGGTAATATTGTCAACTAAAGTTACTTTTTTAACCAAAAATAGCATTGTTGCAATAGATATGAAACTACCATAAGTAGTCATTGTTGCAATAGATAAAGAACGGAGGAAGTAATTGCTAACACTTTTTGTTTTTGGTAACATTTTTTGTGTAAATTGACTTTTATGCCCTTACTTTTCCTACTCTCTCTCTATTCCAATTCACATAATTACATGGGCAAAGTTGTCGCATGACCCACCAAAGATGCTTTCCTAAAAACCTGTACATACAGGGAGTGTTCCAATTAAATGGGGGCAGAGGAAGTATCTTTCATTATGCCGAGCGAAAAAATATAAAAATTTGATATTATGAAAATATGGATTAAGATGAATCAAACAAGATCTAACTTGACAATGTTATTTCTTATACATAAGGAATACAAATCGAACAAGATTAGTTGGTGAATAGTAAAACTATACAAGCATTGCATCTAAAAAAATATGGAAGAAGTATATAAATCAAATGAAAATATTTTTAAAATGACGGGAATGATTTTTTTGTGTAGTTTTGAACTCATTTTGCATAGTTTTTTGAACTAAATGTGCAATTTTGTTTTATCATGTGCACCTTTTTTTTCCAAGAGAAGTACTTCAAGCTTGAAAATTAAAATATCAAATATGCATATATAGTTTTCAAAAGATGCACGTTCAATTCAAAATATGTGCACATTTGTGGTTCTCATTTTTTCGGTTTAAGAAAGTGTTTATTGGATCTCTCTCTCTCTCTCTCTCTCTCTCTCTCTCTCTATATATATATATATATATATATATATATATATATATAGCTTGGAAAATAATGTTTTATGTACGAATTATATCTTATATATTTTGAACACATGAAACTTGTGATATGCCAAATGATGTTTTCTACACATTGATATGAGATGGGACTGTCATGAATGGCATGAGGCCAACTTGATCAATTTCAAACTAGTTTAAGCTCTATGTGATCTCAAACTTAATTAAGCACAAAAAAATGAGGATCCTATGTTTCATGGCCAAATTAAATGAGATCATCGATCAAATCTTGGATGCAGGTTACGTATGCAGTAACAATCACGTCGTTGCGCAAACAACTTGCAATGGATGAATGGAACAAACTCTGGGAAGTATTATTCTAACATAATATGACCAGACCTATCATTATGTGAGAGGGTTAGATATGGGTGCATGAATAGTTAGTAAAAAATATATGTTTTGTACCACATAATTAGTTAGGCTATTTTTACAAAATAATGAATTTCGGGAGCAAAAAGTTCCAACACCACGAGTCATTGTACGTAATGGATGGCGCAGAAGGTTATGAACTTTATTGCGGCGTTTTGTAATGGCTTTCGCTGAGCGACAACTCCAATTCCGTTAATACGTAATCATTTTGTAGCATAACGTTGAAGCTTTGATTCCATGGGTGAAGCTTGAATGTCTATGCCAATAATAGCTGTGTATTTGAATTTTTGATTTCATGTATTTCATCATCTAGTTTATTGGGTATTGTGGGTGTGTCAGTGTGACCTTTGGAGAAGGTTCCTTACTTCCTTCATCCACCAATATTTTAATATTTTTTCTTTGAAAATGTTTTGTGGATGTTAACCCATTAATTCATTTGCTATCTTCTTAGAGGGGTTCATTGTCTTAAACTTAGAAGTTAAGAGGCCACAATATGTTTTCATTAACTTCAAAACTCAAGCTCTTGAAGGTCACTCCATTCCTCTAAGTCCTTTGTTTCTCTTTCAAGCAATCTCTTATCAAAACGCTCATTATCCCTTCGCGACTTAATACTTGAATCTCCCAAAGTCATTTGGCTTGCATGCTGAATTACTTCTGGAAAAGAAAACGTCTACTAGTTGGAAAGCTAGACATCATTTACTTCATTCCTAGAAGAATGTGAGACTTGAAGTGGTGGTCATCCTTTTTGAATGGACGGTGACACTATGTGGTTGGGTGAGGTTACAGATGGTGTGAAAACTTTTGGTTATAGGTTATAGTGAATTTGATGAAAACACGTGTTTTCCAAGACTATTTTGAGCTAGAATTTTGCTTTTTCATTTTGGTTGTATCTCAAGCCTTTATGAACATGTATGTTCATATGAAGATTTTCAGAAGAATTTTCTTGGTCTCGTCCGTGTTGATGGATCCTAAGGCATAGCATTCTTACTAGGGATTGAATCTCGGCCTAGATGATTCATAACTGTATTTTCTATGGTTTAAGATTAATTGTGCAATTATAATATTAGGCCACAACCTTGTGAAGTTCACCCAAGATTTGATTACCTAAACTTCACCACACCCAAATGTTAATTGAAAGGAGAATTTTCGTGGCCAATATTTTTTTTCTTCGCCAAAATTCCGTTTTATATTAGTTCTCAGCACCCTAGGATGGATACCTCTCGTTTATGTTGGTTGGCAACACGCGTTAAGATGCAGCTGCTAATTCTATTGATCTATTGCTAATTCAGGAAGCAATTAGTGGGAAGTGCAATGTCCTTTGCATCTCGAAGGATCATAGAAATCGGCAACCTTCAATTGAAGAATTTAAGACGGCGGACTATGTATTTTATCGTACATTTGACGTTCAATATTACACCGTGTCTGATAATTTGGGTGAAAAAATTGCCATGATTGACGGTGTGTATTCAATATGAAAGGCCTTCAGACTTTCAGTTTAACCTTTTGTTAGAAAACCTTATTCTTATGACACTCTTCTTTTATTGCTAATCTATTTCAGTAAAATGCTTATTGAACAAAAATGATATTTCACTATCGGACCCCGCTAAGGTAGATACCAGGAATCTGGCACTGAGCATAGAGAATCAGCCTATGTCCGTCAATGGTTCTCTGATCGCCGATAAAGTTGTAGAGAATGACGTCCTTATAGGTTCTCTAAAAATGAATGATGGTAAAGGGACAAAAAATGTATTGGACAAGTCAATAAACCATCCTCTAGAAAATCACGATGATGCTCGTCATGATGATACAGGTTCAATGGAGGACATAGGGAAAAGGTTGGATTTCAATAAGGATACACTTGGAGTACATAAAGATGTTTTGTGTGATGCTAGTGTGGGTTCTTCGCTTGTGAAAAATGATAAAGGGTCAAAAGTAAAGGACGGTGCTTTTGGACATGATAATACATGTTCAGTGGCTTTATGTGCTACCCAAGCAGTATCAGGTTCTGGTCAGAAAACCAGAGTGACATCAACAGATCACAATCAAAATGAAGTAGATAAGTTCACAACATGTGCTGTGAATCTGAGGCCATCACAAAGTAGTGCCTTTACAAAGTCCAAGCTTGGAGAATTTATAAATCCATTGGATGAGAAGGCAAATAGTCATGGGATGACATTAGTTGGTATTGGGAAACTTAATGGTAGTGGTTCAACTGTATCCGCTTCTGGCTCGGACAAAGGAAAAAAAGAACCTGGAAAGCGTATTCGTATTGGAACTGGTACGGTGCAGAAGTTGAAGTCTGCTAGTGATTATAGTGCTTTGGAGGAGCAGCCGTCTAAGAAACTTAAGATTGATGTTGTTGCTCTATCATCAAGAGATGATGGTGGGGTTTGCACTCATAAATCTGCCACTATTTCTGCTGCAAATAATAAGACTTCACGGTCTGCTGGCCTTGCCGCCGTAAGAAATGATAAAGGCAAGTCAGGCAAACAATTGGTTGGTACAAGCAATGGCATTGCTGGGATGCTTAAGTCAAATGGCATAGATGAGCACAAGGGAAAGGCACAAGTTGATCAAGACGATCATATTAGAACTGGTGCTGTGCAGAAATTGAAGTCTGTTGATGATTCTGGTTCTTTGAAGGATAGGCGGTCTAAGAACCTGAAGCATGATGGTGTTGCTCCATTATCAAGGAATGATGGTGGGATTAGCACTCATAAATCTGCCACTGTTTCTGCTGTGAATTATAGGGCTTCACGACCTGCTGGTCCTGCTACTGTAACAGATGGTAAAAACAAGTCAGGCAACCAGGTGCCTGGTACCAGCAATGGCTCTGTGGACAAATCTAAACTGTCTACACCACAATCAAAAGATCTTGAGAAATATGCCATAACTCAAACTACAAGTAAGGTAGCTCCACAACCCTCTGGCATTGTTGTTGATACTAGTGATAAAAGCAAGTTGGATAGAGGTACAAGTGATGGCATACCTAATAAGCATAAGTTTGGTGGTGCAATAAAGGGAAAATCTGTTGACAAGATGTGCAAACCTATTGCACTACAATCAAAAGATATACTGAAATTAGGGCTTGCCTCTAACACAGGTAACAAAGCTCTATTACGTGTTGATGCTAAAGGGTCGGGGTTGACAAAGGATAGGCTTTCTCGTCTCAAGTCCAATGCCATGGTAGAGGACAAATCTAATGATAATTTGCAAAGGGGATCCATTGTACAATGTAAAGATGCGAAGACTCAAGAGTATGGTCGCCTTATAGAAGTCACTCAAAGACCACCTGTAAGTTTGTTGTTAGTTTACCTCCATTTGGATGCTTCTTTGCTTATATTAGATTTACCAATCTTGTGCATGTATCTCAATGTGGAATATGCTATGATCTCCAATTCTCTTTAAATTTCTTTTCATCATTATCCCTCGAGTAAACCTAATATTTGCATATAGAAGGTCATGTACTTATGATCAATTCTTGTGCTATAATAATATCCTTCTTTTGGATCTTTTATAATTTATTTTAAGTTATCAATGTTAAGGTGAAGATTAAGCAAGCATGTGTTTATGCTTCGATGGAACTGATTGGTTGGCTTGGCGTGGTCCAAAAGCACGGTGATCTTGAGCCATGTCGTGTTGTGTGCTAATTTGCTATTAGGCCTTGAAATGTGGTTGGGCTTTGTTGTGTGAAACTTTGCGCCCCAAGTCGTCGTTGTCGTTGGTCTGTGCTTGGCTCATGCTAGGTCGAGCCCATATTGGGCATGTTGTGCTTCAGTGTCTATCCAACCAAGTGCAATCATTATTATTATCATGGGACTTTGAATTTACCCTATTATAGAAAAAGTCGATAAACATTTTATTGAAGAAAGCTTTATTGGCAATTTCTTTCATAGGTCACTTGTTACATGTCAAAATGTAAGCCTAGATTTCTAGATCTAAAATTGGTAGGGAGATGCACGTGTAAGTTCCTTGGAGTCCTTATGACTTCCTTGTTCAACCCTTGAATTTTAGTGTGTTTCATGCTAGTGGCATGATGGATGTGCGAAAGGTGGAGTGTATTACCCTATGAAGCACGGGTACTTCTCCAGTACCAGGTATGGGTTCGGGACGCATACGGCTAGGATTCGTCCCCAAAAGGAATTGGGTAGGGTGGGTATGTGGGTTTGGTTTGGGTACGGATGGGGTGAATCCGGGTACATGGTTGGGACGAATTCACAGTGAGAGAGACGTAAAGTACCCAACTACTTTAAATGAAATATAAAGGGGCAAAAATCAGATTTAGGGTTTTCTTGGAAATTTTCAAATTTTCACTCTCAGCTACTTCGAAGCACACCCCTCACTTCTGAAGTGGTCGGCGCCTGGCTACCGTCGGCAGCAACCTCTTTTGTCGCTCCTCCTTCCATTCTCCGGTGCGTTGCCGTAGCTGCTCCTTGCGTGTTCTGTTTGTTTATTTTGTTATTCTTCTCAAGAGCTAAGATATGCAGTAAAGCATTAAGCATGTAAAAGAAGACATAGTGGAGTATAGGTGTACACCACCTTTAAAAAAAAAATAGATGTAGTGCTTATTGTTTATTGCCCATAAAAAACAAAAATAACTTAATTACAAGACCTTTTTCTTAAGGACTTCTCCATTGTTCTTTACCTAACCCCATATAGTCATATACTTTTTGCTTATATTATTGTTTATATTTTTACATATATGTCGTTTAATATTTTTGTGCAAAAAATAATTGGAGGTTATATCTATGAAAAATTTTGAGGTAATATTATTCATTAAATATATTATTTATTTATTGTTTTTTTTGCCGAATCCAAGTTGTACCCGTTTATGGACATTTTGATTTTGTTGTATTCCGTACCCGTACCTGGATCCTTCCCGTATCCATATCGGTGCTACCTAGGTATTACCTTTGAGTTTAATTAGTAAAGACTAGAATATTGAGGGGATGAGGAGATTTGTGGGAAATGACGGGGTTTTCATTCTTACTAGTATTATTATGGGGGTTTTGTACATGCTAGACTCAGTTTTATGCTGTCTAGTGTTTTTCTGGCATTTGAATTTGTTTTAAGTTGGAAAGGTAGATTATTTGGTTCCATTAGTCCGTGAGATAATTTATTAGGCTATTACTTAACCTCTAATTATAGTGTCTTTATTTCCGTGTTTGGTTTTCATTCTATAAGTAAGAACATTAGTACATGTTTTTGGTGTGAGCTTAATGTCCCCTCCATCCTAGATTGGTTCGAACATCTTTTTTCTCATTTTATCCCATATTATTTTGAACCCTTATATATTGGGAATGGTCCCACTAATTATATTATACTTGTCTCATACTCTATTTGGCCCTTCATTCATTCTTTCTTTGAATAAGAAATACCCTATTCTCTGTGTACGTTAAACTTTTCAAATAAAACCCACTATGTCCTATCACATTTAAGATTTCAATAAAATAACAATTGATAACTACATAGCAATTCAGCTGGAAGAACTCTCTGCCATGATAATTGGTCGTAATTATCTGGGATAGATTGAGTAGTACTTTCGATTGTGAGTTATGCTCACGTCTCAATTAGTTGAACCAAAAACACTGATCATGGTTAGTGTCATCAATTTCCAAAATTTCGAAGATAAGCATGGATCATAGTTAGAAAATGCGGTTTTAGTCACGATGATGCAGGAATGATGCGGTTGTCGTACCCCCAAATATCGGCTCAGACCATGAGATATCCCTTGGACCCGTCTAAAACGCGGTTTTTTACCCTTTATGATGCGGGTAGTATCGGTTCGGTAGATTTGAAAACCTTTACGACATAAGCAATACGATACGATGCGGCTTTATTTTGACACCATGGCATGGACTCAATTTCCACATTTAAAGCCACTATATAAACGAGACTCAAAGAGAGAAAAAGCTAGTTATAGTTGTTGGCTCTCAAAATTGTAAATAAAAATAGGATGGAAAAAGAGGAAATAACCAGGGGTCGAAATTTTAAGAAGAGTAGAAGAAGACTAACTCTTAGAGTGATAAGTAGAAGAGAGGGACGAATGAGTGGATTAAATGACTTTGCTTTTTTTATATGGGTCTTAGATTTTTAGCCTATGTGAAGCTTTCGGCTTTCTCATTTTTCTTGGCCTTCTAATCAATTTGGGTGTTAGGATTTCTCTTTTCCTTCAAGTTAAGATAATTGAAGGATGCGAGAGTATGGGCAGTTGATAGGCACAGTCATTTGTTCATGCAAATGGCCAATGCTTCACCATGTTTCTTTATTATTTTCTTAGAGCCTGTTCTCCCCAGCTTATTTTCAGTTCAGTTCAGTTCCTAAATGATAATCATTACTATTAATTAGTTATAATTTAATTCAGTTCAATTCAATTCAGTTCAGTTGTTTTATGCCGAAGAGAACATGCCCTTAGTGGAAGCTCTTAGTCAAATCAAAAGAGATGAGTTTTTGTCCGTTTCTTTTGACCTAAAGACCTAATATCCTTCACCAAGATTTGTTTTGATGATGTCCCAAAAAAGAACATTATGATTTCTTGAGATTCTCTTCCTAGAAAGCATTTTGATTTCTTGAGTTTCTCTTCCCAGAAAGCATTATGATTTCTTGAGATTTCTTTCTGCAAAAGCATTGGCTGTTTTTATCATATGGTAACTAATGTCCTCAGTTCTTTTCTTGAGGAGAAATTAATGTCCTTAGTTGATTAACCCATGTATTGCCTTTTTTTGAAATACTTTTGATATTGATTTTCATGTGTAACAGGACAAGAGCAGATGGATGAGAGCAGGCTGTGTTGTGAGTATTCTTCTTCTTGCTTAGCTTTTGCCTTAATAACCCATAATTGATTTCCTAATCTTTTTAAGGTTATTAGATGAGATGGTGGCCTTATATTAATTTAAGATTCTGAAATAGATGTATGAGGAGTACTATATTTGTTAGTTTGAAATGACTAATAACGTCAACTATCAACTCACAATAATCCCAACTATTACCTGACATACGCGAAACAGTTTCACTTTATTGTTAACTGATTGAACCATAGTATTGATGTGTCACAATTTAAATGGACCAAATTTTGTTATTGTGTTAACCTTCCTTTCTCTACTCCCCTTTTCCCTCTCATGCAGAGCCCTGACCTCAATCCCTTCTCCAGTCCTTGGCTCCTTGCTGCCTTCTCAGTCAATGTCCAGCCCCTTTTTTCCATCTCATACTGTCTTCGCGGACCACTAATATTCCCCCTCCCCTTCTTCATCCAGCTACCCCTCCCTTCATCTTCCGATCTTTCGAGGGTTGTACATACTAGAAATGTATCTCCCTCATCTTCCTTCTCATCTTGCTTATATACAACAATTTGAATGAAAGATTGAATCTGATTTAGAATCACAAAGTCTTGCAAAACTCGTTTAGAACCATGACCCAACACCTTGATCAAAGAAGATCTCAACCCTACAATGTAACTTAGAAGGAGCAACAATCAACCGTGTGACAGTGCTATTGCTAGATATTTCCTCTGTGTTTTAAAGGTTACAACATTTTGACTTTTGCACTATTCATGTATCAACTTTGACCGGAAATTTTTCTCTAGTGTATACAACAAAATTAAGTATGTAAGATGTTGTTGGATTTGTCTTAATGTATATTTGCAAGATATCAACTTTATATAATTTACAATAATAGATAATTAAAGATATTGATAGTCAAAGTACACGTTGCCAAATGTGCAAGTCAAACTGTTGAATCCCTAAAAAAGGATGAAGTATTTTATTATTATTAATATTTCTTTGTGTGTGTGGGGCCTTGAGTTACTGGTGAGTTGCTTAACCAGAAGTCACAACCAACTAAAAAACATTCAATGCGACTTTAGATGTGGAGATTGTTGAGATGGTCATAAACCGTCTAATCTGTTGCAGCCCCTACTCTAAGTTTTTGTCTTTTACCAGCCAGTGAGGGAGTCTGAGGGGTCAAAGGAAGAGGACGTGGGACAGGAATTATCTTTGTTGGTTTGGTGGCTCGGGCTTGTCTCTTTTTGAGAAGCGAAGCCCAAAATTCGTGAACCCGCTCTTTTCCCTTTTATTTTGAGTTGTGAAAAAAGATTATTTGCATAAACTAATATAAATGCATTTTTAAAGAACTTACTGCAAGTCTGCAATATATATGTATACACTAAATTTACTTAAATAAAACATATTAACAGAATACCATTATATGTTGGATGAATATAATAATTATTTTATTTTTGACCTCTTGCAAAATGCATACTTAAGTCAAAGGATTTAGGGCCGTACTAAATTCAATACAAAAGAAAGAGAATGCATCAAAAAAAATGAGATCCTCTGGATTTCAATACAAGTTTATTGTAGACTTCTTCTAACTCCAAAGGCTTTTTTTCTCCCCCATGAACCATTACCCAAGGTGCAATAAGGGGGTAGACTGGTAGAGAACTAGAGATAAAATCAAATATTTACTTTATAAGAAAATACCTATATATTCGGAGCAATGATTATGCTAGCAAAGTAGTTTAAGGCCCATAACAAATAAAAAAAAAAAGCTGGAACTTAAGTTCATTTGAGCTTGAATTGTGTTTGGCGTTGGAATTGGATACAGCCAAGCCCAATTTTTGCATCAAGGAGAAGCCGAGCTAAGCTATAAAGGTATCCAGCTTAAGCCCAACTCAGATTCTCTATCTTCGAGCCAATCCTAATTTGAACTTCAACCTCAAGCCGAGCCAAGCTACGAGGGTCTAGAGCTCGAGCCTAGCTCAAATTCACTGTGTTCGACCTAAACCGAGCCTAAGGCTCAGGTCAAGCTTGCTCGAATAGTGTGTGTGTGAGAACATGGTGTCTAAAAAAGAAGCCCTTGAAATTTGCTTTGAAATGAAATTAATCGATACCACAAGTCGAGGGTGAGGTTGGACTGTTTATTATTCTTGAGTTAATCAAAAGTTAAGTTTATTATGAGAGAAGGTCCCCAATGGTTAGGAAGACTATTGTTAATTTTTTCTTCTTTGTATCATTACAACCTTAGTTATGACAACGAATGTGATGTTTTACTTGAACCCGTTTTTAGCTGAATAGAAGGTCAAACTAAACTTATGAAATGGCATCATTTCTTTAGATGATGTAAACTGAGGAAAATCTTGTGAGGAAATTCATAACATAACTCAATAAACATTGTGGAGAAAGAAATAAACATGTGAGATATTAACAGACTGAAGCCATACACTTAAGGGAGCATATATAATTTATTTTCCTAATGTTTGGAAGAATGTTAGTGGATAGGTCATTAGGTCATTGTCGAGAGCTTAAAATCTGGATTCCAACATGGTGGTATCAATCTTGCTTGCGTGTTTATCTTTACATTAGAAAAAGCTCGTCTGAACTTTTTCAATATCTACAATGATGTTTACAATATATGTGTTTCAGCCTTGGGAAGAAAGAATGAAGGAAGCTCATGATCAAGGAACACTCGTTCTGCTTCAGAACTTGGATCCCGAATACACCTCGCTTGAAGTTGAGGTAGTGATCTTACGAGATCTTCTATCATGGAGTTACTTATGTATTTGGCTTCTGTTACAATTCAAAACCTGTACTCTTGTTAGTTGTAGGATTATGTGATGTGATCCAATCATGTGTAATGTTAGAATTGTGTGTCTTTGAAACATGTGCTTTATTGTCACTGTAGGTTTTTTATATAACATGATCTAGTTTATAAATGGTATGGTTGTATTGCTGATCCATCTTAAAAAATTTTTGGTTTGTGGTTGGAACTAGAAAATCAAAAACTAATGAAAGACAGTTTTTTTTTTAAAAAGAAACATTTTTATATTAAAAAGAAAAAGAAACACATGTTCACAAACCAGAAGAAGTGAGCTTGCAATAGTTAGGGTACCTGCCTTTCCCCTACTCATGGATCACTTATGTCACAACTGTGGATATCGCCATATGGGTAACTATTGATATGCTAAAAAACATTGTCCTTCTCAAATCTCAATGAATGGGTAGTATTGATTTATCGCTCCTCTATCTGCACAAAAGCCCACTCGCCCAAATAAAGGAGAGAGTGGAAAACAAGATACACGATATAATTTGTGGTTGTTTTTCGCTGTTTCGGGAGCATCATCTTTAATTTCGGTTATCCCTGCATCTTATGTCAGAACATAGTTTGGCATGGTTTTGGATATGGCTGCACTGCAAAAATAACACCACATACTGCTACGTCTAGCCCACATTCTGGTAAGTCAACCATTGCTTTGCATTTTTTACTTGACAAACTAACTTCCCTAATTTGGCTTTAATTTAAGTGACATTGAAACTTTTGTTTCTAGGACAAGCTTTTGCAATCTTCAAAACCCAGGTTATAGCAAATAAGGTCGTTGGGAAGCTGGGTGAGGATTGCTTAATGCTCCCAAATGGAAGGTGTGTAGAACATTCATATGCATTTTCTTGCTTGCTTTGGGACATTGATTGGAGGGGGGGGAGGAGTGGAAGGACTGAGTGTAAGTGCTTTACGCTCCCAAATGGAAGAACAATTCTTTCATTTCGAGAAATTTTTATATCTGCAGACAGAATTTCGAACACATTAATTGATGTAATTTACAGATTTGTTTAGAGTTAGCGGGTTCTTAGCTCTTACTCTTAAATTGTGTAATCTGTTCTTTCATTTTCTCATAGTTCCAGTTGTCATTCTGAATTGTGCCTAGGATTTTAGGCTTGTATTCTATTTGATTGAAACTGTAATTGTTTTCTGCATGTGACTTCTATAGCTAGAGCATAAATGTCTGTTCATATGTTTCCAGACCTCTTGTAGGAAGCAGTGGGGTTCTAAGATTTCCTGGAAAGCAATCTTCATTCCCTGGTCACCTGGTCATTGACAAAGTTAGACAGCAAACACAGCGGGACTTGGTAATGTCAATTGGCTAAATTCCAATACTTCCTCCGTAACAAAATAGATGTTACACTTTGAAAATTGCACTATTCACCTACTACATTTGACCATGCATTTTTTAGTTTTTAGATAAAATCAACCGTTACTATATGATATGTTGTTGGATTCATCTCAATGTATACTTTCATAATATGAGCTTCTTATAATTTTTACTAATACACAATTAAAGTTATTAATGGTCAAAGTACTACATCAACAAGCGTGAAAGTCACTTTGAAGTTGTCCTTGATTTTTTATGTAACATATTTTTTTTTTGGATATTTTTATTTCCAGAGAGAAGCAGTTTCTACCTCTCATTCATCTCAGCCAAACACCCTTGAGTATGAGATGGCACTTGACTGGTGCGTACTACATAAGAGATCAGACAAGTGGTGGAACAAGTTGCATAAGGTCTGCAGAGTTTTGTGGGGTGAGCTTTGTATCTTACTTTGAGTGATAATTGCTCAAATCTATTTGTACCCTTTTGCAGGTCCAAAGAGAAGAAATTGAAAAGATGAAGGCGAGGCTGAAGAAGTCAAAGTGAGCAAATCACTCTATCTGGTTTCACTAGTAGCAACTTGGTGATTCTGCTGTTTTTGTATCAAACTGGAGAAGTAAAAGGTTCAAGCATATAGTACTTCTTTTTTGGTATGCGCTTTTCACCTACTATGTTTTTCTGCTGTTTTTTTCCCATTTTTGGTCCATATTCTGTATTTCCTATGGAGTGGTAGTATTACAAGTTCCATGTTTCCATTATTTGTGTTACAGATGAATTTATGGATGAACTTTCTCCTTTTCTTTTCTAGCTGAGATTGATAGGATGATCAATTCTGCAGGTTTTAGAAGATGTACATATTAGATCTCCTACTGGAACAAGGGCTCTGAAAGTCAAGCAACTGCTGATAACCAAGAAAAAATCTTGGTCTTCTAATGTGTCACACTGCTTAATGATATTGGGGGATTTTTGGCCTAGCAACTTTTATGGAGTATAGACTTAGTGGCAGTTGCCTTGTTTTTTTTTTCTAGGGCTTACTTTGGTTGTGTAGTTAGTTACTTACTTGCCACTGCTATCATGTTGTTCATATATGTACATATCTGTAAAAATAACTTGGTAGTCTTTGCACTTTTGTACTTTTATTTTGGTACTTCTTGCTTCGAGCTTCATGCACCCTTTTTATTTTCCCACCGATGTCCTCTCTCTTAAGTTGCAAGTTGTATCGTAGGGGAGCATCAGCCACTTTTTTCTGGATGGCCGATCTTCTGAAATTGCCAGTTTGAGATAATGGATAGAAAAGGTTAACACAAATAATGAATTTTGTTTAGGTGTGGATGCTAAAGAGCTGAACCAAAGCCAAGATTGGGGTTCTGTTCAGCTTGTAATACTTACATTCAAGTTATGTTACCAAAACAGTTTGCAAGTTCAGTGACCTCGAGCCTTATTTTTAGCAGTTGATTTTGTTTGTGATATGGAAATTGCAAATTGTTTTTTTTTTTAAATATTTCTTTGACAAAATGTGGTTTAGGGACTTAGCTGTTGTTCACTTCGACCAAGTACAATATATTTAACTAGCAAAACCTAGTTTCAATTTAGTGAAAACCGGATTTGCTCTCAAATCATGGTTTTATTCACTTTAACTAATTTTGTCTGAAGTAGTAACTGATGATCTATCTAAAATTATATGAACTTATCTGAATTTAATTTATTTGAACTTCTTTTATTTGAATTAATTCTGATTGAATCAATGTCTAAAATTGTTTTATTTGTATGTAGTTGTCTTAAAGAAAACTTATTGTCTCATAATCTGAACTTATATTGTCTGAAATAAGTTAAAACGAATAGACCTTAAGTTTTTGACATTCGCTTGAAAGTTCAATTGTGTATTAGTGTTTGTTTATTCATATTGAGAATTTACTTTCATTTGATTGCACTTTGAGAACAACCGGCGTGTGTTTTCCAATAATTATGCCGTGGTTGGTTCATGTGCCATTGGTTTCTTTAGGAGGATTTTTCTCAATATATAGGTGCCACTATGAGCAAGCCCTTAATTCACTCCTTTGTGTGGGCTCCAGCAGGGTGATCCTTTATAGCCGTATTTGTTTATTTTAGTTATGGAAGTGTTTTCTAAAATGATTACTAACGCGGAGCAGAAGGGATTGATTCAAGGAATTAAAGTTTAACAGTCCATCTGTATCTCATTTATTTTTTGCAGATAATTCTCTGCTTTTCTTCAGGGCCACTTCGAGTAGCTGTGAGGCAATCAAGAAGGTAATTTGTCGTTTTAGCACCTTCTCGGGGGAGGTCATTAATTACAATAAGTCGTTGATCATGTTCAGCCCAAATACACCGTCAAGGTTCAAGAGGTATATGAGAAGTATTATTGGTACTTCATCATCGGATTCACTAGGTCGTTATTTGGGTTGTAATGTGGAGGTGGATGGGCGCGCCTCAGGACAATTCCAACCTCTAATTGATAAAATTCATAAGAGAATTATTAGTGGTTGGAAATTCCTTGCTTTGCCTCATGTTGGCCGTCTAATTTATATAAATGGAATACTTGCTTTGTTATGCCAACATGTTCTATCGGTAAATTTGTTACCTAAATTGACAGCTAATAAAATGAGTTCAATATTTATGCGATTTCTGTGGAAGAGCTCGAATGAGTTGAAACCAATCTATTGGAGGAAAAAGGATATTGTGGAGTCGCCGAAAGATTTAGGAGGACTTGGTGTCAGGAATATTCATGTTTTTAACAAGGCACTGTTGTTGAAGAAAGCGGTTCGAATTCACAATAATCAAGGATCGCTTGTTGCTCGAGTTATTTGTTCTAAATACAAGGGTTTGCCCCTTGATGTTGGAGTTAGAGGTAATCCTCCTAATACTGCTTCATGGGGTTTCAGGGGTATGTGTAGAGCTGTTCGTGAAGCCCAGGGCGGGTTAATGAAGAAGATTGGGAATGGCCGCAACACTAGTGCTGGAAGAAAAGTGGGTCAAAGGTCCCCAACTAAACTTGAGAGCAGGGGAATCGCTGGAATCGCAGGGAATATCCAAAGTAGAAGATCTTATTGATGCAAGAAGCAAGTCGTGGAAGGACAATCTCATTTGGAGGCTTTTTTAATGGAGTTTCGGCTTATATAATCCTATTAATGCATATCCCTCAGGAAGACGTCCAGGACTCATATGTATGGCAATATAACAAATCAAGTGAAGTTAAATCTAAGGACGTTTATGCTTATCTATTGATGCTTAAAAGCAAATTAAAGGGGGATAGGTTGAATAAAAAGTTTTGGAGCAAATTATGGGCGATGAAAATTTTTCCTAAATGGAAAGTCTTTGTTTGGAGAATACTGAATAGGGCAATACCTACAATTGCGAATCTTAGGAGAAGGTTTATACCAATAAGGAAGGATTGCTACCTGTGTGGGCATGAGGAAGAAACGGATCGGGTAATCATTTATTTCGAGATTGTGAAGTGGTGCGAAGAGTGTGGAGTGCGTCAGACTTAGGATTCAGGGTGGATGGTCAACTGGGGATTCATGTGGGTAAATGGATACGGAATTATTTAACTTATTTGTGGAAATGGAACATAGATGGATCCCAGTCTTGTGTGAGTTTCATTGCCACTCTATGGGCCATTTGGACTAGCAGAAATAAAGTCGTGTTTAAGACCGCTCGTATGTGTCCTTTTCAAATAATGAAGGAAATGGAGACGGTCTTCCAAAATAATGTCAAAAGGAATACACGGGAGAGGAGTTTGGAAGTCACGTGCCCTCAAGGAGATGGAGATGTTGATAAGGAAGAGTGGAAATTAGGTTCGGAGGGGGATAACACCTGTACTTTATTGGTTGATGGTGCTTGAAAGAAGCAGAAAAATGGCATGCATTTGGCCGGAGTTGGCCGGGTAGGAATGTTAGGGCGGACTAATGTCTTTCAGGGGAACGCTCGGGTCTGTGCGAGTTCCTCCTTGCAAGCAGAGGCTTACGCATTACTAAAAGGGGTTCTTGACGCATATAAGAAGCAAATGACTCGGATTCAAATTTATTCAGACTCGTCAACTTTAGTTCAGTCGATTAGGAAGAAGTTTGGTCCTTTAGATATAGATAATATAATTCGGGATGTATGTCATATTCTAGATAAGTTTCTCTGGTTTGATATTATCAAGGTGGATAGAGACTTAGTCAATAAAGCTCATGACCTAGCGATTAGCGCTAGGAAAGGTGTACTTATGTAACTCTTTTGTGTGTACTTATTGTCTAAAAAAATATGAGCAAGCCCTTAACACAACGTAGTCTAACATATAGCCTTAACATGCCACCATCTTAAACACCACTGCGCAAAGCCTAAAGAAAAGGAACAAAGAAGGGAATAAAAATAATAGGAAAGCAAAGGTGTCAACCGCAAGAAGAGAAGACCATAAGAGCAGAAAATGAAGGAAATGCATTATGCATAGAAACGTAGACACGACCCCAACATGGTCATGCTCGCATGCATTACACAACTTAAGACAGAATCCCTATACTTTGAGCATGATCTCAAGCAGAATCTCTTATGATCTCAACTTTTTAAGATTTTTAAACCTCTATACAAATTATGTTGTGGTTTATTAGAAAGGAAAATTCTACATGCTAACCTCCTACTTTTAGTTTTTCTATTTGGTGTCAGGTCAAAAACAGATTTATACAAAGTGACATCCTACTTTAAACAATTACACATAGTGACCCTAATCCACTTAAAACCTAGCTACCAACCCAATTAAATATAAAACACTAATCTACCCCTAAGTTAATTATCCTAACACAAAACCTTTTTATCCCTCGTGTTTTTTTATCACCCTAATTCCTCAACTTTCCGTGTCTGCTCTCATCCCTCTGTTCTCTCCGTTTTTCCGATGCAAACTCTATAGTGTTATTATCAATCTGAGGTTCCACTTGAGGTAAACTCGCTGTCTACTATCAATCTGAAATTCGTTGCTACCGTAAATTTGTTGTGAGGAATAGCATGCCGAATACATGTGCTTTAGAACAGTTTGCAGTTGTATGTGTTGTCTTGGTCAGTTGGTGATGAGTTGATGACATTGGCAGTATTCTTTTTATGTGGCTAATTTTAAAGTAGACTAGTACCTCAAATTGTGGCTAATTATCATGCATAAACTACATTTTTGAACAATCCACTATATCATTCATACACTCACTATATAATGTAGAAACTACATATTTCTATATGTTAAAGCACGTGTCATGATATATACTACACAACCTACATCTTCATGCATGTTAAAACATTAACTATTAAGGCTATGTTCTTTTGGACTGAATAGAACTGAACTGACTTTGTCTGAACTGAACTGAATTTTCATAAAAGAACAGAGCATAAATCCTCCACTATATTGCATATAATTTCACTATATGTTTTCCGTTAATAAAGTCAATTATGTTGTATATCAATTCATTATATCTCTATAAAACTCACCATATGAAGTTAATACCAACTACCAACCCGGTGCACACAAAGTTAGTGTGTACCGGGTCCATTTAAGTTTTTTTGTATAAGGAATATCAAAAGCTAAATGCTTATTATCTAGTAAAATAAATTCATAAATCAAAATACAATATAATTAGAAGAGATGTAATGGAATATCCTCCATCTGTTAATACTTGCAACGTTTTTTTTTAAGAAAGTTCTCTATGATCGACAATTTTGGCAATATATTATTATCTCTATGATTCTTTTTTTATTTCTCTATCTGTCTCATCTTGTTAATCTTTATGCACATTTCAATGTTGCAACTTGCAAGTATTAACAAACAAGGAAGTAAAACCCTGTTCTTTGCTACCGAATTAAACTAAACTTAATTTATTTGAAATAAACCGAACCGAACCAAATTTGTCTGAATAGAATTGAGCATATATTTCATTAACTAAGTGATATTAATAATAATAAGTAAAATAATATTAATGATAATAATTAGTAATATTAATACAAATAATAATAATAATAATAATAATAATAATAATAATAATAATAATAATAATAATAATAATGATGATGATGATGATGGTGATAACTTAAGTAAGTAGAACTGAACTGAATTATTTAAACTAAATTGAATTTGTATGAACTGAACTAAACTGAACGTAACTTATTTGGACTGAATTTCATTAATCTAGTCTACAAAAACGGGTTCTAACTAATATGCTACTTAATAACAAGCCTTAATGGATTTTATGTTGCTTGTATGTAGGGGTGTGCATCGGTCCAAGACCGGCTGGAGCAGAAGTTGGGATTTTATTGGACCGGGACCGGACCGGAAAATTTTCGGTCCGGTCTTGGACTTGTTGGACCGAAATCTATATTTTTTATAAATTTTTTTAAAAACTTTTATTTCAAGATATTTTAAAATTAGATACATTAAAAATTAATAATTTTAATAACAATAATCTTAATGTAATAAATAGTAGGTTTCAACTTTATAACTTTCTATTTTAAAACTTTTTTTAACATATAAACTTTTTTTTTCTTAAAATAATAAAAATTTCGGTCTTGACCGGAACTTCCGGGTTTGGACTGGACCGGAAACCCAGAATCGAAATTTTATCTGGACCGAGGACCAGACAGGAATTTTCAGTCCGGTCTGATCCGATTCAAATTTCAGTCCGATTTGGTCCATATTTCAGTCCAACCCTGATCTTTGCACATCTCTACTTGTATATACTTGTTGCTAAAAAAAAAAACCCCTTAGAGAACATATTAAAGAAACATAAGTATTGATGCAACTATGCAAGTGGTAGAAAGCAAAAACAACCCTACAGTGAGCCCAACCACAGCATAACACTTCCAAGTTCCAAGTAGGGTTTTTAAGATTAGGTTCAATCTTTCTGCCTCCATTTCTCTGCCGCTTTGTCTAGGGTTTCTCTCTTTCTCTCTCTTCGTCTTCTCTCTCTCTGTTACTCTTTCACTGATTACTACTCTTTCTATCTCACCAACCATTTTTATGGCGTTATCTGTAAACTAGGGTTTTCCATCCATTCTATTCTGGTAAATTTTTGTTCGACAAGTTAGGGTTTTTCCGAGGGTTTTCTGAAAAACAGCCGATAACAATGGCAACCACTAACCCTTTCGACTTGCTCGACGACGATGCTGAGGATCCCGCCCTCCTCATTGCTGCGCAGGAGCAGAAGGTTTCCGCCGTCGTTGCCGGAGATAAGAAAACTCCGGCAGTCGCTGCTAAGCCTGCAAAACTCCCTACTAAGCCTCTTCCTCCGTCTCAAGCTGGTCACTTTCTATCTCCGATTGTTTTAATGATATGAATTTCATTTATTCAGCTACTTTATATGAATATTGCTGTTATTGATATTTTGATATTAATTGAGCTTCTATTGATAACATATGAATGCTAATATATGTTTTTTTTGTATTGGGTTAGTTGAAAATCATGTTGGGGTATTGAGATTTTTTATTGTTTGATTGATGTGCATTGATTTTTTTGAGCTTCTGTTGTGTTTTTCATTGGCAAATGAATGTTATAATGTTGGGTCATGCTGCTTTTTTTTTTTTTTTTTTTTTTTTTTTTTTTTTTGTTCTGCTGAGGTTTAGTGTGTTAATTGAAAGTTACTTGAGGATAGAGATTGGAATGAATGTCCCACATGGGTGTTCTTATTTTTTTTTATTTTAATTTTGGCGAAAGTTTGTTTCTTTCATTTGTGAGATTGTGTGTTAGCACCTTTAAGAGATAGGGAATCAGAATGTGAATGTTGATATTTGCTTTATTTGTGTGATGGTTAACTACTTTTGAGGTGGGAATAAGTGTATAATAGGACCTTTTCTGCACATTAATCGTTTGGAACAAGTTTGCGAATAGCAGTATCTTTCTCCTCTACTTTGGCTGGCATTATGCGTTGGGCTGATCATAGTGTAATTTTGCGTTATCTTTGCTTTTTTTTTTTTTTGGGGGGGGTTATGTTTAAGATTGGATTTCTTTTGACCCTGCATGACCAGTTGTTTGCTTCCTCTTGAGCTTTAATACTGGGTGCTCTTGCATATATAAGATAGTTTAGTTGACCATTTTGAGACATGCTGTGTGAAATTCGATTGTTAGTTTGTAGAGTTACATCATTACTTTTTTATGATGTGAAGTGAGTCACTTGTCTTCTTACAAGTTACAACCTTCACAAGTTTCTCTCTTTCATAAAAATCATCATCAATGCATGGGACATGAGTAACTTGTAAGTTCAGCGAGGTTTATCAAGTTCCATTTGAGATGCGGCTTTTCTTTTAATTAAGTATGGTTCTAGAAGAGGTACTCATGCTGTCCTAGTCAATTGTTGTACAGTGAAGCTGTTATATGCAGTTCTAAATGGGGAATTGAATTATTGCCATTTTCATAGTTTGATATATCTTTGGGCTAAGTAGAGTGGATGCTGGAATGTAGTACTCTTGTTATTATGATGTATAATGATCATTCTCATGTCGTAGTTTCATGTGTTTCTTATACTTGATCGGAGTGTAAAAGTGTCTATAACAATTTCCTTGTTGGAGGATATGAATTTATCAGAATCTAGAGACGGCCACTCTTCTCTAGTTATTTGGTGCAGCTTTAATAATTTGCTAGTCCTGCAATATCCCCTTTTCATCTTTCCCCATCATTCTATTGTGGATACTGATTGGTCCATGTTGATTGTTTTCAGTGAGAGAAGCAAGGAATGATGGTGGCCGTGGTGGAGGTGGCCGCGGGGGTCGTGGTTATGGGCGGGGACGTGGTCCAGGTGGACCTAATAGAGATTCAACAAATAATGATGAAATATATCCCAATGAGAACGGGGGTTCTATGGGATATAAGGAGGACAGAGATAAGCCATCTGAAAGACGTGGAGGGTATGGTGGTCCTCGTGGTGGTTTTCGTGGAGGACGACGTGGAGGTTATGATAATGGAGAAGCTGCTGAAGGAGAACGTCCTAGGAGGATGTATGAACGCCGTAGTGGCACTGGACGAGGGTGAGTTTTTTCAGTATGACCAATAAGAATGTTGTCTATGTGCTGTAATTTATAAGTGATAGATTCATAGTTGTGTGATATGTCATTTGATTCTTTTGTGCAGAGGTGAGATTAAACGTGAGGGTTCTGGTCGTGGAAACTGGGGATCTCCTACTGATGAGATAGCTCCGTAAGCATCTATATTTACTCTAGATATAACAGTTAACATAGCTTTATGGGCATGAATGCTAATGTAAGAACTCTTTTAGGGAGACTGAAGAACCTGTTGTGGAAAATGAAGCAGCTGTTGCAGCTGATAAGCCAACAGGAGAGGAAGAAAATGTTGATGCTGAAAAGGAGAGTCAAGAGAAGGAAGTTATAGAAGCAGAGCCCGAAGAAAAGGTATTTATATCATTTTTTTTTCATTGCAGGTTTCTGTGAGCATCGAAATGCTGGAATAACAATATGCTATTTCGACTGATCTGTATCTATGTAGCCATCTAAATTTGCATGTGCCTATCTTATGTCGACCAAATAATGGCTGTGTAGATGTCAAATTCCTGATACTTGATAGTTCAGATGAATTAGAACAAGAGGTCTTGCTTTTCAATGTATCTTTTGCTGGCCTTCGCCTGATGGCATATGTCTGCAAGTGACAAGCTTAACAAAGTAATCATTTTAATCTAGGGATAAGTTTTATCCTGTACTGGCTGGATGATGAAGAACTATTTGGATTTATTTCCAAGATTTGTCTAATTTTAATGGTGAACACATAAAAGTATGATAGTAGTACTTAGGTCCTTGATCTTAGTGCTGGGGCCTAGTGATATCTAAAATTCAGAAATTATTGTTTGCAGTTGCCAATAGAGCCTATGTTCTAGCCTTAAGCGCTCTGTAAGTCCTAACCTCCCTATAAGATGTCAGACAAAATGCTTTTGTTTGCAATATTAAGCTCCTCTGATTATATTACAGTAGCTCTCCCACGTGCAGGCCACATAACTATTTAAGGATCAGCTTGTGTCGTTTGTAGGATGTATTTACTTCCTCCGTTCTGTTTTAGATGAAACGTTTGCTTTTTCACGCAACCCAATGCGCTTCTTTAATCATTAATATCTTTAGTTGTGCTTACGTAAAAAATATAAAAAAGTTATAATTTTATAGTATGCATCGAGACGAATCTAACAAGATCCCACTTGACTATGTTTTTCTTTATACAATGGCGATAAATAGAGTCAAAATTGATCAATGAATAGTGCCATTTCACCCGATGTTTCATTTAATACAGAACAGAGGAAGTATCAGTTTTGTCCTATGGTTCAAGAAAATAATTTTTTTTATTTATCGTTTCCTTTTTTAATTCGATGGTGTAAATGCTAAGATGATACTTCCTTTATGTTGAAGTTTTGAAAGTGCATCTCTTGTCCTACTCATGAGTTGATTAGTACTTGCAATATCTCCTGAATTTGTGTGCATTTTGTCTGGAATAAAAATTGAGGGGAGCAGTTGGCTAGTCCAAACTAGTTCTTTACTTGCTACTAAAATGGAGAATTCTTGACAGAGAAGTAGGACTTTGAGAATGTGTTTTCTTCACTGAATGTTGCTGATATGAACTTTATATGAACATCTGGACTCTTAAGGTGAAGAGTTTTATATTAATGTGATGGGGGATGGTGTTCATTGGTATGTGCTAAAATTCAACTTGGTATGGAGGGCAATCACAAAATTTCGCAAGCAATGTGAAGTTGTAATATGTGATCCTTGTCTATATACTATAATCTTGTTCATCTACTTTTCAATAAATGCTGTTTTACGATATGTTTCCTTGATAATCTTTATCTGGGAGTTTGATATTTATGCGGGGAATATGTACATTGCATCAGGAAATGACTCTTGAGGAGTATGAAAAGGTATTGGAGGAGAAGAGGAAGGCTTTGCTATCATTGAAAGGGGAGGAAAGAAAGGTGGATGTGGACAAGGAGTTTGAATCTATGCAGCTGGTTTCAAAGAAGAAGAACGATGATGAGGTCTTTATAAAGCTGGTAAGATTGTTTTCTGTTTCTTCGCTCTTTTTGGTTAAGTGGAGAGGGGGACAGGAAGGAGCCTCCTGTAGCAATGTGCATCACACGTTCACACCCCTTGGTCAGTGGGTTTAGTTAGAATTTTTGGTCCCAGCCACAGTTTTAAAGCCTCACTGATATCAGTTATGTGATCATTATTATGTGTGTCCATCCGTGTACTTCATGTTTTACCATAGCTGATGTCTATTTTCTTGTCAGGGTTCTGATAAGGACAAGAGAAAGGAGGCTGCAGAAAGAGAAGAAAGGGCCAAGAAGGTATATGCTTGATTTGATTTTGAAGGTGTCTTTTAAATAAGACGTATAAATCGCATACATAACATGTTTTCTCATACAATATATTGTTTCGTCGTTTTATTGTCCACTTTACTAGCATGTCTTCTTGCTGGTATCCAGTTTCTGATACTTGGTTATGAGGGTTGCAGTAGTTAGTTGAACCCAACTGCAAGTCCCCAATGGTTTATGGTGATTTATGGACATCTTTTGATGTTGGTTTGGAGATTGGATTTTTCCATCATACTAGGGGTTTTCAATTAAATTCTCTGTGACTAAGGGTATAGGAACTTCTAGTATGGTATTTAAATCTTTGAAGTAGTGATGAGATAAGTAACTGAAATGAAAAAGAACTGAAGGGTGACGGATGTTGAAGTTTAGTAATTACTGCTCTATGTAGGACATGGATCAAGCTTGATGATGTTATATTGAATATGCTTCCTTTGGTTTTTGTTAATCCAGTCTGTGAGCATCAATGAATTTCTTAAGCCTGCCGAGGGTGACGGATACCACAGGCGTGGAAGAGGAAGAGGCCGTGGTGGTAGGGGAGGCTATGGTGGAGGATATGGCATGAACAATGCATCTGCTCCTTCTATTGAGGATCCCAATCAATTCCCATCTTTGGGTGCGAACTGAGTTTTTGTCCGTTGTTGTCTTAGTTATTTTTGGCTCTCTCTTATATTTTGAGACTTATTTATGATGTTCAGGAGCCTCATCAGTTACAAAAAGAGATATTTGACAGGAATAATGTGTTTTTCCTGTGTTAAGAGTGTAAATCTTAGATGTTTCACCATGCAATTTTTGGTTTTGTTATGTTGTGTTGTCCTCGTTACAAATCGTTAGATGAAATAGGAAAGATGAGTGTAACCTTGGTCTTAGTTTTGAACAACTTTTTGGCATCTGCACCGTTAATGGTTTGTAGGTGGTGCTGCTGGAATTAGTTTCAATCTTGGGAAGTTTTTTAGATGGTAAGTAGAATTAGGCATTGCAGTCAAATTTATTGGTTTTCATATTTTCCATCACTTTTTTGGTATTTGGCGCCTGCTGCCTAGTATCTCATTTTTACACAATGTTTGAAGAGCAAATATTGAGGGGAAAGTTGGGAAAGGTTGTGAGAAATTCTTGCTGCCTAGATTTTCGATTTACAATCTGCCCTTAAAATCTCGTCTTGTAAGTTGCCCTTAAGTCTTGGGAGACTGATTTCCCTCTTGAGGTCCTCGATTAGTTCGATTTAGGGGAATGGGGGATAGATTGATTAAATGAGTTAACTTATAGGACTAATTATTATTTCATACTCAAACCCTTAAGACAAGTCACTTCTAGTAAAGAAAGTGCTTAAACGCTTTTAGTAATTTTACAGGAGATCTTTGTTTGATTTGCAAAGCTGCTTGTGACAAATTCGTTTTTGTTCTTAGATGCCAACTTGATTATTTTTCTTTCAAAGATAAGGATAATCATAGCATAAATTAAAGTGTCTACAACATTAGGAGAGAGAATCTTCTCCAAGTATACGAATTCTTGATCCTGTACATTCAACAATTGTTTTTTATTATAACACCGGGAAGGGGAGTGCAAAAAGTAGACGATGATTCTCTGCATTCTTCCTTGCCTTATGTACTATTGCATATGCAATTTGGTTTCCTCCCCCTTCATGTCGTAGCTCAATACCGAAGTTTTGTTGGGGGGAGCTCCCTGTTATTTTTTGGTCAAAAAAGTTGGCTTATTTCTTATTTGTGATTGAGATTGGATACTTTTGATCACCTTTAGGCTATTTGAGGCAACGTTGCAATCACTCCAACCCTTGCTAGTGATCCATGTGAGAGTTTGCTTCAAGAGAGTCCGAAGAGAGATACCTCCTTTGAAATTTCTACATACAGCACCAGAAGATTCTTTTGTTTTATGAAGAAAACACATGTCAATGTTTACTTTAAAAAGAGTTTGGGCAGGATGGATGAGGGGGTTGTGGAGGCTACCTTCGGGTGGTTCTGGCCTTCTGGGTGTACAACTATTTGGTGGCCACCCTGGAAATATTTTTTGGAGGACATTAGGGGTGGAAGATCAACTTGAATATATCTTCAAAAACTACCCTTGTCATACATTTACTGTCTTTTTTCATTAATTTTAATGCAAGGTTGGGATAATCAAATAAAACATTATCAGTAGAACTCCCACCCTCCAAATGAGATTAAAACTTAATTAATTGGAGTCTCGTATAATATTATGATGTGGTCCTCTTTGTGATAAGGTTTGCTGATAACTCTACACCTTCGTAGTTAAGCAATGAAAATTGCATTTCCAAATATATATACATATGGTTGCTAGAAAAAGAACGATTAATAAAAGAATTGATAGATTTTTTTTTTTTTTTTTTTTTAACATAAAGAAAGTTAGGACACCAAAAGAATTGATAGATAGTCAAATGAGTGAAACAACTGGAGAAATCTTATACTTTCTCAGCAAAATTGTGTTCACAGAGCACTACGTATACAACAAAAGAACTACTTTATAACCACTTCAGAGACGATTACACTAGGCGTTTTCACGACGAGCAGCAACCAGCCTTCTGATTCAATGGCTGTCCTTTCAGTTGAACTGTCGGCGCCCTCGCATTTAGAGCAGGTTGACTAGCCATTCTGCAATTGGAAAGAAAAATATAACAAACATAACTTGAAATTGCAAACAAGATCTCAGCTTTGTCTTTGCATGAGAAAGAAGTTAAACTATACAATTGACTGTCATATCGAGGCAAAATTTTATTTATTCTAATTTCTAAATCCCATTAATAACTACTATCAGTTAACAACAATTACCTATTCTTAATTGCGCCAGTCATAGCCATGAAAGCTTGTTCCACATTGGTGGCACCTTTTGCACTAGTTTCCATAAAGGGAATTCCAATTTCATCCGCGAATGCCTATGCAAACTCAAGCATAAGTATATAGCTAGAGTGAAAAAAAATCAAGAACCAAAAGAAGCGTATTCAAGGTTTGTCTTAGGAGAACCCAATAGAAATTACCCACGTTACTCGTCTCATAAGATAAATCTACAACTAGAGCGTGAAAATCAAGAAACAAAATAGAAAGATGCAAATTCATGAACTATTTCTTTAAAAGACATGTAGTGGATAAGAATTCCAGTAAGATTACTCACCTTACCAGTCTCGTAGGAGACAACTTTGTTCGCTGTTAGGTCACACTTGTTTCCAACTAGAAGTTTGTTTACATTATCACTAGCATAGCGGTCGATCTCGTTTAGCCATTGCTTCACATTGTCAAAGCTCTCTTGGTCAGTCACATCATAAACTACCTGCATTAGCATGCAGCTAATATATTAGCAAGAAACAAAGTAAAGATGTGATATTATAACTCAATACAGATAATACACGGTAACAGTATTATGCAACTTACAATGATCCCATGAGCACCTCGATAGTAGCTGCTAGTAATAGTTCTGAAACGTTCCTGCCCTGCTGTATCCCACTGCAACCACAACAAGGTGGATTGGTTACAACTTACAAGTTATAGAGACTCCTCTCAAGTGCACAAGATGCCCTGTAATCCTCAATTTTTGTTCCCCTAAGTAACTCATCTATGGGTGGATTGATTTGAGATGTTTATATAATGAGGATTGACTTGTGATGTCATGAGCATGAGATTGCATATATTGGAACTGCATTTCCGGGTCCTGTTGCTGCTATTGCAGTACTATTTCCTATCCGTGGCTTTGGATTCAGATATGCTAATCTAAACTTAATGTCACAAGATACTTACAATTTGAAGCTTGATGCTCTTCCCATCTTGTTCAACAGTACGGATTTTCTGAAGATAAACACCATGGACATTACATGAGGTACGAGAACATTATGCTACTAAAGAATGAAACATCCCCATTTAGAGGGGGGGAGAGAACTAAAAAAGTCAAAGCTAGAAACTTACAAAGTCAACTCCAATGGTGCTGATGTAACTCTCAAGATAGGCATCATCCTGTTTTCATAAAGCCATTACATGACAGGCAAAATGTAATTTAGGTCACGTTCATAGAGCCTAATACACTCACCTTTAATGTGCAGAAAAGTAGTTATGGAAACATGGCAATTTTGAGGGGGTAAGGGAGTCATTTTGGAATTCATAAATGATTCAAAGAAGAGAGGATAATTTAATCCTACTGAACTCAGAAAATACACGATATGAGCGGCCTTACAGATATACAAAATGTTTCTAGCTTTTATTTGGTCAGAGTTTTCATAGAATATTATAACAAAAGATAATTGACTCCCTTTTAAGTTGTGACAGCCTCTAACAAAATTAACATGTTTGCTACAGACTATTCTCCTATATAATTATGCTACAGCAATCAGGCATTGCTTATATGACTACATATAATATATTTGAAAGCAATCGTCAACCACAGCTCGAAATTGAACATCTATAGGGGCATGAGCAACCATCCCTATCTTGACTAATCCCTCAAATGTAGATTCACAATAAATAACCCTATGTTCCTTATTCCAATCATGGTGTTAGGAAGAATGGTCATATGTCTATGAGGTCAATGACAGATCCAACTGAGCTAAAATCAAACAAAAAGGACTTGCGCTTTGAGTATTGATACAAAATCTCACAGGCGAGGATCGTTTTCACATTTCTTTACACCAGAAAAACATATCTCATTCTCCAGCTAAGAGTGAAAAACTTTCAAAAATGAGTCTTAGAAGAAATTTCACACCGAATATATTACCCTGCTGAAATTTTGCTCCATAACCCAAAAGAGTTTTTTGTAAAATCATCAAAGCCAAGTAATTGGCTCATCCACATGCTACTGAAGGAAGATATAATCAAATAAATGATTAAATTGCAAAAAAATAGAATCAAAAGGCTCAAAAACTCACAGCAAACCTCAACAGAAGACATGACTTGCCAACACCAGAATCTCCAATGAGCAAAAGTTTGAACAAGTAATCACTGCATAAAAACAACAAAATAATATCATCATCTGACTTGGTAAATTTTCAATGGATTTTCCTAGTCTTAGTCCATAGATGCATCGGCAATATCACATTTTTGGAAAATTCTTCAAATAAACCACACCGACAGGTAAACAAGGTTCACACAGAACAAACTAATCAGCAATGATAGTCTTCACCATCCAAACCATTAGAAAACTAAACTGATCTAGCCTTAGTATTACCCATATGTTATGCACATATAATTCCATCATACAAACATGTTAAATAGTTCCCTCAAGTCTAGCAGTCAGTATCCGAGAATAACATGTCTGCTTTCTAATGGCTAGCTCTCTTCCTCTAGTTTCACAATGTCTCATCAATTCATCTAAAGCCTAAGTAGCTTGCACAATAATGTCCATCTTATATCAAATTAATGATATGATGGCAGCTGAGGTAATAACAACCATCCTCTTTGACAGTACAATAATCAAACTCATCCACACGAATTACAGCCATTTTCGATCTTCTTACGAAATCAATCACATAGAAAAAAAAAAGACTACACACAAAGATCAGCTGAATCAGCAATAATTAAGATTACAGAGAAAATCTACAGCAATGCATAGAGAAAATTGACATACTAAGTCATAACCTATCAAATTGTATGTTCCAAAGCATGTAGCACGACACGCAGCAAAATTAACAGCATTGCAATGAAATCATGTAACAAACTATAAGATTAACATATGTGTAATCCTACTATCAGTATAACATCAAAGAGGTTAATTTCATGAAATCCAGAATCGAAAAATGAGGAATTTATTTAGCCATATACGAGTATTACTGATCTAAACAATTCAAAATCTGAAATTTATACTTCATGTAATTCACGATTCAGATATATATATACCTAACTCAAAATTGAATGAATTGAACCAATACTACAAGATTAACCTAAATTTGTAATCAGAACAACTTTAACAAATGCATATGAAATTCAAGCCCAATTTCTGACTAGATCTGTCAGTGATTGAATCGAAAGACGAGATTTTGAAGCAACACGATCAATTTATAGAATTGATCCAAAAAGAATTTACATATCTTAACATTATCGAGAGATCATAAAATGTAAGATAAAATGGATACATTATACTTACTATTCAGAATTCATGACTAAAATCAATGGTGTTGATTGAAGAAAGATGAAACAAAAAGAAGAAAAAAAGAAGTGTTATTTAGAGAGAGAAAATGATGAATATGATGAGTTATAATTGAAAGTGGTTCAAAGTTCCAATTTGAACCGAAAGTGTCGGCATTTTATATGGAGAAAGAGAGAGAGGGGGAATGACGTCGGAGAGAAGCTGTCACGTGGCACAGCTCGTGGTTGAAAATGTTTGTATATTTTATGTGTGTGATGGAGTGTCCATTTCATGTGCCAATTTTTTTGGAGGGAATTTGGGTTCTTCTTCATGGACCAATAGTCCAATAGTCCAATAGACCAATACCATGAATCCTAGAGAAGTCGGTCCCCCTTCCTTGGTTATGATGTATTTCCTTGATTATGATGTATACATATTAATACAATGGCTATGTTCAGTTCACTTTATTTTTGCTTATTTCAGATCGGATCGGATCGATCGGATCGATCGATCGGCACTGCACGGATCGGATCGGATAAGTTCGGTTCGAGATCGGATCGAGATAAGTTCAGATTATGCTTATATTTTAAAACTTATTATTATTATTATTATTATTATTATTATCATCATCATGATTATTATGATTATTAGTATTAATAATGTTATTATTGTTATTATAATAATTATTATTGTTGTTGTTGTTATTATTATTATTATTATTATTATTATTATTATTATTATTATTATTATTATTATTACTTTATACAATTACTAATACTATAAATATTACTATTTACTAATACATTTGTTCAAAAAAATTATTATTATTGTCGTTGTTGTACTTATTAATTATTATTATTGGTAATTATTATTAATGTCGTTGCTATTATTATAAATGTCATTGATATCACTATTTGAAGCTATTTGTGTTCAAAAAGAATAATGTTCTTTTGGCATTTGTAAGTGTTCTTTTTTATATTTATTCTAATTAATAATTTTGATAAGTGATGTTCTTTTTGATGTTGTACATGTAACGAACATGACAATAGTATATGATGTTTATTTTTTAAAACAATTTTGGTAGAATAATATAAATTATATATTACTAGTTTATATAAAACATGCGTAGCATGAGATAACCTAATGGTGTTGTCATCACGTTTAAAATTTTCCCTACAAAGGATTTCAACTTATCTTTAAAAACAAAGTTTATATAGAATAAGACAACGATATAAGAAGAATATTTAACCATTTTGTTCAAGATTATATGATTATATATATTTATAGGTTTATTTATAATAAAAAAGAACAATTTATTGATATAACGAAGAACATGTTGTTAGTTAAATCCAAACATGTCATCAATATAAAAATAACATCTATCTTTTATTTTTAAAATGTGTTCTTTTTTTTTAATATCATTATATGTTTTTTTAATTACTAGCTAAATTCTTATTATTAACGGATCTTGAACATGAGTGTTCTTTTATTTTTAATTTTTTTTTGGGCCCCTTTCGGGAATCCCGTGGTAAGATGAATTTTCTCTGGACTGCCCTCGCACAGGGTCGCTCACCTAAAGACTCAACAAGCCCCAACCCCCTTCCCCACCCACAACAATATTGAAATATATGCTTCCACCAAGATTTGAATCTTGGTCTTCCATGTGGGAGGTAAGAAGCCATACCATTGGACCCAAGAGTCCTTAGTCTTTTATTTTTAATTGTATGTTCATATACTAATGTGCTCTTTTTAAAAAAAAAAAACTAATTATGCTATAATAATAATAATAATAATAATAATAATAATTATAATAATAATAATAATAATAATAATAATTATTATTATTATTATTAGTATTGTTATTATTGTTATTATTATAATATTATTTATATTATTATTATTATTATAAAATTATTATTATTATTATTATTATTATTATATTATTATTATTATTATTATTATTATTGTTATTATTATTATTATTATTATTATTGAAAGTTGTGCATAGTAATAAAATGATAGTAATAGTAATACTAGTAATGAAATACAAAGTAATAATAATATTAGTAATAATATGTTTTTTAAAAGATAAGATCAGATCAGATCAGATCAGATCAGAAAAAATAAGTTCAGATCGTATCAGATCAGATCAGATCAGATAAGCTCAGATCAGAAAATTTCAGGTGAACTAAACATAGCCTATATAACATATTTAAGCCGTGGGATCCACGATTATAGCTTTATAGGTATATATTAGATTATTTTACTATATCTATGTAAATTTATATATTGATATATACTTGGAGAGATTATAATGATGTAGATGCAACATTGAAATTTAGATTTTAATTAACGATTAAGGGTCTGTTCTCCCCACCTTATTTTCAATTCAGTTCAGTTCAGTTCCTAAATTATTATGATTATTACTCCCTCTGTCCCACAATAGTCTGAACACTTTCATTTTATGTTTGTCCCAAATTAGTTTGAACACTTCCATTTTTGGCATGGTCCCACTATTAATATATTATTTCTTTTACACATCTTTGGCCCACACCCTACATTTTATCAATAAAAAGGTACCCAACTTTCTCTCTCCTCTAATAAAAAATACCCCACCAACTCCTATCACATCTACTTTTTAAATAAAATAACATTTGATAACCACACTACAACTTATCACCTTAAACTACGTGTCCCAACAAGTGTTCAGATCTTTCTGGGACGGAGGTAGTATTAATTAGTTATAATTCAGTTCAGTTCAATTGTTTTATGCTGAAGAGAACAGGCCCTAATACTATTAGTTCAATTAACTTTGATTTGTTATTACCATGTAAGAAACTACTCCCTCCGTTTCATTTTAATCTACACACTTACACTTTTCGCGCATGCCAATGCAAAACTTTGAGGACATATATCTTTAGTTTTGTATTTGTAAAAATTATAAAAAGTACATATTAATAAAATACATGCTATGATGAATCTAACAAGATCCCACATGACTATATTTTCATTCGCGTATAAATCACAAATGATGGTCAAAGTGAAATTTGTGAATAGTGTAAAATGTCAAAGTGTGTAGATTAAAATGAAACGGAGGGAGTATTAAATTTGATGAATGATCATAACTATGATTATAAATGAATTAAAAAATTTATAGCGCTATGTAGGCAAGTTGGTAAAGAGTATGGACCTTTGATTGGAAGAGATTTTTATTTTCTTTAAGATTGAAAAAAATCTATGTTAATTTTTTAATTATAGTACCTATTACTCCCAAAGTTGTTAAAATCGAGATTCTAGCTTGAATCGGAAACGACCTTTAGAATCGAATCGTAAAATCGAATTGTAGAATCGTAAGATTCTACAAACACGTATAATCAAGATATTACACTCAATCTTCATTGAATATGCCAAAATTATAAGTTAAAAGACCTAAAAATTAGAAAGGAAAAATTGATAAGAGCGGTCCCAACTATGGCCGGTCCGCCATAAAAGGTCCCAACTATGGACTATTCCATAGCAGGCCCAACTATTGCATGCATTTGACACACGTGGTCCTTGTTCACCAGCAACCGGTTTTACCGGTTAAATTTTCTTAAAAGATTATTTTTGCCTGTTTTTACCTATTTTTCCTTCCTAATTCTCTCACCTCCCTTCTTCCTCCCCTGTCACCCCCTCTCCCTCCCTCTCCCTCCCCTATTCTTCAAACCTCCTCTATCCACGGTAATCAGCAAAAACACTAACAACTAGATAAACTCTATATCCAAAATGTTGATAGAGTTCTTGTATTCTAATACAAAACCGAAATCCACACCAATGAAAAAACTAACTACACTACATGCATAAGTTCAACATTTGAGATAATCAATCACAATTCTGTCACATTCCCTTAACCCGAATTTCAACACAATTTACTCCAGATTTTTAGAAGCTGCTGAAGACAACCTTTTAAACATCACAAACATGAATAATTGAGAAAAAAAATTATAAATGAACCAATGAACTTAACAAATTTAACCAAACCCAAATCAAATTAGAAAAATTCAATCCAGTCAATAGTTTATCCACCACTACAAATCAATTAAAACCAAAATTTTCACCATATAGATCCAACAAAAATCAACAACACAGTGAAAAATCCCTAATTTAGCATCCTAATCAGGTTTTTATCAAAGAATTTCGGACAAAAAGTAAGAAAAAAGAAGGAGAGGGGTAAATTGCGATGATTCAGAGCAAAATAATGGTGAGGGACAGAGAAAATCAAAAGAAAAAAACTGGAGAGAGCAAGACAAAGAGTAATTAATCAAATTATCATACAAACAAATCTTAAGCAAGCAGCAAAAATTCAGAATCAAAACACGCACCTAAGGAGAGAGAACATCAACAGCAAAAATTATGCTTGACATTAAACGAATTGAAGGTTTAGAGAGAGAAAATGAAGATCGCGAAGAATTGCAGAGGAATTGAAGATTCAAAGCACGTAATAGTTGATGAAAATTCTCGTGTTGATCAGAGGCTTGTGCGCACATGTTGAGCTGCTCCGCGACCATTGAAACACGGCAAGCATTGACTTGCAACGATAACTCAATTTGACTATTCCTTGAAACACCATTGTTTCCTAGTAAATATGATTGAAGTTGCTATCTTGCTGTGAGTTTTTTTGGCAGTGGAGAGTGAGGAGCTCGGTGGCAGGAAGAAGCAAAGAGGAAGAGGATGAGGGTGCTAGGAGAGGGGCAGAGTACGGGAGGGGAGGTAGAGGGGTGTCAGCCTGTCAGGGGGAGGAGAGAGAAAATGAGGAAAAAGAAAAATAGAGGTGGAAAGAACAAAATCATTGCAGAAAGAAGGAGGAGATTGGAGAAGAAGAAAATGGAAGAACAAGGGGAACACGTGCCGCAACATTAACAATCACGTGATGGTAACTACCGGTTCTACCGGTGAGTAACCTGGAAGGACCACGCGTGTCAATCACATGCGATAGTTGGGCCTGCTATGGAATAGTCCATAGTTGGGACCTTTTATGGCGGACCGGCCATAGTTGGGACTGCTCTTGTCAATTTTTCCAATTAGAAAAAGTAGTTGTTTACCCACTATATTAGCAATAACTAACAATATATATCTATTATTTTCTTTGTTGGCATGATTTAAATTTGCGAGGTTTTCGCTAGTCAACAGAAATATATAGAATCGTCTAGAATCGTGAATCGAATCGTTTACCATATTTTGAATCGTAAAATCGTAAAATTTTAAGATTTGAATCGAGATCTTAATAACTTTGATTACTCCCATCGGTAAAATCCAGTACTCGATTTGCTTGTACCCAAATTATTCTAGGTCAGATCATGGGTCGCGTTATCAATTACCCACCAAAGAAAATATCCGATTTTGGACACCTTTATGTAATCATAGTATAATTATATACATATGGGTTTCATTTTAAATCACATTTTGAGTTGGATTCAATAGTTTAGCCATTATAGTTTTTTAAATTGTATAATTGAAGTTATAGTCTATTTATATAAAATAATAGTCCCTTATAGTTTATTCAGAACTAAAATCTATCTTTTAGTTACTCAAAAGGTCAAAACTCTAATTATCCATTTTTATTATTCCAAAATTATAATATGAAATATATATAGTGACATGGCAATCTTACGTAACGCTTTGAATGATCTTGGAAAGAAGCCTCAAATCCCTTGTAGGGAGGGGGCGGAATTGGGGATCCCTCTCTTGCAAGGGGTGAGACTCAATTTCATGACCTCGGAGCTGATGCCAATACCATTGGGCTATCACATGCTGCTCATAAACGGATACAAAATGAACACAAAAATGAAATACGGGTGTTTTGTAATTATATTTTGCCCATGAATTGTTTTTTCTTAAGATTTCTGAATTATTGTTTTTTCTTAAGATTTTTGAAATTCAGAAAGAAATATACTTTTTTTTAAAGAGAATTTTCATTAATTGAAGGCTAAACGACATCTACAATAGGTATTAAAGAACAATAAAATACAATCAAATAAGGTTAAATCAAATTCGTCTTCGAAAAAACTACAATGAACCAGATCGAACAATACAGAGTAATCCCCTTGTATTTGCTGAATCAAGCAGCTATTGATGAGAAAGTCTATCATTCTGATATAGTTTGGGAAGAGCATTCTTGATCGAGCCATGTTGTCCGCATCCGAGATTCCAATACCTTCATGTTGAGTCTCGAACTTCAACTAATGAGAACAATTTCTCATACCTAAATACAAAAAATACCATACTCACAATTCCTATAGGGGAGAAGGAAATCTCCACAATAGAGACTAAAATTCTCATAACAGGGTTTGAAAAAATCTCATAAAAAGAGACTAATTTATTCAACAAAATAAGAAAATGAACTAAAAACTGACAATAAAAGGGGAAAAGGGGCTTATCATGTATGAAATAATCCATGGCAGCTCCTAACTGATGAAGAAGGAATAGGGGAGACTAGGGTTTGAGAGAGATAAAGAGAGAGGGGATGGATCTGGGGAATAAAGTTGGTCTCATGATGATTGCGAGACCTTTAAAAGGCTTGTTTCAATGCCAGGAAAGAAATATACTTAAGTGGTTGTATTTAAGCTTGTTTAAATTTCATATATTTGATGATTGATTTTAAAAGTGAATTGAAAAGGTTGATGAATGAGACGCGTATAAAGAAAGTGGATACTGATAACTTGATTTTAGAATTCCAAGTGGCATTTGGTCAATTTCCATAGGGACGAATTGACCCGAATTAAGTTGAACATGCACATAACAATATAACATGGATTTTGCATAATTGCATATAATATTTTGGCCCTTGCTCCAGTTTTGTAGCTTTGAGTTTCTTGACTCAATCCCTTCTACTCACTCGGTTCCATAATATAGTTCTTGTTCCTTATTTTGCACAGCAATTAAGGTAAGGAGTTCATAAAATAAAGAGTTTTTTGTCAGAAATAACCTTTTAAAACCACTTTTTTTTTGCAAAAAACCACCTTTTAAAAGCTTTTTTTCAACTTACAACCTTTTTTGAAACTTTTTTGCGAGATGAAACCTAAAAATATTTTTTTTTGCGAAATGAAACCTTTTCTGGAATTCCGTCATTTACCGTTAAATTTTGTGCGTTGGCCGTCAGTTGCACCCTCCAATCTCTCTCCTCACTCCATCTCCCTCCCTGAACACCAACCCCAACCACCACTCTCCTTCATCCTCCTTGCAACCACCACGCAAACCACCACTCTCCTTCCCCCCCTTCCCGAAATCACCACCCTAACCTCCACTTTCCTTCCTCCTCCCCAAAATTTCCACCGCTCAACCAGCCCCTCCCACCTCCTCCCAAAATCAAAGTTGCTCTCCTCCCCCGTGGCTGCTACCTCGCCGGCGTCCCAAGCTTGCCGGAGCCGCGTCTACCCCCTTTGCGTGGCGCTGCTGCTGCTGTGCTTCGTTCCCCTGCTCGGTCTTCTCACTCCTCTTCGTGGTGGTAGTGTTGGGTCTTCTCACTCCTATTCGTTCCTCTGCTGCTGTGGTTTTTTATGATTTTGGGGAAGGTTGAGCGGTGGAAGTTTCGGGGAGGAGGAAGAAAAGTGGAGGTTAGGGTGGTGGGGGTGGTGATTTCGGGAAGGGGGGAAGGAGAGTGGTGGTTTGCGTGGTGGTTGTAAGGAGGATGAAGGAGAGTGGTGGCTGAGGTTGGTGTTCAGGGAGGGAGATGGAGTGAGGAGAGAGATTGGAGGGTGCAACTGACGGTCAACGAACAAAATTTAACGGTCAATGACGGAATTCCAGAAAAATGTTTCATTTCGCAAAAAAGATTTCATTTCGCAATTTTTTTTGGTTTTAGGTTATAAGTTGCAAAAGAACTTTTAAAAAATTGTTTTTTGCAAAAAAGTGGTTTTAAAAGATTGTTTCCGACAAAAAAACTCTAAAATAATAAAAAATTTGTGGCATGACGCATGATTGTGGCTTCTCCCCAAAAATTAGATAGAACAACAAAAGCTCAAACAAAAACAAGAACCAAATATCCCTTTCCCTTCCCCCTGCCACTCTTTTTCTTCCAAAAATTCTTCAACATAAAACCATTATTTGCTCAAATCTTCCAACACCCAAAAAAAAAAAAAGATGCATAGATCTTCAAGTAACACAAGAGTGGCGGATGATTTTTACAGAAATTCATCATCTTTTTTCTCTTCTCCTGCATCTACTGATGGTGAAAACCATACCAATAATGCAAATACAAATGGAAATCTTCCGATGTATAGCCCCGGATCTCACCCTGCTAAAAAGGAAAAATCTCGTCTTAGATCCGCTGAAAATGCCATTCATCTCATCCCTCTTGTTCTTGTTCTTTGCGCTGTTATCCTCTGGTTCTTCTCCAACCCTGGTTAGATTTTTTTTTTTTCCAAAATCTGGTTATCTTTTCGCTTTTTTTTTATTACCCTTTTGTTTCTATTTTTGTGGGTTTTCATTGATTTTGCTTGATTATTGGTAATTATGTTTAAATTTTTGAGTTTCATTGATTTGCTGTTATTAATTGGGAGTATTTGATTGGAAGCTTTGGAATGTATGAATTTCTGCTTAAGTGTTACTTTAGGAGTTTTCTACGTAATTATTATAAATATCTCGATGAAATAATTTGTGAATTGATTGATTTAATAATTGTGGAATTCTCGTGATTGTTTACTAGAGTCAATGATAATCTTGTTTGATGGTGGAATTATTAATTTCTTAATAGGTGGACATAGTTTTATTCTTTCACTTTCATCTCATAGAAATGTTGCTATCAATAGTTTTTAATGAAACACAGAGAAAAATCTAGTTTTTTTTTTTCCTTTTCTTATTAACATTTTTTTCCTATAACCTTTGTTAATTGGGGTGTGTTGCCTTATTGGTTGCAATATAATCGCAATCGTCGAAAAATCTAGAGATCACATTCTTGTTTAAATTGGGCTTGATCCATGATTGTGATGAACTGGTAATGAATATGCATATGTTTACAAGAAATTTTCTCCAAGAATGTCATATGTATATAGAGAGAGAACTTACCCTCTCAAGTGTTGGAGGAGATGATTGCTTGTAAGCAATAGTGATCTCCAAGGTCTGAGGAATATATGGATTTAGGATTCATTTTATTACCACCTGCGATTCATATCGACATGATTGTTTTTTTTTTTTGTAACAAAATTGCCATCCAATAGAGTGTAATCGTCTATCATTGCTCAATTGATAATATTCTTCTAGACGAAATAGTCTCATTGAATTTGACCAACTCTTAGCACTGGCTACTCACTGATCTATACCTAGTACTCCCTTCGTCCCTTCAGTTAATGTGGTAATGGATCTGCCATTTCCTTTGTGAAATTGCAGTTGAAGTTGTGAGTATCAAGCCAGGTTCGGTTGGTGCAAAGATTGAAGGTTTGCACGAGGCTGTTGGTGTTGATGGCACTCAGAACCGCGTGCACTTGGAGCTTGAAGATCACGATTTATTGCATCATCATCAGCGCCAGCAGCACCAAACTGTTGAGAAGAAGCGCTTAATATGAATGGAGACAGCTGAATCTTTTTGGCAATTATTTAACTCATGAAGATGAAGAGAACCAGCTTAACCTCTGTTTACTTGAGGATAGTCTAGAGGAATACAGTAGGTAGACAGTAAACTCAACTACTGTTAGATGAGGGAGTTTTTGTCATCATCTGTATTGCAGCTGAAAATGTAGGTTAATATACATATATAGATGGAAAAAAAATGTGCAAAAACAGCTTGATTGCGACTGTAATAAAATAGTTATGTATGCATTTCTAACATAGTTTGTGAGTATATATCTTGACTATATCCCTTTTCTCCCCCTAAATACAGTTGGAGACTGTTCAATCTATATGAGTATTTGTCACCATTAAAGAGATTCACAAGCGAAGTTTGTATGTTCCAGCAGAGGTCCTATCTGAGCTACCTTAGGTATGACAAAGCCATTCCTCACAGCACAAACCAATGGGTTCTCCCACTGGAGGAGTCCGCCAACAAAGTTTGCCCGGATTGTTAAGGGAAATACACGGGCCCACCTCTCATCTCCATATGATCTCATCGCATCCTCGATTGACCCTTCACCGTTTCTCATTGCTCCTGAGAGCTTCTTTGCTAAGACAATTGCATCCTCCAAGGCACAACATCCACCTTGTCCGAGGTTCGGAGTCATTGGGTGCCAGGCATCTCCGGCTAGTACTACGCCTCCTTTTGAGACAGGAGGAGTAAGAGCAGGCCATAGCCACCGGTCCCCAAGAGCTGATCGTATGATTGTGTCCTCAGGTGTAAGATCTATGGTGTTCAGCAATTCGGAAGGCCAGTTTTTGACTATATCAAGTGCTTCTCTCTTTACCTCTAGTGGATTAGAAACCTTAGGACCTAAAAATATTATAGAAACGTTATCATCAACAACGATCGCATATGAGATAGAGAATTTTATGTATGATCATCTATTATTCATACCAATTGCATCAAAATACCCTGTTTTCATTTAATCACTTATTTGCTTTAGGATTATTTCTTAATAATCTACCTCCCGGGGTATTCTTTTTCTTCATTTTAATAGGATATAAGTTTAAGTATATATTTCATGAGGGATAATCTTCTCTTTTCAACGGAAATATGCTGGCAGGTAGTATATTGTGGAAAGACAGGCAACATATGAGTAATTCTGTAAATCTGTAATTTGCTAGACCTGGAGAGCTTCTGTTGTAGCAGATGAACCAATAGACTTTGGTAGGCGAAACAGGAACAAATCCAGCTCTTACTCCTCTTCCATAGATGTAACTCACTTGCGGTTGATGAGGCTGCCCTTCATTATATACTGCCATCCCTCGAATAGCACAATGGCCTGCATACTTAGGCTCTGGAAAACCCATCCACTGAGCTAATTGAGACCGGATTCCATCACATCCTATTACAATCTGTGTAACATCATACCAGTAATTAAATGGAGTGAACATATGAAGCATATAGTATTCGCAGCAAATCCTATGTACATCAGGTGTATGGCACACAGCTGGTTTACTAGTAGATATCATGTACTCCGTGTGTATAGTATACAACAGGTTTAAAAGACAATTTTGTATAAGGGTGATCTTTTTGTAATATGGGCCTTTCGAGTGCTGAAACTCTGTTGTATACAGTATACCCGTTGTACACGAGGTTTTGTGTACTAGCATATACTATAAGTGATAACTAACAACCTTGGCTGATAATTTAGCTCCATTAGTTAACTCTAGTTTGGTTTCCCCTGTTCCTTGATCTGTTTGAATCTTAGCCAACTTGGACGAGAAATGCACAGAATTTTGGGGTAGTTCATCAGCAAGAGTCCGGAGAAGAACTCCCCTCTCTACTGCGCGTACCTCTTGACTATATTATAAATTTTTAACATAAGTGTATAAGATTAATCCCAAGGGAAAAATTGTATGCATAAAACATTACATAAATCAAAATGTGAGCTGGTCTGACCTGGGATCCACATCTTTGAACACGAAAGACCGGAGTTCTTTCCCTTTATCTGATTTTATTGACAACCTGCGCAGCTGATATTATGAACAAATTCAGCTTTGAAAGATGCTTTAAAGCACAAAATTGTTGTGTTTACAGGAATATGTGGCTGAAATAGTTTGTCTCAGTAAAAGATTTAATTAGTGATTTAGATATAATCCATCATTTGAATCCTTCGCGATTTTCTCTCTGATGAAAGATCTTTAGTAGCATAAACAAGCCAATTCTACCTCTAAATGCAAAAGATCATCTTTAACTCTTAGCATGTACACAATTCCTACAACTTTTTCCAACAATGTAAACAACACCTTTGAAGTTTGAACCATTCCAGTTTTTTTTTTTTTTTTTTTTTTTTTTTTTGAAAACCAAACTAGCCTTAGCTTAGAAGGCAAAATTGTTGTAATGTGGCCACGTGGGTGATATGAAGGAATCCCTCCAGGGCCTCAGGTCAATAAGGGGATCCCCCTTAGGAGGTGTCATGACTGTCATCCACACTGGCCACACTAGACAGCAAGCAAGGCAGCACGACATACGATACAGAATACACGATATAAGATGAACTTTGGTAGATGTGCACACGACAGTGGATATGAAAGTGACCAACCATAAAGGTTGGGAGCATGCCCCTTTTCAGGGAGGGGGGTGGAGCCTAAGGGTGCCATCATCAGTCACCTCCATCTAAAGAGACTTATTTTTGAGATAGCTTCAATTAGCCCGTTTTGGGGATGTTTCTAGAATTTTTTGGCTCGACGACGTTTTTGACCTTCCTAAAGGGATCGTTATGCCTTGGGATGGCTGTTGGATGTTTCAGAACCCCTTTGTTGCCATCATATGCCTCAAATTGGCTTGCTTTGCACCACTTTCGCTATGCCCTCAAATGACTGTCGAGGCCATCATAAATCTGTTCTATGACATGGGAGTACCTTCAAAATGACCATTGGATGTATCCCATGGGAACTGTTGTCCGAGGCCTTGAGAATACCCGAAAGCGTGTATTATATAACCTTCAATTTTTCATGTTTCGAGGTCGTTTTCGGACTTTTCAAACACGACAACGTTTTTCATATAGGACCTTGACCTTCCTAAGGGGCATGAGATACCTTGGGATGACTCTCAGGTATTTCAGACCCCCTTCTTTGCCTCCATATGCCTTCATTGGCTTGCTTTGCACCACCTTGTAATGGCTCTCTAGAATATTGTATGCCCGCTTCAAGTCATAGGAGTAGCTTCAAAGGCCCTTATATGGCCCCGGGATTTACCCGATGGGCTCCGTTGCCCAGGCCCCGGGAATGTCCGGCAACGTGTATTATATTTAACCTTCAATTTTGCGCGTTTCGCAGCCGTTTTCGGAGTTCTCCGGACCCAACAACGTTTTCATCTAGGGCATTCCTAAGGGGCACGAGATGCCTTGGGATGGCTCTCAGGTGCTTTGGACCCCCTTCGTTGCCTCCACATGTTCTCTATTAGCTTGCTTTGCAACATCCTCACTTCAACGCAAAACGGCTCCGAAGGCCCTCGTATGCCCGTTCTAAGGCATGAGAGTGGCTTCAAAGGCCCTCTTACGCTCCCCTGATGTACTCCACGAGCTCCGTTGGCTGTGTTCGAGATTGTCAGGAAGCGTATATTATAGCCTTCAATTTTGTCCTTTTCGGGGCCATTTCTAGATTTCTCTAGGCCCGTCGACATTTCACATTAGGGACCATCCTAAGGGCTTTGGATGCATTGAGATGACTCCCGGGTGCCCTAGACCCCCTCCGATCCCTCTGTATGTCTTCCATTGGCTTGCTTTACACCGTTCACGACTATGTCATTTCGTATCCGATCGTCATTAACATTCATAACTTTCCACGCAGACTTAGCCTTGTGTTTGTGCCTCGTCTTTCCTAACGAGACAACTTTTCTGATACGTAGCTCATATTATCCATCGCGTTGATAGAAGGCCTCGACCCTTTAGCCTTTAAAACCTTTGGGGTTCCTTACGAGCCTCTTTTAGCATAAGGTAGATGATTCTAAGGGGTATGAAGCGGGGAGGGACAAATCGTAGCGACGTAGGACTGAATCTCAATGCATAGATCATGGCAGCAAGGCCTCTCTGCTACTTATAATACCCGTTGCGTATCTAAGTCGTGTGCAAAGGATTCATCCCATAACGACAATACAATACCCCATAGCGACATAGAAATTGTACTTCAAGGCGGCAGATGTGCCGTGCTGCCTACAACATATGCCTTTGGGGCTTGAAGCCCCTATTGTAGAATGACAATCAACTGCATCGCTTTTGGCCCGGATTCTGACTGAGACGCATTCAATCATAATCAATTGCACGGTATCTTCGCTCCACTAGCTTTTCAATTAAGCGCTATTACCAGTTTTGCGAACCAACAATTCGTCTCTTACTATAAACTCAAAAGGAAACTTTCGTCATTGGCCATTCAACCAAGAATGATCCACATAAGACCCAACCTTAAAGTTTTAGGCAAAGAGAATCAGGCGACCCCTAATCAACCCCCCCCTTGTTGGAAGGTGGGAGATCTACCATTAAGCTCCCACTTAAATCTCCCTTTGAACCAATTCGAACTTCAAAACAATATGTAATTCATAGCAAATACATTAATCATCAGATAAATGTAGCGAACACATAGCTTTTACTATGTGAATAATCTTCAAATTAACCGAAATACTTCTAAGAGATAATAGTACAAGTAAAGAATAAGAAATCATTACCCTTGAATTTCAAGAAATTGGCTCCTAAGTTCATTTCCAACACCAAGTACATCCAATACTCTCCACCCATTTTTGAAGAGAGTAAGTGATGTGCCTCCTGTTCTTAAGGAATCTGATTGCTCCAGAACTAGTGATGGAATTCCAAGCCTATCATACAACAGCATTATCAAACTAACCAAGTTATAAATTCAAGTACAAAATGTTTCAGCTCCAAAAATTAAGTCCTTATGTATCCAAGCGTACTAGCGTAGCACATGTAGCACACCAATACAACCATATAAGAATTACATATTGATCTCTATGTCGAGAATTAATTGTTACAATGATAATCTATTGCAAACTAGATCCTATAGGGTGCATCATTCTCTCAAAGGTGACACTCTAAATTATATCTCATATTTATTTATAAAAGAACATACAAGTTAAATTTGAAAATAGTACACACACAAAATACATAGTAGGCCGGGTGCCTTTACATCAACTGGCGGATCCAACGTGGGTTCAGTGGGTTATTATTACATCACCATATTTTTGCTAAATTTATCCGAACTGAATTAATCTAAACCTATTAAAATTTACTAAAGCTTAGCTTATTATTTTGAGTTATTAAATTATTCAGAACTTATTAAAACTTATTGAAACTTAAGCTCATTTTATGCGTTAATAGAACTAAACTGAACATATTTAAATTTCTTATGAGTTTATTAAACCTGGACTTATTTTTTAACATATTTGAAGCTTTTATTTTTAGGTTCAAACATACTGGATTATCTAATCTGAACATTTTTTTTAAGGTAAAAAGAACGTAGTAGCATGATAAAAGACACATAAAGATATAATGGACTAAAAATTAATTGGGAGCATATTGGAAATCATGCTTTTAGAATTCAGCCATTTAGGCGTATAATTTAACAAAATTGTTTGAACTAGTTAAACATCAACTAAATTCGGGGGAAGTTCCGGCCTGGTAGATACCTTCATCTTACTTACCTAAAAAAATCTGGAGGGAGGTATTATTATGTACCTGTGAAGAGCGAGAGCGGTGGCAAGCCCAGCAATTCCAGCACCAACAATGACTACTTGTTCATTCCGGGTATCAGAATTTGAGTTTGATAGACAGAAGAATTTATGTCCATTTTGTGGTTTGTAGGGAATACATTTGTTAGGGATATATGGGTATGTTACTTTTTGGTGATTATATGAAGGTGAGAATAGATTGTTGGCAAGAGGAAGAGATGATGACATTTTTTTTTTGACAGATTTTCTAAAGTGTTGTTGAGGAAGTGAAGTACCGTCAATTGCACAAAGGAAAGAGAGACTCAGAGAAGGAGGTGTACGTAGACGGGAAGTAAGGGTTGAAACAAGTGGCTGAAAAGTAAAGATAATTGTAGAAAAAGGAAATCCATCTGGTGTGGTGTCTAGGGGTGTAAATGAGACGAGACAACTCGCGAGCTACTCGAGATCGACTCGGTCAATACTCGGTCAAAACTCGACTCGAGTGAGCTCGACTCGAGCTCAAACTCGCCTCGAGATGTTGGCTAGTTGAGTTGAGTAACTCGATACTCGACTCGAAAATTCGTGAGAAGCTCGAAAAACCAATTATCAATAGCAAAATACCTAACTTCAATATTTTTCTACCTTAGGGTTGCTTTTAACATGAGACACTTGCAAGCTACTCGAAATCTACTCGGTCAAAACTCGACTCAGTCAAAGCTCGACTCGGTCAAAGCTCAGTCAAAACTCTGTCAAACTCGACTCGAATGAGCTCGACTCAACTCGAGCTCGACTCGAAAGGCTAACGAGTCGATTCGAGCTAGCTTAAGCTCGAACTCGACTCGCATCATTTACACCCTAGTGGTGTCTCTGACTCTCTTCCACATCCACTAGTGACTACTGGGAAGTCAAGGCCAAGGGACATGTTTAAAAATTTCCTGTGCGTGTTTGGTTCAATTCATGTCATTGTAAAGGAATAGAATTATATAGAGTGAAGAAATTGTTATAATATTCTTTACTTTTATTAGGCGTTTAGGATCCGTTTGGGTGGGTGTGTAAGATATTTTTAGCGTAAAATGATTTCCATGGAAAACGATTTACAATCGAAAACACGATTCCAAAATTAGTTTTCCGTTGTTTGGTTCCATGTAAAAAAAATGATGAAACGAAAGGAAAATGAAAAGGAAAGTAAGGAGGTAGTGAGAGGAGCGTACAAGAGAGATAAGAAAAAGGAAGGAAAACAATTTTCCCTTCATTTTGAAGGGAAAATGGTTTTCCATCATTGGGGCTGGAAAAAAAAAAAGAAAAATAGCTGAAAAATGGCAACTACACAATTAATATAACTATACCGCGCCATGAAATTCAGTAAATATCGCGTGGCTCAATGGTAGAATTAGTATGGTTAAGGAAATCTCTGTCAAAGGACGCGTGGCTCAGTGGTAGAATCAGTATGGTCAAGGAAATCTCTATCAAAGAACGCGGGATCAAATCCCGGGATGACTTTACTTTTCCTTTTTGCTTCTTTTAATTATGGGGAATACATATCAAGCATATTATTGAAAATAATATTTCATCCGTTACAAAATAGTTTGAATATTTCTCTTTTATGTTTTTCTCAAGTTAGTTTAAACACTTTCATTATTGACCCAGTCCTACTATAAATGTATTAGTCTTTTTATCTGAACATAAAAACCTTTAAAGATACTACTTATAACTAAAATAATGTCTTCCCATAGATATCCTTTAAAAACTTTTGTTCTAAAATCTATTAGTTTACCTAGTTTAACTCACAATTTTGTTAGATTAACATTAATTGACAATAAATTTAACTCAAACTTTAATATTCAACCTTTAATTAACTTTTGAATTTTTAAATAATAATCCCGAAAATCTTAGATTAGAGGATTGATTTTGGTCAACTGGCAAACTATCCTAGAAGCAACATATTTTGTGTGCCATATCATTTTGTGAGAAAGACTGGGAGCAGCAATTTTAATCTTATGGAAAATGGTTTTACACTCCTTTGCAAACCAAACAATGTAAAATTGAAAATAGAGGAAAACAGTTTTTCAGAAAAATATTTTACGCTCTACCAAACGGAGACTTAGTTCCATTGTAATATTTTATCATATTAGGGAGGGGCATTTGACATTACTCTAGACAATCTTTACATTTGATTGTAGAGGGTATCATAATTCGCATTACCTTATCTCTTGTACCAAACATATAACGAAAATGATTTATGTGTTCCGTTTTCAACATTCACAAAACTCATTGTATATACTAACCATGCTCTTATAGTAAGTGTTTTTAGTTAAATAATAAGCTTAGCCCAATATTAGAATACATGAGAAAAAACTGTATGTTTTTTTTTTGACGACCGGAAAGTATTGGACCTTGTATATAGGTTTGCTCTATGTGTTGTATAGTTGGGCCTAAGGCCTTTGTTGTTATGTAATCATAGGATGTATATAAACTATTCCTTCTACAGTAATACAACAACACACAAATCATTAAACCCTCATAACTTGTCATGGTATCGGAGCTACATTAACTAACCCTATTTTTGTCTCTAACCTGTCATCATCGTCGCCGAAGTGCCAGAGCCCCACCCGCGTGGTTTGCCTCTCGCCATGACTAATGCTACGAAGATCGAACCTGCCTCCCCCTACTACCTTGGCTCGGGAGATCAGCCAGGTTATCTTATTACCCATGTTCTCCTTACCGGCGATAACTATGTCGCCTGGGCTAGCGCTATTACACTTTCGTTAAAGGCTCGCCGGAAATTTGTGTTTCTTGACGGCACAATTTCCAAGCCTACCGAAAAGAAACGCTTGCTTGATTGGGAGACCGTCAATTCTATGATCGTATCTTGGATCTTGCGGAGTATGGACTCCAAAATTGCAATGTCTATTCCCTTTCACGATGATGCCCTATCCCTATGGACTTATCTTGAACGCTGTTTTTGCGTTGCAAACGGTCCACGGTTGCAGCAGCTTCGAACCTCCATAACTGACTGCAAACAATCGAACTCAATGACTATCGATGACTACTACAATCGGTTGATGTCCCTATATGATGAGCTTTCTCGGTTGAAGCCTTTGCACGTCTGTTCTTGCGGCAATTGTTCATGTGACGTTGCCGGAAAGTATGCCCTTGATTGAGAGGAGTAAAAGCTTCACCAATTTTTTATTGGTATAGATGATGATCGATACGGCACCGTGCGGTCCAACCTCCTCTCTCAATCTCCTCCTCCCACACTCGAACGGGCCTATCAAGCTCTCGTTCAAGAGGAGCGCTCGAAAGAGATTGCTCGCAGCAAGGTGGTCTCCGCGGAAACTCACGCTTTCGCCCTGCAGGTGGATCGCACTTCCTCTCGGCCCGATAAATCGAAGCTGATTTGTTCCTATTGCAAGCGTCGAGGCCATGACAAGGCCTCATGTTTCAAACTACACGGCCCTGCTCAATGGTGGGTCGAGAAGTTCGGTCAAGGCGGGTCTACCTCCGCCTCTTCCCCTGCTGCCGCTCCTGCTGCTCGCGGTGGTCAGGTTCGAGCCCACGCCGTGACCGAGGCTGTGGGCAGTGTACCTAGTGCTGCTCGCCCCTCATCTCCTCTTGATGAATTGAGTCCGGCTTAATTTCAGGTTTTATTAAATATGATTAATGTTGAAAAGTCTCCTAATGATTGTATGACAGGTGACTCTTCTTACATTTCATGGATTCTTGATACTGGTGCGTCGCACCATGTTACTGGCACTCGGTCCTGTTTGACTGATGTTTATACTATTATGGATTGCCCTGTTGGTTTGCCTGATGGTCAACGGGTTGTTGCTACTATGAAGGGTCGTGTGATCCTCTCTCCGGACCTTATTCTTGATCATGTTTTATATGTTCCATCTCTCACTTGCAACCTTGTTTCGATTTCTCAGATGATTGATGAGTCTTCTTGTGTAGTTCGTTTTACTGATTCCTTGTGTGCTATACAGGACCTACGCTCGGGGAACCTGATTGGAGCCGGTGAACGTCGAGATGGACTCTATTATTTCTGCAAAATCCCTACTATTCATGATGTGGCTGCTCCAGTCCTTACTGAGTTTGAGTTGTGGCATCATCGTCTCGGACATCCCTCGGACAGAGTAGTCAAGTTAGTTCCCGCTATTCTTAAGAGTAGTAATAAGAAAAAGTTGAATAAATCTTGTGTAGTTTGTCCTCAAGCTAAACAAACCCGGGATTGTTTCCCTATCAGTGACAGTAAATCTAAACGTATTTTTGACTTAATTCACTGTGATTTGTGGGGTCCTTATCGGACAACCTCCTCTTGTGATGCCATATATTTTTTGACTTTGGTGGATGATTATTCTCGTTCTGTTTGGGTTTACTTGTTGCGTGATAAATTAGAAGTGCATAAAGCTTTTTCTTCTTTCTTTGCTATGGTTGAAAGACAATTTGAGACACATGTTAAAATAGTGCGCAGTGATAATGGTACTGAGTTCCGTAGTATGTTGCCTTACTTTGACCAATCTGGCATATTGTTTCAAACCTCTTGTGTGGGCACACCACAACATAATGGTAAGGTTGAGCGTAAGCACGGACATATTCATACTGTTGCTCGTGCCTTGATGTTTCATGCAAACCTTCCAATCACTTTTTGGGGCGAATGTGTTCTTACTGTCATCTATTTGATTAATAGAACTCCTTCAAGTGTTTTGGGTGGTCAAACTTGTAACACCCCCAAAAATACGGAGTATTACAGGCTTCCCCCCCTTAAAAGAAGTTTCGTCCCGAAACTTTGAGGTATCCAGTATTAACAACGATCTTTTTGCACTTCTAAATCCCAATATTTCACAAGCGTTTCTAATTTTCGCAAGTCACATAAGCGATAAATACACATAAATAACAGACTTAACAGACTTTAGCAAACTTTAGGGTAGAAGCGCGAAATTCTATCGCATTCTCCCCCCTTTAAAAGAAAAGTTACGTCCCCGTAACTCACCTACCCCTTGAAAGAGCTCAGGGTACTTCATGCAATCGAATGACATGCTTAATGTATGCTTTGGCTAGGGCTTTCATACTCCACGTATCTTTCATGGGTACGAACCTCGCAGTCTTAGTCAATCTGTCCATTATCGCCCATATTGTGTTATTGTCTCCCCGACTCCTAGGTAAGGCTACGACGAACTCTATGGATATCGAATCCCAATTCCGTGTTGGAATGACCCAAAAATGACACTTTTTCTAACCAAAATTCACACTTCGAAAACCTTGCATATAGTTGGTTCTCCCTAAGTGTCTGTAAAATAAGCCCCAAATGTCCCTCATGTTCCTCCTTGAATATATCAATATATTGTCTATGAACACGACTACAAATTTATCGAGGTAGGGTCGAAAAATCTTATTCCGAAAATGACGTCTAGGTTCGATAAGTTATAATCTATTAGATCGGAAGGAAAGAAGCCCTCCCTTATTTTTAGTGAGATATTAAGAATTTCTTAGAGCAATTAACAGTATCCCCTGATCACGAAATAACTATATGCATTGAAATTGACTCGGACTCAACCAGTGCTAGAGTTCTAACAGTTTTATGGGCAATAAAAGACAAAGATGCTCCAGAATCGAACAAGACTTTAACAGGAATTGAGTTTATAGAGAAAGTACCCGTGACAACATCTCTACGAGCTTCCTCTTTGCTAGTCGTCATCATATACAGCTTCCCTTTGCCCTTATTATCATTGTTGTTGGTCACATGGTTCCCAGTTGGTGCCTGATTATTTGCATTGATTGGTGGTTTGGAGTAATTAGAGTTCCTTGACCCATTGTATGCATTTCCACCATTCCCATTCCCATTTATAGGCTTGTCTCCATAGTTCCCTTTCTTCTGACCGTTGGGGTTAACCTTATTCTTCGAATAGCACGCGTACGCTCTATGGCCCATCTTCCCACATTCACGACACTTCACCTTATTACCATCGCAATCCCTCCTAGGTTGGTTGTATGGGCACTTCTTACACCTATACACACGCTCAGGTCTGCGGTTGTTGGTATTATTGTTGCGGTTATTGTTATCGTCGTTGGGTTCCTTATCGAAGTTTCTTTGGGAGGTCTGGTTGTTCTGGTACCCATGGTGTTTCTTTTCAAATCTTTGAACCTCGGGGGTTTGGATTCTCCTTTCGCTTCTCACCTTGTTTACCTCCTTCCTCTCGTTTCCTTATGGCATATAAGTGGATAGCTTTGCCAAAAAACGTGGTCCAACGAGGTGAAAGTATCCCCCCCAGTCTCCATTGTAGGTCAAGGGTGAGCCCTAATCTAAAGCGTGAGGCCTTAGCTTTCTCAGTAGGGTCAATTTCAGGAGCAAATCTCATCAGCTCAATGAATTTGCGGTAATACTCCTCAACAGACAGGTTCCCTTGTTCTAGCATCATAAAATCTTGGGCTTTCTGCTTTTTGAGGTATGGTGGGTAATACTTATCCCTCAGGGATTTCTTGAAGGTTTCCCACCCAAAGTCAGGTTGTTTGAGGAGGTTGTCCTTAGCTTGAGTCCACCAAAAGTAGGCATCCCCCTGTAGGTAATAGCTTGCTAAGGGCACAGTCTTGTCATCTGGACAGGTGAGGGTAAAGAAAAGCTTATCAAACTCCCCGACCCAGTTTTCCAATTCTTCTGCCCTCCTTTCCCATTCAGTACTGGTGGATTAATTCCTACGGGCAACCTTTTCAAACAAATCCCCATCCCGGTTGGGCTAGGTTAGCTGTAATCTGCACTAAGTCACGAATCGATTGCTCGACATTCAGAGAGGTATCAGGCGTGCCGCCCTGACGAACCATTCTGCCTGAAAAATGACACAACGGCTGTCTCAGTGACATACACATAGTCGTTTATTCACTTAACTATTACACATTTGTACGTTCATACAACACCTTTTTTTTCTATTGCGAACAATCATTAAGTCTCTATTGACTTGCAATATAAACATCTCAAATAAGACGTTACATCAAATAAAAGAAGAAAAATATTGTATTATTATTGAAGAGGGGAAAATTTATTATTTCCAAGAAAACATTATATGAATAATAAAGAAATCAAAATGCTAATTTGCTAGTTGGCATGCAAGCCTTATTAAAACTGAATATATTCAAAGGAAACTAGGGATTACAATGGTGAGCTTTGTCATCTGAGTTAGGATTATATTCCTTCATCCATGTCAGCTTTGTCCTCAGAAGGCTCGTCATCCTCTATAGGTTCATCTTCCTCTAGGAGTTCTTCCTCTTCTATGGGTTCTTCTTCTTCGTGGTAATTTCCTCAATCGGATCCTCTTCAATAGGCTCATTTTCATTAGGATCTTCCTCATTTTCTAAGTCAAGTATAGGTGCAACATGATCTTCCCCAATCACTGTGATGAATGTCCTATTATTCCCTTCACATCGAAAATGTAGGTAACATTTCTAAGGTTTCACGCTATTTGGTAGTCCCCGGGCATGAACTCATCCTCAAAAGTTTGGTATCTTGCTCTTTTTACAGCTCTAGATGGTGATTGTGGCTCAGTTTTAACTCTAGGGTTCTCAGAATTCACATCTATAGCCTTAGTTCCCGAGCTTTCCCCCCATGATAGGTTCTTCTAACTGGAGGTGATGAGGTAGAGGGCTCCCAACTTCTTTTCTCACGAATTCTCCATTCATTTTCAGAGTATTTAAGACCAGTAATGAAATGTCCTACAGTAGAAAGGTATTGATTCCAGTAAGTGTGTTTGGTTGCATTAACAGCTCCATTTTCGGACCATATATCCCCATATCTATGGTGTACGAAAAGGTAGGGTTCCTCCCTATGGACGTACTGCAGCATAAAGTATATTTTCTCCATTTCATTCCTTAGTCTAGTATCTCTCTGTAAGGTCCTATATTCCATAGCAGCTTTCATCTTATAGGCCCAGATGTCCCAATCTTCCGCTATTCGGTGTTTCATCAGGTATTCCTTAGTACCTAGGTCGTAAACTATCCGCGAATTAAAAGAAGAAAATAGTCTAAGTTCTAGAGAAGTAAAGGTTTTCAAGTATACGTTATATATAACATATATATGAGGTAAAACGATTATTTTCAATTTTAGAATTCCTTAAAGAGGTTCAAAATATTTACAACAATTAGACGGTTCATTCCTAAAATATTCGAAATAAGGTTTTAGTTCAATACTTTTTTGAAACATCTTTGGAATATTATACTAATTCGAAGTTAACTTAGTCCTCCTAACCACTATCTATGTACCTATCCTTGTACATCCTCCTAATCTATTTATACTACGAAAATTTCAAAGAACCTTCCACAAATTCAATCTAGCAACCAACACAACATTTCATATAATCAGAACATCGAATTCATTCCACAGTATTTACATACTTCCTATAATCATATCAGACAAGTAAGGCAAGAAAGGCATTACATATAAATTCATTCCTATGATTTAATGCACACAAAAGTATTCAATATGCTCTTATCCCATACTACCCATTTTAACAATCTTTTCAAATTTCTTTGGAAATAGGAACTTTTTGGCTCTAATACCAGTTTTGTAACACCCCTAAAAATACGGAGTATTACAAAACTCCCTATGAAGTGTTGTGTGGCAAAACTCCTAATTTCGATGTTATGAGAGTCTTTGGATGTTCGTGTTTTGCTCATGACCAACGTGCCAAAGGTAATAAGTTTGCTCCCCGAAGTCGGAAGTGTGTTTTTGTTGGTTATCCAAATAGGAAGAAAGGATGGAGGCTATATGATCTTGAATCGGGGGAATTTTTTGTTTCGCGTGACGTTAAATTTCATGAAACTGAATTCCCATTTGCTTTTGACTCGGCCTCTTCCTCCGCATCTCCTGATGGTGTGGTTGATGTGAGTTTTTTAGACGATCTTGAATCCGTCCTTGAGGAGGAACAACCTCCTATGGCCCCTCGGTCTTCTCCTCCTCCCACATCGGAGTCCCCTCCTCCTCCTTCGTCGTCTGCGGGTTGATCTCGGGCAACACCCCCACCGAGCCACATCCTCCGAGCAGCAATGATGTTGCTGCTGCCTCTTTGGATGCCTCGGATCCTCCCATCGAGGACCTTGGGCGTGGGTTACGTGCTAAGAAAGCATCGGTCTGTCTACGAGATTTTGTTTCCAATGCAGTTCGCGTCATGAGTAGGGGTGTTCGCGGTTTGGGTTGGTGCGGTTTGGGATGTAACCCAACCCAAACCGCAAATATACGGTTTGACATTTTCCCAACCCAAACCGCACCGCACTTTTGCCCAAACCAACCCAAACCAAACCACGCAATACGGTTTGGTGCGGTTTGGTTTGCGGTTTAACCATTTTTTCCTCCGCGACATTAATTTTGTAATCTAAGAGTAAAAATAAAATTGTTAATAAATATAAAGAGTCCAAATAAATATGAAGTTGACTTCATAATTAAACATAAATAATAATTTATGAAAATTGTCCAAGTTCTTTACCTCAATCTTCTTTTTTCATTTGTATACTTGTATGCCACCTTGTCAAGTGTATTTTAAAAAATCAAAATAGATAAAAATATTTTTTTTTAAGAAAATCATATAAAATTGCGGTTTGCGGTGCGGTTTCGGTTTACAAAAACTAAAACCCAACCCAAACTGCAAACCGCGGTTTGCTTGAATTTATAACCCAAACCGCAATTTTAAAACTGCAAACCAACCCAAACCGCGAAAAAACGGTTTGGGTTGCGGTTTGGTGCGGTCCAGACCGCACTTTGAACAGCCCTAGTCATGAGTCCATCTTCGCCTTCACCTTCTCCATCTTGTTCCTCAGGTACTCCGTATCCCTTAGCACATGCACTTTGTGAATTATGATTAATTTTCTGCTCCACATCGCATTTTTCTTGCAGCTGTGACATATAGCAGTGAGCCTCGTTCTTTTTCTGCCGCAATGAAAGATGCTGGTTGGCGGGATGCAATGCAAAAAGAAATTGCTGCTTTGGAAGACAATGGTACTTGGTCTATGGCAGAATTACCTCCGGATAAACAGGCTCTTGGTTGCAAGTGGGTCTATGAGATCAAGCATAACTATGATGGGACTATTGAGCGACTCAAGGCCCGTTTGATTATTTTTGGCAATCACCAGGTTGAAGGTATTGATTACAAAGAGACTTTCGCTCCTGTGGCTAAGATGGTCACTGTTCGGGCATTTCTTGCTATTGTTGTTGCTAAGAATTGGGAACTCCATTCATAACGCTTTTCTTCATGGCGATCTCGACGAAGAAGTGTACATAAAGCCTCCTACTGGTTTCACTCCTTCTCGTCCTTGCCTAGTCTGTCGTCTTAACAAGTCTCTGTATGGCCTTCGACAAGCTCCCCGTTGTTGGTTTGCCAAGTTGGCGTCTTCTTTGATCTCGTACGGCTTCACTCAGTCTTATTCCGATTATTCTCTGTTCACTCTTTCTCAGGATGGCCTTCACATCTCTGTTCTCCTCTATGTTGATGATTTGATCATTTCTGGTAATAATTCTTCCGCTGTTGCCTCTTTCAAGTCCTATATGGGCACCTGCTTTCATATGAAGGACTTAGGTCCTTTGAAGTATTTTTTGGGCATCGAGGTTGCTCGTAGCTTGGATGGTTTGTTCCTGCGCTAGAGCAAATATGCGCTTGATATCATTTCTGAGGCCGGTTCGCTTGGGGCTAAACTAGCTGCATTCCCGATCGAACAAAATCACACTCTTGCTCTGGCATCTGGTCCTTTGCTCTCGGATCCGGAAACCTATAGGTGCCTTGTTGGGCGCCTAATCTACCTCTATTTTACTCACCCGGACTTGGCCTATGGTGTTCACATTTTGGCTGAATTTATGCAGCAACCTCATCAGGAGCATTGGGAGTCTGCTCTACGAGTTGTTCTGTATTTAAAAGGATGTCCGGGCAAGGTATCTTGCTTAGTTCTGCTTGTGATTTAACTTTGTCTGGTTGGTGTGATTCAAATTGGGCTAGTTGTCCTTTGACTCGTCGTTCTTTGACGGGGTGGCTTGTTTTTCTTGGTGATTCACCTATATCTTGGAAAACAAAGAAACAACATACTGTCTCGCGTTCGTATGCCGAGGCTGAGTATCGCTCCCTCGCTGACATCACTTCTAAGCTTAAATGGCTCAAGGCTCTTCTTCACAGCCTTGGTGTTAATCATCCTCGTGCTATGCGTCTTTATTGTGATAATAAGTCTGCGCTTCATATTGCACAAAATCCTGTTTTCCATGAACGCACCAAACATATTGAGGTCGATTGTCATTATGTTCGTGATGCCATTAAAGATGGTCTTATTGACCCGAGTCATGTGTCTACCACGGAGCAACTTGCGGACATTTTCACCAAAGCACTTGGAAAAAGTCAATGTCTCTACTTACTTGGCAAGTTGGGAATTTGCAATCCGCATGCTCCAACTTGAGAGGGGGTATTGAACGTTGTATATAGGGTTGCTCTATGTGTTGTATAGTTGGGCCTAAGACCTTTGTTGTTATGTAATCATAGGATGTATATAAACTCTTCCTTCTACAGTAATACAACAACACACAAATCATTAAACCCTCATAACTTGTCAGAAAGGAAAGCGAGATAGTCTAAAGATCCAACCGGCCACACTTTGCCAGATTACGGGCACTTTGGAAATCTCTCTTGGAGACTTTCTTACATTCAAGGGAGGGCAACAAGGAAGCTGCCTCCCCACTATTAGTAACTATACTACTTACAAATTTATCACAATTGCTCGAATTTTAAGGGAGGCAATTGCCTCTTTAGAGTCCGTCAAATGCTAGTGGCCGTGTTAAATTTTTGGATCTCCTTATAGCGCTCTCAAAGACTGCATGTTTTTATATCTAATCAATTTAAAAAGTAAATAGTAAGACAATTATCTTTTTACATTCACTTTTCCTTTATTTACATTCTATCCAAGATAATTCTTGTTGATAACATGACATTTATTATACATTTGTGCGTATGTAACTATCTATACACAAGACTATTTTGTTTTCCTCATTTGGTCACTTAAAGCTAGCTATTCAATAAAAGAGCAAATATTAAATGCATCGATACCATTAGTTACAATTAATCATCGAATCCAGAGTTAGGTTGAAGTAGTTGAAGTAGTTGAAAACATTTGGAAGAGTATGAACCTCAATATAATTACTGCAAAGGCGGTTCGAAGTACTACGAACAGTTTGTTGAATGTTTCTCTCTTCCTCTGTCTCTTGTGTGTACTAGTTATTGACTAGCTGTTGATGACTAGATGTACCTTAAATTTTTGCAGAAAAACATGTGAGAAGATGGCCCATAATACCGATGATGATAGTAATATGTTCAGTTCACCTTATTTTTGCTTATTTCAGATCAGATCAGATTAGATTAGATCAGACCAGATCAGATCAGATAAGTTCAGATCAGATAAGTTCAGATTAGTTCAAATCAGATCAGATAAGTTCAGATTATGCTTATATTTTAAAACTTATTATTATTATTATCATCATCATGATTATTATGATTATTAGTAATACTAATGCTATTATTGTTATTGTAATAATTATTATTATTGTTGTTGTTATTATTATTATTATTAATATTACTTTATACAATTACTATTACTATTAAGATTACTATTTACTAGTACATTTGTTAAAAAAGATTATTATTATTGTCGTTGTTGTACTTATTAATTATTAGTATTGGTAATTATTATTAATGTCGTTGCTATTATTATAAATGTCATTGATATCACTATTTGAAGCTATTTGTGTTCAAGAAGAAGAATGTTCTTTTGGCATTTGTAAGTGTTCTTTTTTATATTTATTCTAATTAATAATTTTGATATGTGATGTTCTTTTTGATGTTGTACATGTAACGAACATGACAATAGTATATGATGTTTATTTTTTAAAACAATTTTGGTAGAATAATATAAATTATATATTACTAGTTTATATAAAACATGAGTAGCATGGGATAACCTAATGGTGTTGTCATCACGTTCAAATTTTTCCCTACAAAGGATTTCAACTTATCTTTAAAAACAAAGTTTATATAGAACAAGACAACGATATAAGAAGAATATTTAACTATTTTGTTCAAGATCATATGATTATATATATTTATAGGTTTATTTATAATAAAAAGGAATAATTTATTGATATAACAAAGAACACGTTGTTAGTTAAATCCAAACATGTCATCAACATAAAAATAACATCTATCTTTTATTTTTAAAATGTTTTTTTTAATATCATTATATGTTCTTTTAATTACTAGCTAAATTCTTATTATTAACGGACCTTGAACATGAGTGTTCTTTTATTTTTAATTTTTTTGGGTCCCTTTCGGGTTTTCAAAAATCGTGGTAAGATGAATTTTTTTTTCTGCACGGTTCGCACGTATTCTTTGGGTCACTCACCTAAAGACCCAACAAGCCCTAACCCCCTTCCCCACCCACAACAATATTGAAATATATGTTTCCACCAAGATTTGAACCTTGGTCTTCCATGTGGGAGGTAAGAAGCCATACCATTGGACCCAAGAGTCCTTAGTCTTTTATTTTTAATTGTATGTTCATATACTAATGTGCTCTTTTAAAAAAAAAAAACTAATTATGCTATAATAATAATAATAATAATAATAATAATAATAATAATAATAATAATAATAATAATAATACTATTATTATTATTATTATTATTATTATTATATTATTATTATTATTATTATTATTATTGAAAGTTGTGCATAGTAATAAAATAATAGTAATAGTAATACTAGTAATGAAATACAAAGTAATAATAATATTAGTAATAATATGTTTTTTAAAAGTTAATTTCAGATCAGATCAGTTCAGATCAGATCAGATCAGAAAAAATAAGTTCAGATCAGATAAGTTCAGATCAGAAATAAGTTCAGATCAGATAAGTTCAGATCAAAAAATTTTAGGTGAACTAAACATAGCCTAACTCATGCAATCATGCTGCCTCCCTTGTAAAGCTGACCACATCAAGTGTCCTTACATTAATTTTTCCATTAAAGACATAACTTGACTGCTTGTTTAGTTGTTTAGTTGGACATTTAGAAGCATGAGAACTATAATTACTAAAAAAGTGATAGAACACATAGTTGTATGGTTGAGAAAAACACATGTATCAAATAGCATCTTCTATAAAATTCCTACTTCCTACAAAATACACTCTTCAATAATCAAGTAAACTTCCAATGGTTGTAAGACCCTTCTTCCACCCATGTGATAGGAGTTCGATTCTCATCCCTTGCAAGAAGGATCCCCAATATCCCCCTCCTTGCAAGGGAATTCTCCTTACCTTTTAAAAAAGAAAATAAAAAAATTACAAAACAAAATACTACACTATCTGAAATACACAACTACATAAGAAAAGTAACTTATGACTTCTTATGTTCACGATCCAGTAAAGTATATGAAAGGAGCAAATAAACCAAAAGATTGGTTAATTCTTCTTCTACATGTTAAATCTTAAAGAAAATGAATATACACGCGTATGTCGTAAGGGTTACCCAAGAATGAGGAGATTTCAAACTTCTTAGAAAGTGCAAAAGTATGAGAGAGAAATTGAAAAAGTGGAGTGAGAAATTAAAAAGTGAGAGATAAACTAAAAAGTGGGTTAAAATATTAAAAAGTGGATGACATGGGTGGAAAATAGGAGAAAGTAGATGTGACATGTTATCAAAAATAGAAAAAACAACAGTGTGTAGATTAAAAAGAAACGGACCAAAAAAAAGGTGTGTAGATTAAAAAGAAACGGAGGGAGTAATTGTCAATAATAGGAATAACTCCTCACGTAGGCTAATAAGGTGGATATGTTTTCTCACGTTCTTTAATATAGAACAACTCACATGTCTTCAACAACAAGAGATTGAACACTTCATGGGCTTGCAATTATATTGCATGCAGACTGAAGTTATTTCAAACCCAACCGCATGCCAGCTACTATTTCCAAATTAGGTATATGAGCATACAACATACCAATAATCTGTTACTCCACATATAGCTGGAAGAAAGACAAGAGGTCTTATATAACATGATTAGTGGACATTCAAAATTTTAAATTTATAAGATTTATGTTAATCAACCTTCATGGCTTCTTTCCTAGACCCTAAAAAATGGTGGTAACTTAAGAAAAAAATTTATTATATATAAATATATAATAATAAATAATTAAAAATAAAAAAATAAAATTAAAAAAAAAATATAATTTTAAAAAAAATAAAATTTGCTAATTGTCCCTTGCTTGTCGTCCAAAATATTAAAATTTCATATATTTGTACTGCATCAAAATGGTTTGCATTATTATATAATACCCATAAGCAAGTAGGCTAATTTGGGTGCAATAGACATTATTATTCATGAACTTGAATTATGATTCATACCCATATATTCTAATATTGGAAAGCTAGTAAAGTTATCTACCCCTATATAAGTAGGTTCTGTCATGACTCATGAGAGACCAATAAACAGTACCTCAAGCAATAAAAACATCAGTATTATTCATTCATATAGTAAGTAGGAGCACACGTTCATCTTAATCTTAGATAAGATGGCTAACTCCATGGAGCTAAATACCAACATTGTAGGCATTTACACAGCAACAACAAGAAAGATAACTGAGCCACGATTTTCACACAAGATATCAATCCCCAATGACCATGCATTATTAAATAATGATGATGATCATCATTATGGGATTTTGCAAAAGCGAATGCATATCATTCTTTGTTACCAAAAGCAAAGTAGTGAAGATTCTGGGTGGCATCTTGGGGGATGGATCAAAGAATCCTTAGGCAATGCATTGGTGAATTACCCGATTTTGGCTGGGAGACTTCTAAAATCCGAATCCGATCAAGGAAGTTTAGAGATTGTATCAAATGATAGTGGTGTGAGATGTGTTGAAGCAGAATTGCCACTCAGTTTGGTAGATTTTCTTCAGTTAAAGGAGAAGAACAATGAAGTTGAAGGCAAGCTTGTTTATTGGAATGATGTTGATGAAACTAATCCTCAATTTTCTCCACTCTTCTATATTCAGGTAACTAATTACTCCCTCCGTAAGTGGTTATATTACATCTCTTCAACAAGTTTGGTAACATGCATATATAACAACCCTGTTGTTATGATGGAGACGTACTTTGAGTTATGTCCATCACTTATCTTGTTTGATGTCTTTTTGCTTTCAATTAATGAAGTTCTACACATCAAACGTGTTGTAAGATGAATTTGATTTGATCTTGTCTGATTATATCTTGTTTTTCTTTAATACTTGCTGCAGATACCGTTTGGCCTTCAATTAATGAAATTTCTCTTTTAAAAAAATGTCCACCACTTATCTTATAAACTATAGGTGCGTCATTTAGTTAGAACTGAGTTGTACTCGTATTGATATGGATACTGGTATGACACAAATACTCCGATCCATGAGTACTTGCTTATTTGTCATACTTTGATCTAGTTTTGTTAGTCTTTTTCTACTTTTTTTTATACTTTGGAAAAGGTTTTTTTTTTTGATCTTATGGAATTTTTAAATTAAAATGTTTGCATATTCTCTTGAAAAACTTTCAAATCCCTCATCTTAAATTATTATGTAGAAGTAGTATTTAGTTATTTATTTTACCTAAAATTGTATCCTCTATTTTCGAACTAACACATTTTATATCCATTTCGTATCCATTTCCATTTTACGTATCTGATCCCGTGCAACCTTATTGTCATATGTGACTGTAATTGAGCCTGGAATTTCTTAATTTTGATATTTAAGTGGAATTTATTATTATTTGTTTATTCTATAAACCTTTAATCTTTCCTCCATTTTCAGGTGACAAACTTCCAATGTGGGGGATACTCAGTTGGGATAAGCTATAACCTTCTCTTAGTTGACCCTTTTTCCATGGCAGAGTTCCTCAACAGATGGACAGAAATTCATAGAAGCATGGCCTATGAAAGTGAAGTTCCAAGACCACCCTTCTTCCATACGGTTAATTTTAAACAAAAGGAGTGCTCTTCATCACTGCACTCAATTAGCAGCAGTTTAACCTCCAAAACTATGATTTTCAACATTTTTACAGATGACAAATTAAATTCAGGGAATCAAACTTGCATATATTTTGTGTTACTTTGCCTAGAGGAGGCAGAGAGCAAATTTGGTAGCAAAATAAGCTCCACTTTCACATTAATTATTATTGAACCAAATGGTAATACCAAAGTTGAAATTTTGTCAAAACAAAGAAATTTTGCCAAAACAAAGAACTTGGGGTCTGATCTTAATTCTGTAAGTTCGGAACATTTAAGCATCAATTATGAAGTTGTTTTCCATAGGGAAAATGCACCGATTGATGCTTCACATTGGATTGCTTGTGATGCCCTTGAAGGGGTGGTCTTGGTTGTAATTTCATCCCCAAGTGAGGGCAAATCTGGCATAAAGGTTTACATCACTATACCTATTGATCAAAGAATTTAAATCTTAGGTTTTTCTTCTAATATCCAAATTACTGAGTTCATTCATCATACACACGGGTGTATCATGTGCATGATACACCCAAACTAATGCGGGATCATTTGGAACTCTCCTTTTTAGGCTCATTTGGATTATTTCAAATGAACAATGAGTAGAAAAATAGCCTTGTGTATACCATCCTTACAGTACACTTGGGCGTATATATGATAAAATTTGTATCCGATTACCCGTCTCACTTAATGTTTCATCTGATATATCATGTCCTTTTATCTTATTATTACATCTAGCTTTGAAAATGTATTTCTAAGAGATTTATATTGATGTAACAAGTAGAGAGAAGTTTAGTATCATGGTTCCCCAGTTCCTATACGTTTCTCTAAATTAGCAAATTTAAAGTGTTCTTATTAATTATTTTGTGTTTGTATGAAGATTAATAAGAGGTGTTATGTGCAATGATAGGACGATACGAGTTTTGCGCAATCTCAAACTGATATTCATCCTCTGGTGTATATCAAAGGAATCTTGGCAAATTATGAATATTTATATACATCATATTACCATCCAACATCTGTAAATTAATATGTAATATTCATTTGTAATAAATTTATACATGACGAAATACATACAATAGGTACTTACATATACAACATTATTTCTCCAAGGTACAACATTAATTTTTTTCTTTTGTTTGTTGAACAAGATCAACATTAATTTTTGAATATAGATCACTTATAAACTAATATACAATAATCGTAAATTAATACACAACATTCATTGATTCTTATAAAATAGTTCAATTTATTCACGACATTGCCACTGATATGTGCATGCTTGATACATATCGGTTAGTGATTTGGCATTTATCAGACAATCCAACCTTTTTCTTTAACTTCCAGTTTCTCCTTCTCTTTTTTTTTTCAATTTATCATTTTTCACTTATGCATCTTATTTCAAAAGAATAGATCAACGTTTTGTGTCCATGGGTTCGACCTTGACCCAACCCAATTTAATAAGTTAATCTATAGATTTCTCGGATCCTAGTTAGATTGGGCTCGCTAGATGAGTAGTTCTGGACTCCTAAGATCATACTTTACAAGATGATGTGCTACACTTTTTAATTTCCATCTCTTTTCACCCGAGACCAAACCAAAAATGTGAAAGAGTCAGACTAACATGAGCGAAATCTTCTAAAACAGAATGAGTTTCAGAAAGCAATTAAGCAAGGAGTAGTACAAGTAGCAACGTCATTCAATTTACGTGAAAAAAGGAAATAACATTAAGGCTATGTTCAGTTCACCTTATTTTTGCTTATTTTAGATCATATTAGATCAGATCAGACCAGATCAGATCAGATTAGATCAGAAAAAATAAGTTCAGATCAGATAAATTCAGATCAGATCAGATAAGTTTAGATTATGCTTATATTTAAAAACTTATTATTATTGTTATTATTATCATGATTATTAGTATTACTGTTATTGTAATAATTATTATTATTGTTGTTATCATGATTAAGGCTATTATTGTTATTATCATGATTAAGGCTATTATTGTTATTGTAATAATTATTATTATTGTTGTTATTATTATTATTATTATTATTATTATTATTATTATCATTATTATTATTACTATTATTATTAATATTACTTTATACGATTACTATTATTATTAATATTACTATTTACTAGTACATTTGTTCAAAAAGATTATTATTATTGTCGTTGTCGTACTTATTAATTATTAATATTGGTAATTATATTTAATATCGTTGCTATTATTATATTTGTGTTCAAGAAGAAGGATGTTCTTTTGGCATTTGTACGTGTTCTTTTTTATATTTGTTCTAATTAATAATTTTGATATGTGATGTTCTTTTTGATGTTGTACATGTAACAAACAAGACAATAGTATATGATGTTTATTTTTTAAAACAATTTTGGTAGAATAATATAAATTATATGTTACTAGTTTATATAAATCATGAGTAGCATGGGATAACCTAATGGTGTTGTCATCACGTTCAAAATTTCCCCTACAAAGGATTTCAACTTATCTTTAAAAACAAAGTTTATAAAGAACAAGACAACGATATAAGAAGAATATTTAACCATTTTGTTCAAGATTATCATATGATTATATATATTTATAGGTTTATTTATAATAAAAAAGAACAATTTATTGATATAACAAAGAACATGTTGTTAGTTAAATCCAAACATGTCATCAATATAAAAATAACATCTATCTTTTATTTTTAGAATGTGTTCTTTAAATAGATTTTGTATGCTTCTTTCAAGATATGTTCTTTTGTTAATGTCATTATATGTTCTTTTCATTACTACCTAAATTCTTATTATTAACGGACCTTGAACATGAACAATATTTTTTTTTCACCTAAAATGTGTATTCTTTTATTTTAAATTTGTTTTGGACCCCCTTTCGGGAACCCCGTGGTAAGATGAATTTCCTCTGCGCTACCCTAGCACAGGGTCACTCACATAGAGACCCAACATGTAACACCCCGTGTTTTTTATACCTATTTAGTAATTATTTATATTATGTTAGTTTGTAGAAAAAAATATAATTTAAAATATTATATTATTAAATATATTTTGTTTCACTCCTATTGACTTTACCTTAGAAGGAGTAATAGTATTTGGCTAACCTATAGAGTTAATGAGCTGTTTTCAGAAACAAGAGTATAAGTTTGATCATTTGAGTAATACTTTAAGTTTCGGGACGAAACTTATTTTAAGGGGGGTAGATTGTAACACCCCGTGTTTTTATACCTATTTAGTAATTATTTATATTATGTTAGTTTGTAAAAAAAATATAATTTAAAATATATTATATTATTAAATATAGTTTGTTTCACACCTATTGACTTTACCTTAGAAGGAGCCAAAAATAAATTCCTAGATTTACTAGGTTAACTACCCAATACGTATCATATACTCCTAGTATTATAAGGAGACTAAGAGAGAGAAAGTAGAAACAAAGAAAAGCAATAAAGGAAAAGAAAGGAGGGTTGTACAGCATTCAAAACCCACGACCTTCATTCCATATTTTCTTCAACCTTTGGCTTCAATACTTCATGAAAGCTAAGGAAAAAAAAAATTACCAACCAACATCACACTTCAACGGTGTTCGGCCTTCTTCAGTATTTTTCTCGTCTTTGTGTGCTTTTCAAGGAGGAGATTGGGTTATTTGGGCTTGCGGGTTCGGGTCGTGAATCAAATCAAAGAGTGATTTTGGGGTTCCTTTTATAGAATAATTCCACCCTATTACCTTCCCTAAATCAAGTAAGATTCTTTGTCATGTTTTAATTTCAATTTTAGCTTAATTTCGGATTGGGGTTTTGTTAGTTTAGGGTTCTTGAGATAAATTGAATTGGGGGTTTTGATTTTAATTGCTTTGGTGTGGAATTGAATGAATATAATGTTTATTTAGGTGTTTAGTAGTTAGTTTAGATTAATGGAATGTTAAGTAAACTTGTTGTTCAAAGAAATTTGTAGTGTAGTTCGTATAAATTACCTGTCAGTTTCGTAAAATGCAGTTTTAAGCAGTTTCTGGGCATTTTTAGCAAAAGTACGATTTCACAAAAGTTGCTCGTATTGAAATTTTATCCAAGATAGGCTCAAGAAACGTTTGATTTGGATCTCGTATGAGGAAGTTATGTCCATTTTAAGTTTCTGCTGAAATTAATAAATTGTATATTAGGTTCGAGTGTTTTAAGTTTGAATGTTTTCATGTGAATGTTTCCTAATGAATTTTGGAGTACCTAAATATAGATTATGAAACTTAAGTGTTGGTTTTATATAAACTAAGAGAGATTTTTAGTATTGTTAGTATTAGTTATGTCATTTGAAGTAAGAGGCTCATATTTTATAAAACTAGAGTTAGTTAAAGCTCATTACTAGTTAGCCAAGTCTATTATTATTTATTGAATACATATATGTTATTATGTAGCTTTTCAGTTCACTAAAGAGTCGTTTTGGAGATGGTTGTTTTGATGTGATTCGTAAGAAGTAAGATTCCTTACTCAAATCTTTAACAGTTATGAGAAAAGTCTACAAAAGATAACTTTCATTGTTACGAGAAAAGAATATAAAGGTATGTATCTCTCTTGAGTTGAGATTGGTTTGAATAGGAGGATGTTCCTCCTAATACAAACAGTTTGTTTTCAAACCTTGAATTATAGAATAGTTACAGAAATAGATTTATGGATAGTTTTATGTTTTTGAAACGGTTGGGATTGCCTTTGTGGCGTCTCAAGGAATTGGAACTTTGTCGGGATGGTCTCGACATTTCAGAATAGTTGGGGGTACGTTGATCGGTACCTCGGACTTAGATCTTCTGCTACGGTTTGGCCGTTTGTGGGGTGTGCACACTAGGGGTCTTCGTCTATAAGTTATCCGGAGGGCCTAGCTAGCCCAAAGGCAAGGAAAGTTTGTTCCATTCCATAGATTTTATAACTCCCTCTTTGTGAAGGTAAAGGAAATAAAGGATTTGTTTTATGGAAAATAAAGAAAGGATTTGATTTAGAAAGGAATACAAGAAAAAGGTTTTATAAAGCTTGCTACTTATTATTTTGATTCAAAAGAAGATGATTTGTAGGATATATTATTATCCTACCTGCATATATGTTTGGCTTTATTGTATGAATCTTGCTCGGCCCGGTTTAGGCGATACTACATGCCCGATATGTTTAGGTACATGAAGATCTTACATGTTGGGTGTGGGGTGTGGGCTGAGAGCAACGTTCCACCAACTTTTACTAGTTAAAGTTATAGTAGTTCTTTATCCGCTGCACTATTTATGTATACATATTATCATTTTGGGATTTAAGGTTGTAATATTAATTCACCTAAACCTTTACTTGACTGGACTGTAATAGTTTAGTTAAGTTTTGTTTTGACTTAGATTCAGTCTACGTAGCTTATCCTTAACGGTTATTCTCGCAATAACTGTGGAATAACACTTTTGGAATTTTGGGAATTTTACATGGATATGGATCCTTTTGAGCTGGACAAGGATTATTGAGAATTAGGAGTGCTGGTTTTATTGAAGGAGTTTTATAATTGGACGCGAGTCCTAAATTAAATTTTAGGCAGTCCATGTTTCAGACGTAGCTCTGCCGATTTTTCTGTAGAATTTTAATATCATTTAACTTAGATAGTAACTCGAAATTCAGGGGTGTTATAGTTGGTATCAGAGCCAACGGTTCGAGTTTATGGATAGAGCCTAGAGTTGAGCTTAGAATGGTCTAGAGGATGAGCCACCAGTTTAGAGCCAAGGTGTAGGGTCTTAGGTTTGCCCTACAGGTTGTCCTTGAGTTGTGGCCTAGGATTGAGACCTAGAGTTGTGACCATCGGTTTAGTACCTATCGGGATCTCCAAATTCCTTTGTTTATTTTGAAACTATGTTTTTAGGAGAAAGTATCTCTCCCTACGTGATTGTTCATCACCATTAAGGCCACCAGCGGTCGGGGTGCGTGTTAATGATGAAGAATAATGTACGAAAGTTTTAATCATTGTTTTGATTGGAAGTTGGATCCATCCCTACCTGGAGGTAGATTTTTGTAGCCTAGTAGGTTGTGCCTAGAGTTGTAACCTTGAGGTTGTGACCTTAAGTAAGACTAACTAAATGAAAGTATTAAAATTTGAAAGCCGAGGTAAGATTGAGTTATGGGAAGTAAGGGATTACATGTGGTTGTTGTGTATGGTAGTTGTTGTGGATCCCTCTTATGTGGAAGTTTGACTTGATAACGTCAACGAGTTTGGTAAGTGTGGAACTAGTTGAGTTCTATGTTTGATTCAAGTTTAGTTGTGCTTGCTTCCATGTTTGGAATGATTGACTAGTAAAGGAAAATCATTTCGAGTATATCCTTGTTTGGTTGTGATTTTAAGTTGGTGCATAGCCGAGAGTGTGCTATAAGTTCAAGTTTAAGTCACCTAATGCGAAATTTAGTTTAATTTGTTTTCGGGAACTCTAAGGTGACATTCCGTCTTGATATTAATCTCTATCGTCACGTATTTCATTTAAGTATCTAGCTCGTCGGGTTTTATGTTCGCATTAGGACGAACTATTATAGTGGATAACAGTGAGCCTTATTCCATTTAAAGTGGCACTCCCTTTTATTTTCATTTATTTTTTTATTTTATTTTTATTTTTTGCTCTTGTGTGTATTGTTGTGTTAGACCCACCCATCTCCAGTACTTTGTCCATCTTTTGGCCTTGAGAATGTTTAGTGATTAGCTACTTGATTCTTAAATTGCAAACTAATTGAGTTACGTGATGGCATATACAAATTGTAGTTGGTGTGAATTGTTAATTGAAAACCTTATAGGGAATTGTTTGGTTATGTCTTGGATATGCTAGTCTTGTTGACTAAGTGCTATGAATTGACTTGTTAGTGTATGATTGTGCGTTGAGGCTATTACAAGAGTTGAAACTCAAGTTATTAGCTCTCTTGGTCATGCCTGTAGACCTTGTTTAGAGTCATGAGATGACTATCTTCTGTAAGTTGACGTATTCTATTGACTTTCATGGAGTATTCATAGTGTATAGCTAAAGGAAAAAGGAATTAGTCCAAGTGGGTTGGTTTCTCGTAGCAAACCTGTGTGTAGTCAAAGTCAGCTCATAACGTGTTAAGGGTCAACCGTTTGACCCTGGTAAAGTATTACTGTTTATTTGTCTGTGTCAAGGAATCGATGAGACCATTATAGAACAACTAGCAACTGCCATGTATCTAGTAAGGCTATGGAGTGGTGACATATGCAAGGCATAATGTCAAATCGAGTCATGTCGATGGTGGGATGCGTAGGTCCCCGTTGTGTGATTTGTTTAGTGGTGATCAAAGTCTAATAACACTAAAATGGTTAGCGAGTCTAATGTACATTGGTTTAATGAAGAGAGTCTCTTCTCATTGAGTTTAATGTTAGGAGTACAAGTTGAAGTAATCTAACTCTTTGGTTTAAAGTCATTTCAAAGTTCTTGATTGGTAGTCACTAATCTTAAATGACAAGCTACAAGTCCCTCAGTTTCTTGCACTTGTCTAATGAAATGACTGTAGTTGGGGAGTTATAGTTGTACCATGTTAATTGGTTAAGAACCCCGAGATAACTTGGTTATAACTTATAACAAGCTCTCCTTTGTGTCGCCATAGGGTGTTAGACGCTCATTTAAAGTTGAACAAATCGTCGTTAATGAGCTAGAGGCCATTAGGAATGGTTTAATGTGCGCCAAACTCAATTTACTTAAGTGTCCGAATAATGATACTAAGTTATCATAGTGGTCCAAGTGTGTAATTGATTAATTTGATTAAGTTTTAAGTGAGTAAGGGTTAAGTTTATCATGTCGAAGGTCTATGACTAGTCGTTTGAGTTGAAACTAATGAATTTAATAGAAACTAAGGAAGTATACTAGACCATATCTATTTCATGAACCTTGAGAAGTGAGTTTAAGTTAACTCTTGATTGCTATGCTTGGAATGTTGAGTATCGGTATGCAAGGGTAATACCACTATTATTGTTGATGGAGTCGTTAGTTTATGTGATTCACGTATCCTTGCATGACTTGAAATTTTATTTCGTAAAACTATAGTGCGTGAACGGTTTATGATGTGTTATGAATGTATGTTAGTTTTGAGACATGGTTTAAAAAGGACTTTTGTATAAAGTAGCTTTAGTTTCATGTAAATAGAGCTTATCATTCTCTGTAGTACCTTAGTAGCTCGATTTGGCCCTGTTTGGTCAACGAGTAAGTTACCCTGTCAAAGATTATGTGAAAGTGTTCAATTTGTTTGTGTAGCGTGTGAAAGTAATTTAGCAATGTTTCAATTGAGATTGTGGATTCATTCTCGAATTGATCTAGAAATGGTTTTTTTTCCTACAACGATTTGAGTGAATTTTGGAAAAGTTAAGAACACGTTTTTGAAAAAGTTTTGAAAGGGGCAAGTCTCCCACGGATTATGAGCCTCTTATTTCAAATGACATAACTAACTAATACTAACAATACTAAAAATCTCTCTTAGTTTATATAAAACCAACACTTAAGTTTCATAATCTATATTTAGGTACTCCAAAATCCATTAGGAAACATTCACATGAAAACATTCAAACTTAAAACACTCGAAACTAATATACAATTTATTAATTTCAGCAGAAACTTAAAATGGACATAACTTCCTCATACGAGATCCAAATCAAGCGTTTCTTGAGCCTATCTTGGATAAAATTTCAATACGAACAACTTTTGTGAAATCGTACTTCTGCTAAAAATGCCCAAAAACTACTTAAAACTGCATTTTACGAAACTGACAGGTAATTTATACGAACTACACTACAAATTTCTTTGAACAACAAGTTTACTTAACATTCCATTAATCTAAACTAACTACTAAACACCTAAATAAACATTCTATTCATTCAATTCCACAACAAAGCAATTAAAATCAAAACCCCCAATTCAATTTATCTCAAGAACCCTAAACTAACAAAACCCCAATTCGAAATTAAGCTAAAACTGAAATTAAAACATGACAAAGAATCTTACTTGATTAAGGGAAGGTAATAGGGTGGAATTACTCTATAAAAGGAACCCCAAAATCACTCTTTGATTTGATTCACGACCCGAACCCGCAAGCCCAAATAACCCAATCTCCTTGAAAAGCACACAAAAAAACGAGAAATTAACACATCTTGATTTGAGGTTATGTTTTAATTTTTTTTCCCAAATTAGTATTGTTAATGGCTCTAGATTTTTTTTTTTTATTGGATCTATGTATTTCAAGGTGTAAATTTGTAATTATAATTTTTTTTCCTCATAATTTATTGTAAATTGGTTCCTTTAATGGTTGGAGATGTATTTTTAGGTTTTTTGTTTGTTTGTTGATCGATTTTTTTGGGTTCCAATTTTTTTAATTTCATTTTCCGTTTTGTGTTAATCGATTTTTATGATGGGTTAATTTTTGAGAGGAGGGTGCAAAGGTTTTCTCTCCCATAATGCGTGTCATGATTCATGAATCGGCACCCAATTTTTTAATTTGTAATATTCGCCATTTAAGGCCGCATACACCGTTGAAGTGCGCATGTTGGTCTGGTAATGATTTTTTTCTAGTGTTAGCTTTCAAGAAGTATTGAAGCCAAAGGTTGAAGAAAATATGGAATGAAGGTCGTGGGTTTTGAATGTTGTACAACCCTCCTTTCTTTTCCTTTATTGCTTTTCTTTGTTTCTACTTTCTCTCTCTTAGTCTCCTTATAATACTAGGAGTATATGACACGTATTGGGTAGTTAACCTAATAAATCTAGGAATTTATTTTTGACTCATTCTAAGGTAAAGTCAATAGGTGTGAAACAAAATATATTTAATAATATAATATTTTAAATTATATTTTTTTTTTACAAACTAACATAATATAAATAATTACTAAATAGGTATAAAAACACGGGGTGTTACACAACAAGCCCCAACCCCCTCCCCCACCCACAATAATATTGAAATATATGCTTTTACCAAGATTTGAACATTGGTCTCCCATGTGGCAGATAGGAAGCCATACCATTGGACCCAAAGAGTCCTTAGTCTTCTATTTTTAATTGTAAGTTCATATACTAATGTGTTATTTTCAAAAAAAAACTAATTATGCTATTATTATTATTATTATTATTATTATTATTATTATTATTATTATTATTATTATTATGTTATCTATATTATTTTTATTATATTATTATTGTTATTATTGTTATTATAATATTATTTATATTATTATTATTATTATAAAATTATTATTATTATTATTATTATTATTATTATTATTTAAAGTTGTGCATAGTAATAGTAATACTAGTAATGAAATACAAAGTAATAATAATATTAGTAATAATATGTTTTGTAAAAGATAAGTTCAGATCAGATCAGTAAATTTAAGGTGAATTAAACATAGCCTAAGAGTTGATGCCATGCAGAAAAGGGAATAGAACATCAACTTGGGACCAATTATACTTTTTAGTTTTTATTTTAGTCGGATTGCTTGCTCAAATCCAACATAAATTAGTTCAAGTGATCGAGTAATTGAGTAGGTTTGGAGCTGATTCCTGTCTAAGTCATATCAGTAGAATACAAGTATAAGAAATAACAAATAAATGAAAATCTGTCATAAATTAAATTACCTTATAAAATACACACTTTTTGAGAGAAATTAGTTATTGGGTCTAGACTCTAGACGACGCTCCAGATACTTTTGTATGTTGCATTTTCAATAGTTTCAGAAAAGTAAATTCTTCATAAAGTTCATTATCATTTTGGACGATTACAAAGTCCGGAGCAAGGACTGAATTGTGGAGAGCTTCAGTTACAAAATATTGACTGCCTACTTATTCTCCTGAACATACAAACTTGATTTGCATTATTGGATTCTTAAAAGAAGGACTTACCTTTACTTGGGATTCGAAAAGGCCTAACTGCTTAGTGTTTGATAGAGATGATAGAGCACGCTCAGAGGATTTGGAAGAGCTTGTCGCTGTGTGTCTGCCATGGACAATCTACATAGAAGCTTTTTTTCCTTTAAGGAGGGAGAAGCCATGGAAGACTCTCTTTCTTTTTGTAATATGAAGGATGGTAGTGCTTAGCTCATGAATAATTAAATGAATATAATAATAATAATAATAATAATAATAATAATAATAATAATAATAATAATAATTATTATTATTATTATTATTATTATTATTATTATTATTATTATTATTATTATTATTATTATTATCAAGATTGGATTTCTTTGTATATGACTATTGCTTTAATTTTTTTTATAACGTCGGATGAAGTATTTGGGATTTATTTATAATAAAGAGATATAATTTATATTATTATTAAAACGTGTGAGGAACGTTTGATGCCCGCCACGTGTCACCAAACTCCACACGCTAATATGGTGTCACGTGTGGGGATCAAATCCTATTAAACAATTTTTTCCGTAGCCTTAAAAGCAAGCTAATGCGTCACCAAACTCCACATGCTGACTTGGTGCCACGTATGGAGATCAAATCCTATTAAATAATTTTTTTCGTAGATTGAAAAGCAAGTTGCCATGTCATGGCGCCATGTTTAGGAGTGACATTTTGTCACAAAATAAGTCATAATTTGCCAATTTGGTGGTTGGATCATGCCTTATTAAGTAAGGGGTCAAGAGTTCGAGTCCTCTTATAACTATTTTCTTCACTTTATATTTGAGCAACAAATGAATATTTTAAATAATGATGTGGCACCTATGACATGACATAATGTACTTCCTCCCTTTTTTGTAGATGACCCGTTTTGACTTTTGACACTATTCACATATGTGACTTTGACTATATTTTGTGATTTGTACTTGAGAAGAAATATAGTCATGTGGGAGCTTATTTGTTAGATTCGTCTCAATGTATATTTCCCAAATATTAACTTCTTGTAATTTTTGCTTAATTATAATTAAAGTTATAAAAGTTCAAAATAGTGCATTGGCAAGTGTGACCGCAGGAAATGGGTCAACTAAAAAAAACAGAGGAAGTATGCATATGAGAGGGAGGGGGTGACACGTGGCGGATTACAAATCTTCCCAAGCGTTTTTAGTAATATACATTGATATTGATATAAGTTATCTTTAGTTTTCAGTGACAAACTAACTTATACTCCATCCCTTTATTTTTAAATAGATACTCCATTGTGACTTCACACAATTTACATTCTCTATCTAACCATATATTTCTAGATAAGTATAAAACTCAATATTAGCATACAAGGTATTGTTGATTTTATCTTCACGTATATTTCAAAATACCAATTATATATTAACTTTTTAGTAACGGATAATTAGAACTATTAATAATCAAAGTTGGGCATTGCAAATGTGTAAATCAAACGGAGTATTTATTTAAAAAGGAGGAAGTATGGCTTTTTAGCTGTAAATATATACCATTAAATTGAATCCGGTGTATTTGACCAATTTTACCAACATTGACCGTCATGTGACAAGCAATTATATTAATTTTCTTCACTTTTATTCCTTTTCAATTTGATTTTCGGATTAAACTAATGGACCAACCTAAAATCTAAAGAAATTTGAACTGAAAATCACAAAATAAAGAAATAAGAGGAGAAAGTAGCATATTTGAAAAAACAATAGGTCATGTGCTTGGTACATAATACACTATTAGAAGATAATTCAGATATTATGTGATATGTTTAGGAAACAAATGATTCCTATCTTTTAGCATAGGATTTTTCCTAATATGCTTAGACTTGTCTTCTATCTTTGAGTGGTATATAAGCCACGACTATGAATGAAAAACCCGAAGCTTTTGCATCTAATCTATCATGGTATCAGAGCCATAATTTTTTTTCAGCAAAATTCTACTAACCTCTACATCACCATGGCTGGCGATGAGGATGTGTCGCCACCTCCTTCTACCAAACTTGCCTATAACTCTGCGTTCTTCCTCGGTCCTCAAGATCGACCGGGAGATTTTATCACTCCTATTCGACTCAAACTTGACAACTTTGATGATTGGTCTCACTCTATTCGTGTAGCACTCACGTCTCGCCGAAAATTCGGTTTCCTTGATGGCACCATTAACACTTGTTCTCCTCCTTGTACTAAGGATGATTGTGTGACTATTCATTGTATGTTAGTTTCTTGGTTAATGAATAATGTTGATTCAGAAGTAAAATGTATGCTTTCTCACTACGATGATGCTAAGAAATTGTGGGATGATCTTCATGAGCGTTTTTGCCTTGTTAATAGGCCGCAAATTCAACAGATTAAAGCCGATATTAATAAGTGTGAACAACCCAAAACCATGCCTGTGGCTATATATTACAGTAAACTCTCATTGTTATAGGATGAACTCGATCGCCACAAACCACTCATCACATGTACTTGTGGTAAATGTACTTGTGACGTCGAGAAACATAATGCGGTTCGTCATGAGGGAGATCGGCTTCAACAGTTCTTACTCGGCCTTTGCTCGGAGTATTATGCGCCTCTTCGTTCTACTCTACTATCTAGTGATCCTTTGTCATCTTTAAATCGTGTGTTTCAAGCCATCGCACAAGAGGAGAAGGTACGTGGCTTCTCACGACTCAAAGAGGAATCTCCTCCAGTCCTTGGCTTTGCGGTTCAAACCGAACCTCGCGCTCGTCCTCGTCTCTCTCGTAGTTAGAAGGCTGCTTTGGTGTGCTCTCATTGCCATACCAAAGGACATGATGATACTACGTGCTTTGCTCTTCATGGCACTCCGGACTGGTATATTGACAAATATGGGACGAAGGCCACCTCAAAATCTACCCCATCCTCTTCTTCTACTGCCCGGACTCGTGCTCCAGTTCGTGCCAACAAGGCTGCCACCGAGCCGTCCTCTGCAGCCCCTACGGCACCTCCCAACATTAATGCTGAACAGTGGCAGGCTTTCATAGCCCTGTTCGTTACCACTCCCCCCTAAACCGTCTAAATGGTAAGTGGTAAGTCCTCACAAGTGTGCTTCTTAGATTAGCAAATCGAGGAATATTACAATCTTTATAAAGCACTTTTAACTCACTAGAACTCTGTGCTATGCACTGTGCTATGGGGATGCGTTTTCAGCTCTCTAAAACTTATCAAACTAAATCTGAAAACGTGAGATGTTATTCTGATTTCTATCCCTTATATAATTTATCAATTGAATAAGAATTATCTTCTCCAAGATATGATTATCTTCTTAAATAATTTTTATTTCTAAAATCAAGGGATAAAATCTTTTCTTTTCCAAATTCAAAGATTATCTTCTATTTAATAAAAACTGATTTTTGCTTTCTTTAAAAGATAAAGATTCTCCTTATATTTTGCCAACTAAAAAATCAGATTTCATAAACCAATATTTTCGAAAATCTTTATCAAGAACTTTTATTTACAAATCAGTTTTTTTAAAACTCTTTTTCGAAAATCTCTATAAAAAACGTTTTCTTTAAAATTTAGTTTTTACAAAACCTTTTTATTAAAAAATCTGCATAGAAAATCTTTTGCTTTCAAAACTAATTTTCGAAATGAAAAACTCCCCTTTTTACATTCTTTAGATATAGAAACATGAAATTAATATAATTACCTATTTTCTTAACTCTAAGAAAATAGTTAATCATACTAATTTCATATTTCTAATTTAGCATAAAGTTACAATACGTTAATTACATTGCATGAACATGACTAAGAACAAAACTAGACCTAAGCTTACATATCTTCAAGTTCTTGAGCTATCATGAACATCCAATCTTGATAGTTTTCTTAGATCACTGTTTCATACATACACTTTGTGCTTATCATCATCAAAATGAATTCAGACTTAGAGTCACAACAAATTCCCCCTTTTTGATGATGACAAACACATAATACTTCCTCCTCAAAATATGCACCATTAATCACATTAGTGAAAATAACTCAACATCATTGACATACATTCACAAGTAACATGGTAACCAAGATAACCAAATAACCCAATACTTACACATGAGATAATTTCATTCATTAGTCTAAGTATTATACCCATGTTTCCCCTTTTGACATTATAAAAAAGGAGAGAATCAACATGTTTAATTAGCAAGTCAAAGTGAGATATAGTCAGCAAAATAATGCAAGTAGCTCAAGCAATAGATACTAAGGATGCTGATGCTATGTCATAATCCAACTCACAATCCAAAGTCATTAAGCAAAAAAATAATCCAATTCACAATTCGAAGTTATGAAGCAAGAAATAATTATGAAGGATCATGGCTGATAGCTAAGGAAGTAAGAAAAAGATAGGTAATGCAAGCTTGAAGATTTGAAATAGCAATTGGCTCAAACGTGCTTAAACCTTTCTTTTCAGATTTTCAACTTCCGCAAATAAAAATCATAGGACTTTCTTCACTGTGGCACTGTGTGTGTTTATGTGCCACTGAAAAGTCTACTCCCTTCCAAATATAACTAATCTTCGGATATACTGGAATCCAAAATGATGATATTCAAAACTTTGATATGTGAATTGAACTCTAAGATTTATCTAACACAAGTGCCTTACTCTCCTTGTCTTCTTCTTTTCTTTTTCTTTTCATTTTTTTCTCCTTATTTTTTTTTATTTTTTTATTTTTTAAAGGAGAGTCAGACCATACAATAATACTAGAGTCAATCAATAAGATATCAAAGACAATAAGTTAATTCAGACCTCATTTTCTTTTTGATACATCTCCTGGCACTGTGCCTGCACAATGTGAATCAGTACTTTTCATTCTTTCACGTATTTGATGTTCTTTCCCCATAGATTATCATGAATCAAGATTAAAAGAACTTGTTGAACTTTGGAGCAATGGGTAAGTAAAAGAAGGATAATAGGGAAATGACGATAAGGTGAGACATATGAAAGAAAGAAATAATGAGGCACAAATGTCAAACTCATAAACGGAAAATCAGAATATCAGGTTAAAGATCAAGCTTGCCATATGAGAAAGAATTAACATTTCATAGCTCAATAATTCAGCAACTTAGGATGATATAGTTCATTAGTTCGGCAACTTAGGATCATGACATTAGGACAGCATCATTAGACCATTACGAGTCTTTTTATATCAAGTATACCTTTACTCACAAAGCTTCACACAGTCATGCATCAACACTCCAATTTTACACATCAAAAGAAGAACGACAAGCATGCATAATACCCAACTAATTTCCAATTTTCTCAATTAGTTAAGCAATCTCGAGCTCAAAAGTTCAAGTCATTTATGCCAAAGCCAAGGATTATCTTGTAAAACACTCATGCATATAATTCAACAGAATTACCTCGATCACACAATTGTGATATGCTCAACAAATTGTGTTTCAAACCACTTACCAACATCACATTCTCTATCGAGTGTATTAGGGATTTGTCGACATTTCCAATACCAATTATTTCTCCCTTTTTTTGTCGCCAAATGTAACACACCCACCATGGTGGGCTACTAGTGAAAGGAATTGAGATTTATCATCAATCATATGTCTTGAGCAGCCGCTGTCGAGATACCATAAGCTGCTTCCTCTCACGTTTGCTGGCAAAAAGATCTTTGTTAGTTTTAGGAACCAAATCTGTTTGGGTCCCTTTTTCTTTTGTTGAGCTTCTAACAAGTCTTTTCTAACCAATATTTGATTTACATACTTTACATTTTTCGCAACACCCATTTTCTTGACATTACAGTTATCCATAAGGTGTCCATTCTTTCCACAGAAGGTGCAAATCAAATATTCAGGTAGATCACCATATTCTCTATTACGAAAGTCTCTTTCAAAATTATTGGCACTATGCCTTACACTGTGTCTCTGGTCTGTATATCCTAAACCGATTTTGTTTCGATTGCTAGTTGTACTGGACATATAGTCTATGGCTTTTTGACCAGCGAATCATTTTTCATACATTTTTCGAGCAATAGCCAATTGTGATTCCACGAATTCAACAGAAGTGTTTAAATCGCTATTTATTTTTCTCGAAATTTCCAAATCTCTTTGAACTTTATCAAGTTCATCACTGAACTTAGCATCATGAGGTAGCATAAGTGGAACAATTCTGGATTTTGTCTTGATTACTTCAACTCAGTTAACTCGAGCACAGTGTATGGCACAATGTTGCTAACAACTTCTTTTGCGAGAGACTTTTCGTACCTTAAAGCATTTAACTCAACATTTATCTCTTCAATAGTTTTTTCAAGTTCATCATTCTTTTTCATCAGTCCTTTACAATCCTTAAATAAATCCTTATATTTCAATTCCAACCCAATCTTTTGCTTAGTTAAATTTTTTCACTTCTTTTTTCATGTTTGAAAAATTATCATTCATTTCTTAACAATCATCAATGACATTTCCCAGCAAAGTAACAAGTTGGTTTTTAGAGAGAAGATGTATTGAAGGTTTTAGAGAAAGAAGACTTACGTCGTTGTCTTCCTCCTCATCAAGTGAGGTCGAATTCTTAGCCATAAGATATAAGTGAAAGTCATCCAGGCCCTGTGCCTTCTTCTGAGTTGTCTGTACAACATTTAGACATAATTTTGCTTCACTGCACTATGCCTATGACTGTTCTTCTTGAGAATCCGAATCTCCCCAAACAGCAGCAATCATTGCTTTCTTGAACTTCTTCTTTGGTTGCTCCCTTTTTTCTTTAGGCTTCTCATCCTCCCATAAGGGCCATTCCTTTATCCTGTTATTGAACTCTCGACACTTAAAACAATCGGAGTTAGTAGCACTTTTCTTAGAGTTAGAGGTAGTGCTCTTACCTTTGAAATTTCCACCTTTTCTAGGATTGTTATTTTTGTTCCTTTTGAGAATTTTTCTAAATCTCTTAGTAAGAAGATCAACATCATCATTGCTATCACTATCTCTACTTTCCAATCCAGTTCTCAAGGCTAGACCTTTACTTTTTAGTTCATTTATTTTTAGAATCTAAAACAAGTTCATGAATCATTAATGATTCAATAAGTTGTTCTAGTGAGAGTTTTGTCAAATCTTTAGCTTCTTGAATAGCAGTTATTTTAGAGAGCCACCGACTGGTTATACTTCTTAACACCTTTCCTACTAAATCTTCAGAAGTACAGATTTTGCCTAGAGAACGCAATTCATTAGTGATTACTGTAAAACGGGTGAACGTCTCTTTAATTGATTCTTCCTTATTCATAGTAAACAGTTCATATTGTTGCACAAGTAAATCAATTCGAGATTGTCTTACCTCATTCGTACCTTCGTGGGCCAATTCTAGAGTGTCCCATATCTCCTTTGCTGTAGAACACGCAGAGATCCTCGAGTATTCATCAGGTCCAATTCCATATTGGAGAATACTCATAGCTTTGAAGTTCTTTTCGGCTTTTGCATAGTCGATTGTCTCATAGTCGTCTTCATCTTTGTCGACCATCTTTCCTTCAGCATTTTTGGCTTGGATAAGGATTGGTCCTTTTCTTATGACTTTCCAGCATTCATAATCCGATCCTTGGATGTGGATCCTCTTCCTAGCCTTCCACCATCCGTAATCTTTTCCGTTGAAAATCGGACACTTTGAGTGTCTTTCTCGAGAGTCATCTTGCATGTTCATGACTTCTATTCTCTAGGGATGAACCTTTCGAGATAGCCTGCTCTGATACCACTTGTTGGAGTATAAGGTGACACTCAAGAAGGGGGGTTGAATTGAGTGACAAATCTCATCGATTTTCGCAAAAACAATCTTATGGCACAGTGCCTCACACTATGTTATTCACTCGTAAACTCGCTTTTAATGTTTTCGCTCAACTGAAGTTGTATCAAAACTAAAAACAATGAAATCAAATAACAAGACACGGGAATTTAACGTAGTTCAATCTCACATCTGAGATCTACTTCCACACTACCTACTCTTTTAATATTTGAATCTTAAAATATCAAACTTTTGATACAATAGAATTCCCCCACTAGTAACTCTAGTAGTGCTAAGTGTTGCTACTCTCTATAATACAGAAAGATTAAGTCCTCACAAGTGTGCCTCTTAGATAAACAAATCGAGGAATATTACAATCGTTATAAAGCACTTTTAACTCACTGGAACTCGTTCTATGGGGATGCGTTTTCGGCTCTCAAAAACTTATCAAACTAAATCTGAACGTGAGATGTTATTCTGATTTCTATCCCTTATATAATTTATCAACTGAATAAGAATTACTCTGCAAGATATGATTATCTTCTTGAATAATTTTTATTCCTAAAATCAAGGGATAAAATCTTTTTTTTTCCGAAATCAAAGATTATCTTTTACTTAATAAAAACAGCTTTTTGCTTTTTTTTTTAAAGATAAAGATTCCTCCTTATCTTTTGCCAACTAAAAAAATCAGATTTCATAAACCAATATTTCCGAAAATCTTTATCAAGAACTTTTATTTAAAAATCAGTTATTTTAAAACTCTTTTTCGAAAATCTTTATAAAAAACTTTTTCTTTAAAAATCTGTTTTTACAAAACCTTTTTTTCGAAAATCTTTATAAAAAATATTTTGCTTTCAAAACTAATTTTTGAAATTAAAAAATCCCCTTTTAATATTATTTAAATATAGAAACATGAAATAATATAATTACCTATTTTCTTAACTCTAAGAAAATAGTTAATCATACTAATTTCATATTTCTAATTTAGCACAAAGTTCCAATACGTTAATTACATTGCATGAACATGACTAAGAACATAAATAGACCTAAGCTTCCATATCTTCAAGTTATTGAGCTTTCATAAACATCCAATCTTGATAGATTTATTAGATCATTGTTTCATACATACATGTTATAGCACAAAGTGTTTATCATCATCAAAATAAATTCAGACTTAGAGTCACAACAGAAGGTAATGAATTTAAGAAGAAAAGTAGACACTTTAGGATAAATTAGCATTACTATATATGAGAATGAACAATGATTTTCTTCACGAAATTACATACAAATTCATTCCCATAAACACCATTTATAACCAACTACCAAACGGGCTGTAATAGTAGGACGCTGTGCACAACACTCGCCAATTTAGGTTATGGGACAGAGCACATGCTAGTGCATTTTGTATTAACCTAAATATATAAAACACTCATTAAGTAGGTAAGGAGAGAGTATTGCATTTATATTAGAACTGGGTGGGTTGTGGTTGATTATGAATTGCGATTGCCACCCAGACTACTCATCATTCAGTGGGCAGCTAGTACTGGTACAACTACTTGTAGCCCTATTAATTGAGCAACAAGTCTAATATAGCAAGGTCTTTTCTTCATAATTATTAGATGACCAACAACAATTACGGAACTCGTATATACTGTGAGGGCTAAAAGTGAGCATTCGAGACAATGGCAAACAATATGTAGAAAATATCGAGGACCTTTGTGAATTACAACATTCACCTCTCAAGAACACTAAGTCTTCCAAGAGTACTTAATCTCCCATCTTTGTTGTACAACACCAACTATGATCACAAGCAGTCTTTGTTTAGAGGCTGATATACTAGCCTAAGTAAAACTAGGACATAATTCTACTGTCTGATAAGATTAAGGATATGTTTTGTAACTTTGTTCAACTTATTTTAACTTAAAAAATAAATTCTGATGAGATAAGATAAAATAAGTTGAACAAAACGGACTAACTATGTTAGACAACACAATAACCTAGAATATAAGTTCAGATAAGATAAGATAAGTTCAGATAAGACAAGATAAATTCAGATAAGATAAAATAAATTCAGATAAGTGAAAATAAGTTGAATCAAATAGAGCGTCGTATTAATAAAATGACTATGATTAAGAATAATGACTCTATTCCCAAGAATCCTAACATACATGAAATAAAGAATTTCGATCGCAAACCACCAATGAACATCAAATTGTCAAAACTCTGCCAAGAGAAGATCGAGATACAATACACTACTTTGATCATCGATCAATATCTTCAAATATATATTCGTAAAAGTTATAAAAACATGTTAATATAAAACCACACATTGAGATGAATCTAACAAAATCTCATGTAACTAATTCTTTCCTTGCTATATAATGTTAAGATACCATGGTCAAAGTTTGCAAAAATCTGACCTTTAAAATTGCAAGTGTCGCAATCTTTCTATAACGGAGAAAGTATCTAACCAATTATTTTTGAAATGTAGTTGGAATTACTGAACATCTACCTCTATATTACTATATAGGATTTTTTGTCTCAAACTACCTTTAATTTTCATGTTTTTGCGAGAAACTACCTTATAAAAAAATTGTTGTCTCAAACTACCTTACTTTTACCATTTTGTTGTTGTGACTACCTTATGCCGGTTTCCGGCGTTGACTTTTGTTTTTTCGGGTTCAAAATTGTGGGAAAAACAAAATTACCCTTGTGGAAATTGAGGAAGGTGTTTGTTTCAATTTTAGTTAAAATAGAAGAGGAATTTATGGTGGATTGGTGGTACAAAGTGTCACATAGATATGAGAGAGAGAGCACGCGCACACAGGGAAATGGGGAAATTAGGGTGGGGAAAATTAAAAAAAGGGTTTGAAGAGGTCAAGTGATATAACGTGACATTAAAAAACCTTAAAAATAAAAGTCAACTCCGGAAACCGGCATAAGGTAGCTGTCAACAACAAAATGGTAAAAGTAAGGTAGTTTGGGACAACAATTTTTTTGTAAGGTAGTTTCTCGCAAAAATATGAAAGTTAAAGGTAGTTTGGGACAAAAAATCCTACTATATATAGTCTTTCCGATAAGTTCCAATGCATTTCAATATAGTAAGAGTTCAGATTATTCTTAGGTGCAAAAAAATGGCCAAGTCCTTGAAAATAAACACCAACATCATTGAATGTGTTTACAGTACAACAACAAGGGAAATGACTGAGCCGCGAGTATCATACAAGATTTCATTCCCTGACAGTCAATCATTGAACAACAATGATCATACTAATGGGAATTTGCAAAATCGGATGCATATAATACTTTGCTACAAGAAACAAAGTAATGAAGATTCTGGGTTACATGTTGGAGGATGGATCAAGCAATCCTTAGGCAATGCATTAATGGAGCACCCGATTGCAGCCGGACGAATTCGAAGATCCGAAAATGGAGGATTAGAGATTTTATCTAATGATAGTGGAGTACGATGTGTTGAAGCTCGAGTTTCATTGAGTTTGGTAGAGTTTCTTCAGTCTGAGGAAAACAAGAATGATGTTGAGACTAAGCTTGTTTATTGGAATGATGTTGATGAAACCAATCCTTTGTTCTCTCCACTGTTTTGTGTTCAGGTAATTCATACTCTTAACTGAGGTCTTAGTTTAATTACTGAATACTTCATATAGGAGTTTAGGTATTTTACTCTCTCCATCTCCTACTCAATGTTCTTCGCCACTTTACAGATTCCTATGTTTCTTAAAATTCTTACCACTTTACTCCATTTCAATTTTTCACGAACATTTTTACTCTCGTATCCCATCATATACAGATAAAACTTGGTTGACTCATTGGGTAGATTATCCACTACTAATAAAATTTAATGTACGGTGAGATCCAACTCAACATTAACAATTATTTTATAATAATCTATTAAAAGTGAGTAATCTACCCAGTGGATAGATGTATTTATGTCCATCATATACTAAATATAAGTCCACTTGGTCAACTAATAGTCATAAGGACGCACTTTCAATACACTATCATTTTTATTGCTTTTAGCGTTATAGTAAATGTAAATAATTTTGGAAAATGAAAGGAGTATACATGTAATTCGAATCTCCCCTCTAAATGACCCAAATTCTTCAACCAAGATAACTTCTTAGATCAAGGACATAAATTGTATTATAGAGGTGGATATATGCTTTTGTTTTATGTTTTTTTCAATCACAATTCTAGTGACAAATTACTATCACCGCGTTATCACATGTTATACGAAGTATAATTTTTATTGATGTACTTTCTTTATCATTTCTGGAAAAAAAGAAGTTGGATTGGTCGTAGAACAAGAATTATTATCCTAGTCGTCTTACCTTTATCAATATACTTAGGTCTTAGTAGTATTAATAATTCTGATAACAACAACAACAATTTTCTTACAATATTAGTTGGAAGTGGGATGTCATTGTTGGTTATTGTGTAATCTTTTAATCCTCTCTGTTTTGGGTTTAGGTAACGAACTTCCAATGTGGTGGATACTCAATTGGGATAAGCTTCAGCCTTCTCTTGGCAGACCCTTTATTCATGGCAAAGTTCCTCAATAGTTGGGCCAAAATTCATAGAAGTATGGCCAATGAAATTGAAGTTCCAAGAACATCTTTCTTTCACTCTCCTGATTTCAACATGATGGGGTGCTCTTCACTAGAAAGTGATACTTCTTCTATCTCAAATATGAGTAAGAAAATTCCAAAAACTATGATATTCAACATTTCTACAAATGAGAAATTAGATTCAAAGGATGAAATTTGCAAGTATTTTGTGCAACTATGCATAGAGGAGGCAGCTAAGAGCAAGTTTGGTAGCAACATGATCTCCACTTTCACTTTGATTACCAAACAACCAAATGGGGATCTCAAAGTTGAAAACTTGCCAAAACAAGACATTTATAAATCAAAAAAATGGAAATATGAGCTTAGTTCTCTAACTTGGGAAGATTTGGGAATCAATGAGGTTGCTTTCCACAAGGGAATTGAACTAGTTGATGCTTCACATTGGATTGCTTGTGATGCCCCTCAAGGTCTGGTCTTGCTTGTAATTTCATTACTTTGCGAGGGTAGGTCTGGTATCAAGGTTTACATCACCTTACCAACTGATTAAGAGATTATATCTTGGTTAACATATTGAAATAATGTTTTCCATTAAATAGAGAGCAGGAATTGCTTTCCACATGTGATTTTATCAATATCTTCCTCCTCACATCTTCGATACATTACAGTACTTCAAACTTTATATATTTATGTTACCATATTGAAATAATGTTTTCTTCTTGATGCATCGTAATGCTTAAGGTCTTGAGAAGAATAACTTGGATGTCAGACTTATCAGGATATCCGTATACTATCATATGTAGATGCAAATCGTAATTTTAAGTATCGCTCCAAAATTTTACCTACTAAACTAATTGACATCATTGCATTTTGTACAAAACCGTAATGATGCATGTTTCCTGAAAAAAAAAAAAATTTGCCACATGTTTTGCATAACTGCAAATAATCCATTATAATAATTTGGTCATAGACAACCAAGTGAACAGCTCCTATGACCTTGAAATGGAATGTAAAGGAGCAACGAATTTTTTCCTTCAATAATGCTAAAATGGGTATTAATTCCGAAATGTGCCGAAGTTTAAATTAATTTCCCAGGTACCGTCCACGTGGGACGGCACGCGAGAATTTTGTTTTTTTAACAAAACCGCTACTCTAAGTAGCGGTTAATACCAATAATGTAAAGTTGACCGCTACTTCAAATAGCGGTTATATGATGTCCCTAAGACAAGTTATAAAAGGCATGCATATAAACCGCTACTTCAAGTAGAGGTTAATACCAATAATATAAAGTTGACCGCTACTTCAAATAGCGGTTATATGATGTCCCTGAGACAAGTTATAAAAGGGATGCATATAAACCGCTACTTCAAGTAGCGGTTTTGCCTAGTAAACCGCTACCCCCAGTAGCGGTTTTACCCCATATACTGTTTTCAAATAACTTGAAGTTAACCGCTACTCTGAGTAGCGGTTTGCTTTAAAAAAACAAATTTCTGACGTGCCGTCCTACGTGGACGGTATCCATGGAATTAATTTGAACTTGGGCACATTTCAGGAATTAATACTCATTTTAGCATTATTTAAGGAAAAAATTCAAGGAGCAACACCAAATTGAGTGGTTGCTAGTTAAAAGAGTCACCAGGCACATATACATTGTGCATTATATGGTTATATCTCTATCAAAATCGTGACAATAAATAGTAGTATTACTTTAAAAAAGTTTTATAGAGTATCCAATGTATTTCCTTTCATGGTTAGCGTTAAATATCCACATTTTTGGACTCCACGTTACCACTTCAATAATATTAGTTAATAGTACACAATTTTATTGTTAGTGTAGGACTCTTTTACATATATATTTGGGTAGTGTATGATCAATGTATTATTTTTATTTGCCCTTTCATGCTTTAAAAATTAGAGATGGCAATTGTTCGTAAGAACAATAATACAGAGCTAGGAGTGTTATTCCTAAATCATGAAATTAATAAGTGTCCCCAATTTAACAAAAATTGAAGGACAATCTAGTAATGAATTGTACTTCTATAACATAACGTCATAACTTATCTTCAGGGGTCGAATTTCACCAACTTTTATGAGGTAGAATTGACTCAATTAGGGGCAAGGGAAAATTCCCAAAGTTATACACATACAATCTAAAGTATAAGTGATATCACTACTCCATTTTTCTCAATGCCATTATCGTTATGCGATGACACATAAGCTACACTATTGCAATTGGAAAAAAATCCAAAATTTAAACAATTCCGGCCACGCACAAAAATAAAGGTATCAATTATTCAATAGCTCAGGTCAAAATCAAAATAATTAGCTATAGCCCTTTATGGGCTATAAATAGGGTCATAACATGTGAAACTAAAGTACCTTTACATATATTTCAATTTGATAGCATCTAATTTTCGAGAAAAAAATTATGGAGAAAGTTATGTTCAATTACATGAAACTTATCATCCTGCTTGTTTTTTTGCTTGTTACAGCAGGTTTAATCTCTCTCTTGTTTGTCACTGAAAATTTAAGATGCATATTAACTGAGCTTAATCTCTCGCCCTTCTGCATTTAGCTTTTCTAGTTCACATTATAATTTGGTAAATTTTCATCTAAAAACCTCGTACAATCTTTGTTAGTCCTATCTAAGCTTAATGTCTTTTATCTTAAACTTAGTGTTTGTTGGATATTATATGATAAAAAAATCTAAGCAATTTATGCTCCGTTCTACTTAACTTATTTTTTTCGAATTAAACTTCTTTTTTGCTGAACTAAACTTCTAAACTTAATTTTGCTAAAACTTATTTCAATAAGTTGAGTACAACACAGTCTTAATCTTAATTGAAGTTCATTAAGTAACCTCAATAATAAAGCATGAGAAGTAGTTGGAAAAAGTCTCATCAAGAGTTTTCAATTGGCTCGTTATATCAAAAAACATACTAATCAAACTAATGTTCTTAGTGTTACATAGACCCTCTAAACTCTATGAAGGTTATTATAATGCCGTTCTACGTTAATTTCACATAATACATGATAGTTTCAGCTTGTCATTCATCATGTGACTTACATAGGAAAAAAAAATTAATGTTCATTGATCAATCTAACACATTACACATAGCTAACCTAGAGTATGATTTGGTATATGCAGCTCCGATTTCCACAAGGATGCCGGGAACAGCCAACATGCAGAGTATGAGTGAAGTGGAGAGTGGGAGGAGTAGGGTGGTTCTGGTTCCTAACACAAGGGGTGGTACAACTCAAGATTATCTGGTAGAGAGTAAAAAGAAAAAGGAGGAATGTATTAAAAGAGGCTATCCTTGTGAGCCCTATGCGAAATGTTGTCATTCTTGCGTTGTTGATCCTATCTACGGCTTTAAAGAATGCTCATGAAAATATTCATTATGATGAGTATAAGAAGTTATTGCTTATGTGTTATGTCAAACGTGTATTACTACTTTATAGCGCCCGTTGTGCGCTGATGCTTACCTCAATTATGTGAGTGATAAACTGAATAAAAATTTGTGTCCTTTTCTTTTATGCAATAAGGTCAATGGTCACTTCATTCTGTGTTATCTATTCAGTTTTCTAATTCTATAGTATTTGGTTTGGCCCTCAATACATCCATGTGTTAGAGAACATTTTGTTTAATTAGGAAGAGATTGCAACAAGTTTAAAAGAACACCTCAAAAACAACAGGAGAATTTTATCAAATACCAGGACTCATCAAGTCTGTTAATCAAGAAAAAATCCACCCAGAATTGAGCAAAACAATCACATCATTTCAGCAATTCAGCCCCTAAGATAGTGCAATGATAGAACTAAATAAAGGTTAGTTCATGATCTAGAGCCGGTTTTTTCAGATATACTAAAAGATTCAACAAATACTAACTCAAATTTACCAGAACTATATAACAATATAACTCAAGTTACCACAATGAGAATGATATCAGTGATTACAGCAAAAGTGAAATTGATCAAGCTAAGAGAGACAGCAAAGAAGATATAGCTCAAAACCAAAATATATTATAGCACCTCAAAAACTAAAAGTTATGGCTGAGTAATACTCTTCTATAGTACATAGCCTAATGTTTATCAGTAGTTTTCTACTCGGATTCACTTGCAAAGCTATTCTCATGATCTCTCCATGTATTGTGTGTATGCTAGCGAGTATGAGTTACGTGTATCACGAACGTGAACAAACCGAGAAAAGGTGAACAGGAAAACTAAAAAATGAGTTGATATTGAACTTATGCACGTAGTTAGTTCAGAATGGGACTTCTATCTCCTCCTTTGTTTTCTTCTGCAATTGAAACAATCAGAACAGGAGGATGAATTTGTACCTTGATATTTAACTTGGAGCTTACTGGCTGGAACTTTCAAGTCTTCCACCAATATTTTACGAAGCCTTTCGTTCTCTTCCATAAGCTCCTCGATGACTTGCTGATGTTTGACTACCTGATCAAAAGGGAAAAAAAGAGCTGACTCATATACAGGGTCGTCTAATATGCACAAAGTGATCCACAATACAAGGTTCCCAAAAGAGGAGCCACAAACTTTCTAGTCCTTACAGAGAAGCAAAACTCACTACTTTTCTCTCTCATCTCACAAGGTTGCTTAGTTTTTTAAACATTATGGCTGTGAAAATTGGCATGAAATATAATATGGAATTTACTCATTGTAAATATACTGTCATATCCCATTTCTATTGGCAAGTTACTAACATTAGCACAGGGCCACCAAGAATTTTGGGAGGGCCCTGCTCATGTATCTTCACATATAGCGCCTTCCAGCTAATGTGATGCTGATTTAGTGGCATGGAGTTAGAAAAAACATGGACTTGGTTGGAAATGCTATTGATTGCATAGATACTTAATATTTTCACCAATATGTTCTGCAATTATTAAGATGATTACTGACTGCATAAGTGTAAAAAAACAATAGACATTACCATCCGAAGCACCCTGTTTTCTGACTCCGACTGTTCATTCTGCAAGTGTCATCCAAGACGATTAGAATTAACTTTGATGACGTTGAATGATAATGTAATACAATCAAACAATAAAACAGAGTCCAAAACCTTTATCAGCATATCAAACCCTACAGAACTTTTTACATATTACAAGATGGTTTCGGAAGGTGAACCAGTAACTAAGAACTTAAAAAGGAACCACAGTCCATTTATATCAAGAGTGCCCATGTGACAAGAAAAAAAATACTTCCATTACTTCTTACATTTACCTCTCATTAGAAATATCTTTTATTATCAACGTCATGATATCTTACAAAAAAAAAATAAAAAAATAAAAACTTTATTAACTTGAAGTAAAAAAAGTGGACCTTTTTTCTAAGACATCATAACATAAAATACAGAAATTCATATAGGGATGGAGGTAATGACATAATATTTCCATTCTTGTACATACCCTCTCAAATAGCTCAGAATTTTCTCCTCCCAAAACTGGATCCTGCAGAAAGCCATTGACAAGCTTCTCAGTTCGAGTACCAAAGGACAATTTTGAAGGTACATCTTCTGATCTAAAGTTTTCAATCCGTGTAATCACATTCCCATCTCCTGCTGGACCTTGGCTCTTCATGTCTGGTATTTTCTTCCCAAACTGTGCAATACTTCCCAAAGGATCTTGAGCTGACCCATGAACGACAGTCATACTACTTTGCATTGATGCAGGGAGTAGGCCTTGCCCAATCGATAAATTAGGAGTTGCTCCAAATTTCATCATCATTTTGGTCACTGTTTCCTAATAATTTAGAATATCAGACTTTCAAACAAAGATCATCCCGGGATCAGGAAATTATAGAAAAATTGATACATACTATTATGGACAATTGAATCTGTTGCACCACCCCAGGCTTTATAGCCAGACCTGCACAGGTAGACGTTAATGTATCAACACGTAACACAAGTACCACAAGCCACTACTTAACATTTATTAGCTATAATCAATAAATTTAAAGTGCACTCACAAAAGCCTTTACATTCACGAAATCCCTTTGCCAAAGTTAAAAATAAAAGCATAGCATGAGTCAAAGCATAGCAGAATTCAGGCAGAACGATCCCGTCTTGTTCGTTTTTTACAGTATCTTGTGCCACAACATTGAGCTAATAACCTCTCTTATGGATAAATCATGAAGTATATTTCTCCTTAAATGCAAATCTAAAGCTTTTTTGTTTGTTATTAACAAACAATATAAATAGAGAGGGTATTAAAGTTAGTTTGGTTTATATAATTAAATTTTAGAAGGGGAGGATCTTAGATGGGGCTGGTAGGGGCCGTCCCTGATAATTTTGTTGGATATAAAACTTTTCGCGTAATGGTTAAGGATTCAACTTTTGATATAATGTTTAGGCGCTTAAAACTTGGCCCTCTTAAATTTTTAGTCCAGGATCCGCCACAAAGAAAAGATTTTTTTGTGTGTCCAAAGATACTTGAGGGGACGAAATTACTTGTCTATCAAAGAAGAAGTTTCCCGCTAGGTTTTCTTAAGGTTATCAGTTTCCTTGTTTCATAAATGGGAAAATGGGAATCCTCTTCTAATGTCTTCTGTTTTCCCGTCATCAATACAATCTGCTGCTTCTTCTAATTTCACTTCTGAAATACCTTCAAGTGTTGGACATCAGCAACCACATTGTCACTCAATGTCCGCAGGGAAGTAAGAGCTAGGGTATGAAGCCAAACGCAACAGAGCACAGCAGAATCTAGAAGAGCTAAACTCATACTGCATCATCTCCTTGAAAATCATTCTCATTAGAAGAATTCAGAAAGAAGACGGAAGCTTGCTTTACATAATGCATGTGAGAAAAAGCTAGTGCATGTTTTTCTAGTTTCAAGGTTTCAAGCTACTCCATTTGCGGATTTTAACTAAGAATGTACGTTTCTCAGTAGAAGAGTATGAAAAGGCCATGGAAAATTTGATCAAATGAATAGACACACCAACAAGAGCAAGATGTGTTTAATGCTTTAATCATATTCATTTGGTTATTGTTGCTGGATCAACATACACTGCACAGGTAAAAATTTTGCACTAGTGCCAATGCTATTACTGGCTATCAACTCGGAGGGAACATTAGACAACTTAGACTAGCCAGTAGTGCATTTGACATATAATCTTTACCGGTTCAATGACCTGAAAAGGAAAATATGAAACTTTTCTTTCTCATCCCTGGTTGACAAAATTGAAGTCATCGTTCTGTTCTTGAGCCAACAAAAGATGAGAAATGGAGAAGGAAAGAGTTTTTGTTGGAATTTGGAAAGTCTTGCACCCAAAGTTATTAAAATCGCGATTCAAATCTTAAAATCTTACGATTTTACGATTCAAAATATGGTAGACGATTCGATTCACGATTCTAAACGATTCTATACATTTATGTTGACTAGCGAAAACCTCGCAAATTTAAATCATGCTAACAAAGCAAATAATAGGTATATTTTGTTAGTTATTGCTAATATAGTGGGTAAACAACTATTTTTTCTAATTTTTAGGTCTTTTAACTTATAATTTTAGCATATTCAATGAAGATTGTGTGCAATATCTTGATTATACGTGTTTGTAGAATCTTACGATTCTACGATTCGATTTTACGATTCGATTCTATAGGTCGTTTCCGATTCAAACTAGAATCTCGATTTTAACAACTTTGCTTGCACCATATATAGGACTCCACATAAAAGAGCCAACACTTTCACAGAGATCAAAATGCAAGTGGTAAAAAAAAGTCTTTTTAAACAACCCCCCTGGCGTAAGAAATCTAGCTTTCCCACTAAAAGAGATGGAGAGTAAGGACAGATAAGGCCACTAGAAAAGAAATGTACAAGGAGGATGCCAACACCAATTACTTCATTTTTTATTTATATTGTGCATAAAGTATTTATTTTTATCAATAATATACTGACGGTATGTCTAACGAAACCTTAATTTCTCCTGTTTAGGTTAATAATCTATTTTCAACTTCCTCTTGGTTCCTCCACTCTACTAGTTGATAATGAGAGGATTCTTAGTACCTAAATGCTCAAGGCTCTAATTAAGAAACCACAGCATCATTTTATTTTTGCTCTCTCTTACACAGCAACATGAGTCTATCAATCTTACAAACCAGCATCTTTCTGAACAGGTTAGCTGAAGCAGTGAAGCCAACATCATGACAACAAAACAAATCTCTTTGCTCAATTTTATGAAACAAAGCTAAGCCTCTTGACCTCTCTCATATCTAGTTTGGAGTATGCAAGGACTTCATGTGTTGCCATTGTATTTGTAGATGGCTTATTCTTCTCCATCCAGTTTTAGCATATCAACATTTCTATATGGCATGAGAAATGTTGCATTTAACTGAAGCCATTTAGTTAACATTAAGAAATTAAAAGCCAAAAGAAAGTATAATTCATGAATTGACTTGGCAACCTAGTAATTCAGGTTATCATCAATCAGATGAGCAGAGCAAAATTTTGCAATGTATTCAGAGCTCCTATTGTAGCTAAGAACCACCTTTAACTTATATTGTGTTTAACTACTGTTGGACAGAAAAGTTCATTCTATTGTTTCCATTAATTCACTAATGGTGACCTCACCTCACTACATGTTTTAAACAGTAGTATTTTGCACCTCGATTTCTTTTTCTATAAGATACAACCATTCACCCTATAAAGCTACGATATTGCTGCACTTGTTGGAATCCCAAATGGAAGCTAGAGCAAAGCAACAGTATGATATTATACTAACTTCTTCTCTACTATACAGATACATACCAATTCCAAAGCCATGGCCAAAACCAACTCCACACCCTATGCCTGCCTCAATGTTCTTTGCACCTATCTTCTTCAACTGAAAATAGGTAAAAAAAACATGATACAGTTAAAAAGAAATTGCAAAGTTCCTATGAAATAGTAACAAACAAGTGAATGAAAATGGCAGAACAGAAAGCGAAAAAAAAAACAACTACTACATACAGAATGGTTCACATGTCTCCCAACACCAGAAAGGGCGTGTGTAGCACCACTTGCAGCACTCATAACTTGGTTCAGCATAGGGATAGCACCTAACAAGATTGGTCAATTGATTGAGAATCTTCAAAGCAACTCATTCCACAGATCAATTAAACAGGTTGGTAACTGCAGAATAATATGAAGCATTTTCACTGCTTTTGTTAGGCACTGAAGTAGCACAAGTCAATGAAACAGGATAGGAAAAAATTTAATGAAAAAGGAGAGGAAAAAAAGGAAAGCCAACTTCCTGGAATAAATTATTTTACCATTTGCAAGTAAATCAGTCAAGTAAGAACTCAATGGGTTAGAATCTAAAAGCAAACAGAAATTTAAAATCCCAAAATATAGAACAACCTCAAATATCACATTATTTTAACCAACTAGGATTAAGATAGTGGTAAAGCTCCAACCCCAAGCTTTGCCTACATGAGATGGATAGGTCGAATGGCAGTAGTACACCCTCCTACCAACTGAGCTAACTATTGAGTGTAAAACCTAGCAGGTATGCATATTTTGGAATGACATAGCTTTACAGGTAAGTTTTAATGGAGTCAAACTTGTTTCCTCCTCTTTAATGGTATAACAGGTTCATCTCTAGACCACAATGACACCCCTATATGGATCTCAACCGTGCCAGATCGTTAAACAGCCTTATACCTACTTGGTGCAGGCTAGCAAAAAGGCCTCTCGCGACGAAATTCAAGGCTCGGACTCAAGGAAATGTGCCCTGAAGGTTAAAGCAGTGAATAGACGCCCACCCGGTGGAATTCCTACCAAAGAACTTAAACAAAATTACTCACAGGCTACCTCATGTAAGTTAAATCTATCATTCGAAATTTTGTCAATCAGAATGCACTATAGTCTGTACACATAGAACATGAACGGCTCCTGGCATTAACCATGTTTATAAAGTTGTATATCTCAAAGTTAAGATATTGCATTTAGTGAAGAACAATAAATCTCAAGTTACCCACCCATCTGATTTGACGACATTTATAATACATATCTTAACCACTTTGATAGCTAAGAACACACATTCATACACAACCACTTAAATTAGCCCAAATAAAGCAATCAAACTTGGAAATTTGCAACCCACATTTGTTTGTGAAAGGGATTAAAAAATCAAACAACCAATATTAAGAAACCACTAAAATTACTTCCAATAAAACACGCAAAAAACTAAAACTTGGAACTTTACAGGGTTTTTTAGGGGGTAATTGATGTGGGTTTTCCCCATTTTTGCGTTTAAACAAATTTCCCAAATCCATATTTCACAATGTGAAAAAACAGAAAGTGTAGAAATTTAGAGGAGAGACAAATACCTAAATTAATGGGGCGACCAACGCCGATACCAAGACCACAACCAACGCCAAAGCCAGTGAAGACCTGGCCCACTTTAAGCGTAAAAGGAAACTCAATTCTCAAATTCTCACTTTTCTTTACGATTATGCTTCCCCCATCACTCATGCTGCTGATGCTGCTCTTACTTGTACTTGTAGCAGAAGGAGAAGCAGCGCCCTCCATTTTTGCTTTCTACAATCTCACATAAGAATAAGATGTTCTATTTGCAGTCTGAGGGAGGAGGTAGCAAAGGTTTTATGTCTTCTCTCCCTTCTCTCTTGCACAACTGCAATTTAGATTGAATTAGGAGAATTGAGGAAACTAATTTGGGACAAACTAATGAAAGTGATCAAACTAATTTGACAAACAGGAGAGTGTTCAGACTATTTTAGGATAGGAGTAAGTAGTAATTCATTAATTGTGAGATGGGACCTTTTAAAATATTTTGGTTGTTATTTAGGACCCAAAACTCATTTTTCGGCATAGAAGTCGACATTTCGGCATTGACCCACATTTTTCACTTAAATTGACCACTCTTTTCCTTACTTCTCACACGTCAACCCCAACCTCTTTCTCCCATCCCACTCTCCATAAAAACCCCCCACCTTTTCCTCATTTCTGCTCCCTCATTTTTCCTTCCATTAACAACCCCATATGCCAAACTCAAAGTGGAAAAAGAGGGGAATTGAGTTCCACGCCTGAGGTTTAGGAAAGAGAGGGGGGAGCTAAATGAAGTCAATGTCGGAATGTTGACATTTATGCCGGAAAATGGGCTTCGGGTCCCAAATAACAACCAAAATATTTTAAAAGGTACTGTCTCACAATTAATTTTTTTTGGGTCCCTGCTCACAACTAAAATGTTTTAAAAGGTCCCTCTTGACAAAAAATTCTAAAATAAAATTAGGTAGCAATAGATATTCTCATGATTTTCTAAATTAGCAACTGTCTGGTTGACAGGAAGTGGGGAAAATGGAGGAGATAAAAATTGTTCATAAGTACATACGGAGCAACCTTCGGTGGGATATGACATTCCCAACGTTGCTCTATTCCAAAAGGAATTAGTCTAGCTAGATTATGCGCTACACAATTTTTGTCCCAACTAACATGATTCCAAACTACAGCATCAAAAGAACGACTAAAGAAAAAGATTTCTTCCATGATAGAATCCAAATCAGAGAGATAGAAAGATCCTCTTGAAAGACGAGAAACCAGGCTCAAACAATCCGTCTCAAAAATCACCTTTGGCACAACATGATCTCGAGCAAGTTTCACGGCAACGAAAGCCTTACCCTCCGCTACTTCAGCCGACCATCACGCTCTGACCCGACGGGTCGCAGACCATAGCACAGCACCGCTAGAGTCCCGAGCAATCACACCCAAACCCACCCAGCCATCCCCCACTACAGCATCGGTGTTTACTTTCACCACACCCTCTGGAGGAACTTGCCACACACTAGCACTTTGAGTCTGCCTCCCTGCACTTCTCCCTTGCATACATGAAGTATAATATACATAGTCACACTTCACTTTCCTTGCACGCTGCACCAATACGTCATTTGCAATGGATTGATTTTCAAACACCACTTTATTCTTGCGGTCCCACAAAGACCACGCTAGGAAACCCCAACTCACAACACGTTCCTCCTCCAAATTACTTCACCCCTCAAAAATGTCCAGCATGGACATGTTATCTACAGCAGGCGAGAGATCACTAGAACCCTCCAACTCCATAGCTTCCTTGGCAGCAGGGGAATTAAACAGAACATGCTGAGTTGTTTCCGGTTCGGTCAGACAAACTTGGCACCTATCATCCTCAATCAAATGCCTTCGTTTCAATAGTGATCTTACAGGCAATGTAGCCGAACACACCCTCCAAATAAAATGACGAACTTTGGAAGAGACATTCAAGTTCCACAAATTAATCCATGTTTTGTGAATCTCATAAAAGTTGCAAGATTTACCTACTATATAAGCAGTTTTAATAGAATAAGTGGAGTACCATTTTTCGTGAAAACCCATGTTATCTCATCTCTCGGCAATCTATCACTTATAGGGATCGAAAGGATGGCACGTGCTTCAGCTTCCTCAAAATTTTCTAAGATGAAATATGTGCGCCAAGAGCGATTTAATTTGCAGCATCAATTAAATCGTTCACCCACTCCACCCCTTCCACTTGCGCCCCCGAGAACACCCTCACTCCCTCATTACAGATCCAAGGCTCTCCCCACACCCGAATAATTTTCCCATCACCAACACGCCACAGCAGCCCCTCCTTAAGTAACGCCTTAGACCCCCATATACTTCGCCACGAGTAGCTACTCATAGGACCCAAAGACGACTCCAAAAAAGATGAGTTTGGATAATATCGTGCTTTCATCACTTTCCCTAACAAAGATCCCGGAGCCTGAACCAATCTCCAAGCTTGTCTACCTAAGAGAGCTTCATTGAACACACCCAAACCTCTAAATCCCATTCCTCCAACACATTTAGGGCTACTTAGAGAATCCCAACTTTTCCAGTGCATTTTGCGTTCCGATCCTCTTTGACCCCACCAAAATCGGGGAATAGCTGAATGAATTTCCTGAATATTTGTAGTGGGAATTTTGTACACTCATCAAGTAAGTAGGTATAGCTTGCACAACATACTATAATAACACTTCCTTCCCGGCACGAGAGAGGACTTTTTCCTTCCAACCTTGGAGATTTTTTCAAATTCTATCTTGCATCTCCGAAAAAACAATCTTTTTCGACCTTCCTGAATGAGAAGGAATACCCAAATACTTTGGATGCCTATTAATAAGTCTCATGGCTAGAAAATTTGCCAATTCCTGCTTCTGCACAGCACTCACCCCTCTGCTAAAAGACACCTCCGATTTTTCAATGTTAATTTTTTTCCCGGATGTAGATTCATATTTGTTGAGAGATCAACTATAGCATTGCCTTCCTGTTGGTTGGCTCTAGCAAAAAGTAAATTGTCATCAGCGAACAGAAGATGAGAGATCTCAGGACCATTTCGACTCGCTTTCACCCCATGCACCGGCTTATCCAATGTAGCTCTAGACAACAGAGAAGATAGGGTGTCAGCAACCAAAATAAAAAGATATGGAGATATAGGATCCCCATGTCTGAGAGGGGGTAACTGAAACACACACAGCGCCGTTCACCACAAAGGAATATCGAACTTAAGAGATACAATCAATAATCAGCTTCACCCAAGATTCAGCAAACCCCAACTTCAGCAATAAGCATCTCAAAAATCCCATTCTACTCTGTCGTAGGCCTTGTTCATATCAAGCTTCATTGCAATTGAGCCTCTACGGCCTCTGAACCTATGCTTCAGATCTCAAGTGATATAAGCGCATTATCCGTAATCAGACGCCCAGAGACAAATGCGCATTATTTTCTGTCAGTTAGCCAGAACTTTGGAAACCAGCATGTAAATAACATAACACAAACTAATCGAGCGAAAACTCGTAAATCAGAGTTGGAGACTTCACCTTAGGAATCAGCGCAACATTTGTGGAATTTAAGTTATCCGGGGGACGAGTACCATGAATAATACCAATCACAACTTCTGCAATTTCATCTCCCACAATATGCCAGAACTTCTGATAGAAAATAGCATGCATACCGTCAGGGCCCGGCGCCTTGCTCGGATGCATCCGATTAAGAGCACTCCAGGGCCGAGAAAGAATTGCATTCATATCCGAAGTAACAAGAGAGGCCAAATTTTCCTGGACCTTATTTATACTATCCGTATCAGGGTGGATAGTACTAAAAAGATCACTTTAATAGTCACATATAACACGGAGTATATTTTTTATAAATATTGCTGCGTTTTTCCCCGAAACCGCAGACAATATGTATTTTTTATTATAAAAAAAGCAGTATATTTGCTGCGGTTTTTCACGAAACCGCAGCAATATTTGCTTTTTTTTTTTTATTGTTGCGGTTTTCCATGATAAACAAATAAATAAGCACGTTAGCTCAGCATTAGAACAATAAATCCCAAAATTGTAAATGAAACATATCTTACCATAGTGTATGTCTACATCAAATCCAACAAGGCAGGAGAAATTTTTTTCCATTTCCAATTGATGTTAAGCCTGCGTATAGAAAGACCGACCCAAATACCATACTTGGCTCGCCACGTGCCTAATAGAAAAAACAATTAGAAATCCAAACATTAAATCGTAAGCATGATAAATTATAACTATCTTACAATCAATAATTACCTGTTGGTTTCCCCAATTCATCAAACTATAAGTACATATCTTACGTGTTGTGGAGATTCATCGTGGGACCTCTTTTACTCTTTCTAGATGCCTTTGTCTTTCCACGACTTCTTCCCCCTCCCTTGTGCACCATAATATGCACTGGTCTGACGAGGATCTAAGAATCAAAATAAGGAAACTAAATTAGAGAACGAACAAACAAATGACATATTCAATATTACAATAATCGCGAACCTGAGGGGGGTGGCTGACGTGGATCAGATGTCACCTCAATGTCAAGTAAAGCATTTCTATCAGCTTCTACTTCCATTCTTTCCATCCAAGCATCAAACGCACCTGCAACATGATCACTGTCCTCCCCCTGGTCGGCCTCCTTTTCCGGGTGAAATGGTGCATCGGAATCCGATGACTGATCGCCCGAACCGTCACTAGCCATATCTATAACATATACATAGAAACAACAAAAAGTGTTAACAAAATTTAAAACAATATATATCAACACATTATTGTAATGAAATCTATTATAAGTACATCAATTTATAATTCAAATTACTCATATAGAACATTTTTTACCTTTAATTTTGGTCAATAGGTTGCTCGATGACCGTTATACCTTCTTGGTGATCCATTCGCATGTAACTATTTTCAGTATCAGACACATCCATCATATCATCACTTGGGATTGAGAAAGGGGGATATCATCAAACTTATCATATTCTTCTTCATCGTCAACATCACCTACTCCTAAAATTCGCCTTTTACCATTAACAACAATGCACCACCGAGTGTCTACGAGGATCGAGATACATAAAACACTTGTTTTGCTTGTGATGCGAGGATAAAAGGTTCTTCGGTGTCACGCGAGACGACTCATATCGACTAGAGTAAAACCACACTCATTCGTTCGCAAACTACGTCTATTATCCGCCCACTTGCATTGAAAAATAGGCATAGTGAAGTCACAATAATCGAGCTCCCATATTTCCTGAATGATCCCATAATATGATTGTTTAGCATCAATCAGAGTTTTATCCTTTGCACTCTCATACTCCCTAGATGATGCAACCATTGAAACCCCACAATTCTATACCACCTTTGATTTCTTGTCCTGACGTTCAGTGTAAAAGGTATATCCATTGATATCATACCCCTCATACGATTTAAAACTGTCACGTGGACCGTATGCCAACCACTTAATTGTATCGGGTACATGATGGTTGTTTGCAGACAATTCACCAATTACTTTATTGTGGAACCAATCAATGAAAGACCTGTTATGCTCATTCATCGACGCCCTCTCCCCTTTTGACGGGTTTTTGTGGCGCAATTCACGCATATGTCTATCTAAGTATAGATTAACTTCAGTAACATGATGCAACACGAAAAGATGAGCTTTATTCAACTCACTCAATGAAGGCGAAATATGTCGCATTCCGACACCACCCTTGCCTTCTAACCTTCTCTCGTGTCTGGACTTTGGAAGACCTATCGTCACAGCCTTAGCAAAATGAGAAGAACAATATCCTCCAACCTCTTCGACAATTGTTCCTTGAATAATACTCGCCTCTGGTCTTGCTGGGTTCCTCACTTTCTTTTTCAAAGAACCCATATGTCTCTCAAAAGGGTATGCCCATCTTAAAAACACAGGACCACACAGTTTAATTTCTCTTACCAAATGAAGGACTAAGTGAACCATAATGTCAAAAAAAGGTGGAAAATACATCTCAAATTGACAAAGTGTTATCACCACCTCTGCAAAGCATCCAACTTATCAGGGTCAAGTACCTTGTTGCATATAGTATTGAAAAATGAACAAACCTCGTGATGGCAAGCCTGGCAAATTTTGGAAGAATCCCGTGTATTGCAATCGGCAAAAACACTTGCATCAACACATGACAGTCATGGGACTTCAGCCCAATTAATTTCATATCAGTCAAAGAAACAAGTCTTCTCATGTTAGATGAGAATCCAGTGGGAACCTTAATACCGTATAAACACTCACTGAACAATCGTTTCTCTTGCCTAGACAATGTATAACAAGCTGGAGGCAAATATGTTGTTGTTCCCTTTCCTTTCTTAGCTTTTTCCTTAACCTTTGGCCATAAATTAGGCTGAATCTTCAATTTCTCCATATCTCTGCAAACCTTCAGAGCATCCTTAGTTTTTCCCGGCATATTCAACAGAGTACCAACAATTGCATCACAAACATTTTTTTCAATATGCATTACATCGAGACAATGTCTAACTGGTAAGTATTTCCAATAAGGAAGTCTCCAGAATATAGACTCTTTTTTCCAAATGACACCATCGTCTTCCGAAGGTTTAACCCCCTTACCAAATATTGTGCCCATCCCCTTAACACGATTATAAACTTCTTTTCCGGTCAACGGTCTAGGAGCTAGAGCATTTTCAACTAACCCGTTAAATGGTGCTTTTTTCTTCTATATGGATAAGAATTATGTAGGAATTGCCTATTAATGATATAGACATGTTTCCCACAATGTGGCAAATGTGTAGCCTCCATACCATTCTCACAAATGGGACATGCCTTTTTTCCTTTGACCTTATACCCCGACAAATTGCCATAAGCAGGATAATCATTTATAGTACAGAATAGCATAGCACGAAGCCTGAAATCTTCATTGGAATACGCATCAAACACCATAACACCTTCGTCCCACATCTTTTTGAGATCTTCGATGAGAGGTGCAAGATAGATGTCTATATCATTTTCCGGTTGTTTAGGCCCAGAAATTAAGAGAGACAACATAATATACTTCCGCTTCATGCACAACCATGGAGAAAGATTGTATATCACTAACAGAACAGGCCAAGTACTACGTTGACTACTCAAAGTACCGTAAGGGTTCATTCCGTCCGTACACAATGCAAGTCTCAAGTTCCTAGCTTCCTGACCAAATTCCCGATATCTGGAATCTATAGCCTTCCATTGAGGAGAATCTGCTGGATGCCTAAGCATCCCATCTTTCTTTCTCCGATCAACATGCCATCTTAGGTTCTTTGCATCTTCTTTGATAGATTAGAGCCTCCTAAACCTTGGCACAATTGCAAGATATCACAACACTTTCGTAGAAGGACCCGTATTGCCCGGCCCAGGCTCAACTCCATCCGGCAATTTATAGCGGGAGTTACCACACCTCGGGCATTCATAAAGGTCTGCATACTCATTTCGATACAACACGCAATCATTCGGACATGCATCAATCCGCTCATATTCTAAACCCAAAGGACACATTAATTTTTTGGCATAGTAGGTGCATTTTGGTAATAAATTACCCTCAGGAAACATATCTTGTAAAGCTTCTAAGAGTTCTGTGAAGCCTACATCAGTCAAACTATGTTCCGCTTTGATGTTGAAAAGGGTTAAAACCCCACTCAATTGAGTGTATTTTGTACACACTGGATAAAGGGGTTTCCCAGCAGCTTCAGACAAACTGTCAAACTCTCGTGGCCGCTCATTAAAATGGTGACGGGCCCCTTCCAACATCTCACCTAATCGATCATCACCAAACTCTTCATCCTCAGTGTCACTATTATCTCTGTGGTCATTTTCATTACCTACAACATCATCACCTTCAATCCTAACATGATCTTCAATCACAACTTCATTCTCAGCCCCAACATTCGACATATCAATCTCTAATGAGTTACTAGTGTCATCATCAACAATAACTCTATTCTGAGTATATTTTCCCTTCTCACCATGCCATAACCAAATATAATACTCAGCTCTAAATCCTCGACGAATAATATGATCTCTTATTAACCTAATATCAGAAATCGTATTCACATTGTAGCAATCAACACATGGACAATATATCTCATCCTCGCAAGTAAGTTGTTGATGCTCTACAGCACATTTACAAAACTCATTCACACCTTGTACGAACTCCAACGTATTCCGCTTTCCATACATCCAACTTCGATCCATTTCTAAAAACCCCCACACATGCATACATACATAAAAAATTATTATCAATTAAAAAATTCACATAAATATAACACAACAAACTAATATTCAATGCATGCTTCCATTGGGTCCTTATCACTCCAACCTAAGTACCTAACCCATCCTTAAACGTCCAATCCCACTAGTGAATGCATGTATCATCTTTGATTCTAAGTAAAATTCGGCAGCATTTCCCTTCAGTTCCCCAAGTACACGATGAAGATAACTGCTAATTATCTTATATGCACCCGGAGAACAAATTAGGGAAATGATTAACCGTATTTCACTTAGAATCAAAGAATCAACACACATTCACTACCTAAGTGAGATGTGGCGTTTAAGAACAGTCCCAAAACGGGGACTATTCAAGACTTACTCCTAATGAGTAAGTCTTGAGCAGTATCTAGGCATTATGATGTACATAAAAACAATCGCATTCAAGCGATTCCAAGTCATCACCAAACAACAAATACCAAACCATTCCTTAGATTTCCCTTCCCCTCCCATTGGTGAGTCTATCAATATGAAGGCATTGCAAAAACAATCGCATTATACATACAAACAATCGCATTTAAGCGATTTCAAGTCATCACCAAACAACAAATACCAAACCATGCCTTAGATTTCCCTTCCCCTTCCCATTGGTGAGTCTATTAATATGAATGCATTGCAAAAATAATCCCATTATACATATCACTTCAAATAATTCACCAAACTTATGCAAAAACAATCCCGTATAACATTCTAGGGCATACAAAAACTTAAGCAAAATCATCACAAAATTAGTTTTTAATCCTTAAATCTTATAACTAATCATATATATACATATATATATATATATATTATTGAGCATTTTTAACTACTATTTAAGCCAAATTTTTTATTAAAGCACTATTAAATAAGAAAATTGAAAATTAATAGGAAATTATGAAAAACTAACCTTCTATGACAAGGGGAAGGTGGCGCTGGCGGCTATGAACGGAGTAGAGGAGTGGGGCGAAAACCCGTCGGTGGAAAAGAAGGGCGAAAACCCGTCGGTGGTGGTGAAAACCGCACCAAAGAGGGCCGAAAACCGCCGGAAAAACGCGAGTAATGTGACCCTTGTCGCCGGAAACTGAAACCTTTTCGCCAGAAAATGGAACCTTTTCACCGGAAATTGTAAGAGAGTAAGAGAGTGTGAGAGTAGAGAGAGAGAGAGAGAGTGTGTGTGAGAATAGAGAGAGGGAGTCGAGAGAAAAAATGAAGCAAAACAAAACAAACCCGTGTTTTTTTTCCAGATCTGGGGCACAGATATTGCTGCGGTTTCTGACAGAAACCGCAGCAATATCTCGTGCCCAGATCTAAATAAATATTCCACTTTTTTGAAACATATTGCTTTGCGGTTTCGACGAAACCAGCACAATATATTAAAATAATATTAAAAAATATTATTTTAATATATTCTTGTGGTTTTCCGACGTAAACCGCAGCAATATCGTGCTTTGATTTGGAAAAAAATATTCCACTTTTTTCAAAAATATCCGTTGGAAATATATTGCTGCTGCTTTCTCTAGAAAACGCAGCAATATGGTTGGTCAAATGGTCAACTATTTGCAAAAAGTTTCTGTTGGAACCATATTGCTGCGGTTTTTAATAAAAACCGCAGCAATATGGTTATTTTATATTTTACCTTTTCTTTTGTCGTGATATATTGCTGCGTATGGGTAAAAACGCAGCAATAAGCATTTATTCTACTAGTGCATAAGATCCCAAGTTTTATGTTTATTTGCAGCATCAGGTCAACCATAAATCCCACCAAACCTCCACCGAACTCCCGTATCTAAAGTGATGTCTTCGCAAATATATATAATTGTTTGAAAAGGAAATTAAATCAAAAGTAACTTTACCCCTTCCCAATACAAACAAAGACCTCCTAAATTACCAACGCTCAACTCTAAAAGCACAATTGCAACCAAGTCTTGTTTTCAAATTTTTCGCAGCCACACTAGCAATCATTGTTCCCGAAACAAAAACCAAATCCAGGCTATATACAGTATTCCAATGACGGAGCATTCGAACAGCCCAGGGGTTGCCCAAGCCCCGACAGTTCCAACGTAAAAAATTCATAATGACGGGCGGGGTTAGGTCTCGCCAACCTCCGCCAAGACAGAACTCAAAGTGCTACCACTCAAATCATTAATACACACACGACTCTTTTTTGAACCTCCCTCAGCTAAATCACATTCATCATCAATTAACATTTTGTCTAGAAGCTTTCTTTTTTCTCCAGAGTTAACAACATGTTGGTCAGCAATTAAAGCCACTTTTCCACTACCCCCTGACCCACTAACAAGTTTCCTCCCACTTTTATTCTTTTTTACTCCTTTAATTCGATTCCTACCATCAGCTTCAAAAACAAAATTTGGAGGGGAACTTATTGTATCAGAAGCAAGAAAATCCTTGCTTCCGTTGTGGCCAGTAGAACTGTAGAAGGGGTGGCCTCAGACGTGACATTGACAATCTCTTCAACTGACTCCATAGGACTCCCCTCCTTAGCAAGCGCCAAACCTTCTGTCTCCACCGCAAGGACCTTTGACTCCGCCAACCTGCCTTCCCCATTATGTTGCAAAGCCCGGTTTATCAAAGTTAAGAACCTTCGAACAAGAAAAGAAATTATTTGCCTCCTCATACAGCTTCAAGCGCCCCTTCCTTGGCGAAGCCCGAAGCCCGAAGCCACAATCCCCATTGTTTCTCCTCCTCCCTTGCATCCTCCCCAACTACCGAGCAATCCTCTCGATATGACCAATAATTAATACCACAAGCATAGCAGAAAGTTGGGAGTCGTTCATACTTTATCTCTATCAAAACAGCCTTCCCATTAGAGTTACGTAATTACAGAACTCTACGTAAGGGCTTCGTAATATTTAGCATAATCTTCCTCGTTGATTATCCCAATCAATTCCGTCGGATTCAACCTCTAAAACTTCACTAATACTAGCCCCAATCACACCAACGTGACGTTTTGTCTGGCTATCTAATGGCAGGTTATACAACCGAATCCAGAAGGGACAATGGGTCAGAGAAATATCGGAGGGTTGGATGCCTCCCTCGATCTCGTTCATCATAACGAGGTGTTGATCAAAAGTCCAAGGCCTGCCATCAAGGACCTTCCCTCTATCCCGAGATTATACAAATTGAATAACAAACAATCCGTTCTCTATAGGGCGAAACAAAGCATGCTTTGAGATCGCCCAAATCTGGTTCATGGTTTTCTTAAAAGCCTCAAAGTTATAAGGTCTATCCGTCATAACTCGACCCACAATCGCCAAGTCAGGGTTTGACGCATCCTCCCGTCCTGACAATTCATCAAGAACCACAACTTCTTCCTCTTCCGCCGTTATTCTAAGATGAGAACACTTTAAAACTATGTCATCAGCCATATAGATACCAAGCAAATTCACAAATCCCTAGATTAGGGACCAAACGCTCACCCTCCGAGACAAAATCTCGCCCTCCAAGACTCTCCAACCAAACCCTTGCGCAGGAACTCTTTTTCTTCATTAACTTAGTCGAAACTTTTTGGGAATCAATTCACCTAGCCCCCCTTGGTCATTCAAAATTCCCACATCAATTCATGGAAAGTACAAATTCCTTGATATCAATCAAACACATTAGTCAATTTCCTAGGAATTACATAAGGGAAATAACTTCCTAGGAAATGGAACTTCCCATGGGAATTAGATTCCCATGTATACCAAACAACCACTAAGATTATCAATGTTATCTTAGCCTCCATTTCAAATAACAGTTTGACTTTTACGCTGGCCAATGTACAACTTTTTGACTATTAATATCTCTAACTATGTATTTGTACTCATTGAAACAAATCCAACAACATTTTCTACGGTCATTTTTGTTTTTATATATTAGTAAAAAAAATACACTCAAAGTGAGGTGTGTAAATAGTGCAAAAGTCATAGTGTTGCACTTTAAAAGAAACTGAGGAAGTATGTGAATAGGGTATATTGTGAAGATAATTTTATAATATTTGAGGGACAAAAATAGAGAAGTTATTTCAAACAATCTCCTACTTCCTCCGTTTTTTTTATAGATGCTACATTTCCCTTAAATGGAAATGTCATAATAGATGCTACATACCATAAATGGATCCCTTTTCACCATAAAGATTTAAAAATACCCCCACTTTTTCCTTTAAAATACCCACACTTTTTCCTTAACAAATGTTTTTTTATTCAAAAAGTGGTGGTCCCCCACTTTCTCTCTCTACCTTTCTTAAAAACTCTCCACTTCCTCTATGTAGCATCTATAAAAAAACGAAGAAAGTATATATGGTAAAAATCTCCAAGATAATTGTGATTTTTGCCAAAAACACATAAAATGTTCCCTAAAAAAACCCACAAAATGTCCATGTAATATGCTAATATTGGCAATATCATATTTATTTCTCTGTTATAATTTGGGACAAGTTCAAGACGGAAAAAATGCCCCAATTCTCCTCTATTAAAGAACGACTTTTTCTTTTTCTTAGAACTACGACCTGTCTGTTTTTTAGACCCGTTTGCTTTTCCAAAAAAAGGTTATTTGCATCTACAAACTTATTTATATACATCCGGTGTTTCCATAAGTTTGTTGCGTTGACTTTGGTTACTTTCCTAATTTCTGGTCGGATGTAGTTGATAAAAGACAAAAATGTATGAGCGAATAGAGTAAATGTGAGATAATTCATGGTCATTTTCATGTCTCTTGGGAACATCATAATAAGAAATTAGAGCAAACAAAGGGGCAGGATAAAGTAAAAAAATATATCAACTTTGTACAGTAACTAATAGTAAAAACTAACTTAAAAAGTTAAAATTAACGAAAGTTATTGTTGTTAGTAAACCCTTTGTCCCTTATTGTTTGTCTCAATTACTTTTTTGCGGTCCCAATATGCACATTTGACTATTAATATCTCTAATCATGTATCATTGAAAATTATAAAAATCTGATATTTGAAATCATATTACGATGAATTTAACAAGATCTCACATGATAATAATTTTTTTTTATACATATCAATGTGAATTTGCCGTCAAATATTGACCCTAGAATAACAAATGTGGCAATAAAGGATAGAGGTCGAAGGGAGTATTTCTCCCCTCCCTTTGGCACCTAGAGGCTAGGGGCAAATATGGTACATTTATATAACAATTTGGCGATTGTGTTCAGTATTATAATTGATGAGAGTCTCGTTTTCTCTCAAAAAGCGAAACCTAACAGCCACAAACCCTAAGCGCGTCGCCGCCCACCGTAGGCTCGCTGGAGGCCGGATTGAGCGTGTGTCGCTCAACCAGTCACCGGCGAGCCTCCTGCTCGTGTTCTAGTCCGTCTGATCGAGAGTCGATAGATTTCTTTTCATGCGAGTCTAGTCCCCTTCCCCCTCCGTCGTGTCTTTCTGGGTTTCTCTTTATCCGTTCGCGTCGCTTCTCTCCTCTCCCCTGGTCATCGTCGGCAACTCCCCCTTCCCCCTCCCCTGTCATCGTCTCCTTCGTCGCGTCTCCTCCAGTCCCTTCCCCCTCCCCTAGCTGTGCGTCGAGTTCCTCATCCCCCTCCCATGTTTCGTCTTGTAGTGTTGTTTCTCTTTTTCTGGTTTTTGGAGTGGTGGTTCCCCTCCCCTGGTTAAGTGCTTAGCTTAGGTTTCCCCACCCCCTTCCCCGGTTACGAGTCAGTTTGGCGGGCTTCCCTTCCCCATCCCCTGTTACTTTCGTAGGGCTTCTGTAACACCTCAAAATTTTACTCCGAATTTTTCGCGTTTATTTCATAGTGTTTAATTAAATCCGTTACCGTTTCATTGTTTTAATCAATAAAATTATCATCTTGATTTGAAAATTCGTAAAAATTATATTTTTATTTCATAAACATGTTGGATTTATTTTTCTAAGGTTTAAATAATTTTTGTGAAATTTATTTTCAATATTCAGATTTTATTTGAATTTAAAATCGATTTTGGAGAAAAAATTAGGAAATCGGTAAAAATAATTTTAATTAATTAATTTATAAATTTTAAAACTCATTTCAAATTTATTAAAATCAGTTTGTCATAGTTTAACTCATTTTCGGATTTTCTAAGGCATTTATAAGCTTATTTGACTATTTGACTAACTTTAAGATTTTAATCTTTATAATTATTAAACTTGGTCCAAAAGTCTTGAAATTTTTATGGGAAGTAAATTCTGATGTTGGAGGAAGTTTCCAAGTATTTTCATCCCATTGCCAACCCAATTACTCCATCCTCCAACTACATTGACTTCTTGACATTTTTTTTCTTATTTATTTAAAGTTTTGGAGCAAATAATTTTTACCCAAGCTATTTTCATTCTAAAACTGAAGAGTAAGCTTCTCCCTTACTTTCTATGTCATTTTCGTACTCCATAAAAATTTTGAGCAATTTTTGAGCTTAAGAAAATTATTTATAGCATTTTCAAGTTGTTTTTAATTAAATTCCTAATTTCTTCTATTAATTTCTACTCTAAATTCTAACACTTATTTTCTTCCTTGAATATTTTTAGAAGGTGATACATTTAGTTTAGAGCTTGTGGAAGAGGAAGGATCTTAGCTCGTGTTCTCTTATTATCTCCATTCTATTTTCCAATGAAATTAAGGTAACTAGCTTTAATCCTAGTTTAATTTTGATTAATAAGTTAATTATAGTTAATTAATATACATTATAGTAGAAATAGTTATAATAATATTTGAGATGAATTATGTGAATTTACGTGAATTTTATATGAATTTTCGGATTTATGTGAATTTAATTGTTAATTATGATTTTCGATTTACATATGTGTATTTAAGTGTATAATATATATATACTAATTTTATATGTATAAATCTTGATAAAATAATATATTTAGTATGTTTATAAACTCATACATGTTATTAACTTGTTGGTGTGATTTAATTTGAATTTTGGAAACTTATTTTGTTAATTGTGTAATTATATCCGATAGTATTTTAGTGTTTTAGAATATGTTTAAATTTCAAAATTTATTTTTATACTCACGAAAATTATTTAAGATATTTCATTTTATATTTCAATCCTCATTTTATGGTCGTGATTAACCTACTTGAATTATTGTATGAATTTGTCAAATTATTATTTTTTGATTAGTAAATTGTTTAATTCAAAAATCTATTAATTTAAAATTTATCTTTTTGAAACAAAATGAACTTGTTAAAAGTTTATTAATATTAAGGTATTTTGTGACTAATATCACTAATATTAATTTTGGATTATTATTAATTTATTTTAGTGATTTAAATTCGAAAGTATTGTATAATGAAAACCTAATTACCGAAACTAGTTATGTATTTTCAGAATAATTACAACAACTTTTAACTAAATTTTGTTTTGTTTATTAATGTTAGTTAATTTATTTAGTTTGTCTTACTAAAAAGAATTTAATCAAACTTGTTGTTTTCTGATTTAATCATTATTACGTGTAATTTGAGAATTTATAAATAAATTACAATGAGTTTAATTATGCCTTTTGTATCCCTTTTACAAATGAATATTTTTAAACCAAATATTGTTTAAGTTGATATTAAGTTGAATTGGATGATTCCAACAACTTTTATGTTAATTTGACAAGTTTGTGTATTTTAGATTAAATTATTGATTTAGTTGATATTAAGTTGGATTGGGTGATTCCATCAACTTTTATGTCAATTTGACAAGTTGTGTATTTTTGGTTTAAAATAATGTTTAAGTTGATATTAAGTTGAATTGGGTGATTCCAACAACTTTTATGTTAATTTGACAAGTTTGTGAATTTTGGATTAAAATATTGTTTATGTTGATATTAAGTTGGATTGGGTGATTCCATCAACTTTTACGTCAATTTGACGAGTTGTGTATTTTTGGTTTAAAATAATGTTTAAGTTGATATTAAGTTGAATTGGGTGATTCCAACAACTTTTATGTTAATTTGACAAGTTTGTGTATTTTGGATTAAAATATTGTTTATGTTGATATTAAGTTGAATTGGGTGATTCCATCAACTTGTATGTCAATTTGACAAGTGTATGTATTTTTGATTAAAATATTATTTGAGTTGATATTAAGTTGAATTGGGTGATTCCATCAATTTTTATGCCGATTTGACAAGTTTTTGTAATGATTATAAACCTTTAATTTTTATACTAAATAAAATGATTTGAGATTGTTCTAAAGATGTTAAGCTACTACTACTTTAATTATGTTATGATCTTAATTTTGAATTAGTTTTACCTTGTACTGTGATGGGTACAAAGTGCTGTTGAGATGATTTTTACTTTGTAATGTGTTGGGTACAAAGTGTTGTATTGAGATGATTTTTACTTTGCACTGAGCTGGGTGCAAAGAGATGTTTTGAGATGATGTTTACTATTGTACTGAGCTGGGTACATAGAGATATTTTTGAAATGATATTTTATTGAGTCATTACCTTTGTACTAAGCTGGGTACATTGGTTTGTTTTGTTGAGGAAGAGAAATCCTATGGGGCTGAGCTGGGTCCCTTGGTATGAACTGTCACTCTTGTGCTGAGCTGGGTACATAGAGTTAACTTACGTGCTGAGCTGGGTACGTAAGTCCGCTTTGATATTAGTCGTCGTCCAGTGTTAGGTTGTACTGAGCTGGGTACGGCGCACTGAGCTGGGTGCGTTGAAACTAGCACTGGGAGTTATGGCCATTTCTTAGACATAGGATATCGTATGCTGAGCTGGGTGTGCGTGTCCTAATACTTCTATCATGTAGGAACCGTGGGTGGTTGTATGCTGAGCTGGGTGTACATCTGTCCACTTGCGTTCAGTTCTCCCCTCGATGCTGATTGTTGTGATGTTGTGTTTGAATGATTATTTGGGAGAGGTATTTGGATTTGGAAATTGAGTCTATTTTCATATAAATGGTTATTTTGAGCATATTATTATTTTTACGAAGAATTATGATTATTGGCGATGTTGTGGATGTTTATGATACTTTGTGGTTACTATAATCGATGTTGATTACTGTAATTAGCTTATTTGATCTTGTTTAACCTGGGAGGACTGCTAGTTGCTCCCCACTGACTGTGGACCCCTATATATATATTTTGCAGGTGAAGAAAGCTAATGATTCGGGTGGTTAACGGGCTAGAGTGAGAGATAGGAATTTTAATCTTTTGTTATCATGCTCTACTTTATGACATTCGAAATTTCGTCATTTTGATAACCTGAGTTGTAAGAGGTTTATAACCTCACTTTGGATGATATTTGGAGAATTAACCTTTAGTTATGATAATCAGACGACCTTTTATTATGGTTAGAAAGTAATACTCCGATAGACAGTATTTCCGCTACTGTCTAATGTTCATTAAATTAAGCATATTTTAGAAATTCTCATTTAAATTATCGGAGATGTTACAGTTGGTATCAGAGCAAAACGTTCCAAAAACTCTCTCTAGAGTTGCTACCAGTTCCACGTGAAATTTGTAGTTTTGAAACCTAGGTTTTTGTTTAGCTTAGGCTTCAAGACGAGTGCTTTAGAGTGAGTTACTTGGGTAGGAAGAAAGCCAATACGGCCTTGGGAAATATTTTCTCTCAAATTTATATGACTTATGTGCTATGTGTTTATTGGTGTGCTAAATATGTGTTTGGTGGTAATTATTTAACAACCCACCAAGGGTTCACTTGTCATTTTGTCGGATGACGTCCAGATTTGACAATGAGAGGGCTCGCAAGCAAGCTCGAAAAGAAGCTGCTAGGATCCGTCGTCGTGCCTTAGAAAATGCACTTATCTCGTTGGCAAGCTCGAGTGGCACCCATCGTACTCCTACACAAGCAAACAGTCAATCAGTGTTCGACAGGTTTGACCGTCATCGTCCACCTCATTATCACGGGATTGCAGACTCCGTTGCTCTAGAGAACTGGCTAAGGGAGATCGAGAAGTTGTTCGATGCAACAGCATGTCCGGAGACCGAGAAGGTGTCTATAGGTCCCTATGAGATCCTTAAAAGGATCGGGGAAGTAGCCTACCGATTGGCCTTACCGCCTAATCTGTCAAAGGTTCATGACGTATTCCATGTGTCGCAATTGCTGAAGTATCGTAGTAATCCTTCCCATGTAATCCCCATTGAGTCAATCATTGTTGATCGGGACTTGACTTATGAAGAGCGACCTATCCATATTCTTGACCATCAGAACCGAGTCTTGAGAAGAAAGGTGGTCTCGTTGTTAAAAGTGCTTTGGAGAAATCAAAAGTTCGAAGAGGCCACTTGGGAGACTGAAGAATCGATGAAGCAAAAATATCCCGAGTTGTTTACTTCGTGTGCTTAGCCTTGTTTCTAAGTTTCGAGGACGAAACTTTCTTAAGGGGGAGTGATTGTAACACCTCAAAATTTTACTCCGAATTTTTCGCGTTTATTTCATAGTGTTTAATTAAATCCGTTACCGTTTCATTGTTTTAATCAATAAAATTATCATCTTGATTTGAAAATTCGTAAAAATTATATTTTTATTTCATAAACATGTTGGATTTATTTTTCTAAGGTTTAAATAATTTTTGTGAAATTTATTTTCAATATTCAGATTTTATTTGAATTTAAAATCGGTTTTGGAGAAAAAATTAGGAAATCGGTAAAAATAATTTTAATTAATTAATTTATAAATTTTAAAACTCATTTCAAATTTATTAAAATCAGTTTGTCATAGTTTAACTCATTTTCGGATTTTCTAAGGCATTTATAAGCTTATTTGACTATTTGACTAACTTTAAGATTTTAATCTTTATAATTATTAAACTTGGTCCAAAAGTCTTGAAATTTTTATGGGAAGTAAATTCTGATGTTGGAGGAAGTTTCCAAGTATTTTCATCCCATTGCCAACCCAATTACTCCATCCTCCAACTACATTGACTTCTTGACATTTTTTTTTCTTATTTATTTAAAGTTTTGGAGCAAATAATTTTTACCCAAGCTATTTTCATTCTAAAACTGAAGAGTAAGCTTCTCCCTTACTTTCTATGTCATTTTAGTACTCCATAAAAATTTTGAGCAATTTTTGAGCTTAAGAAAATTATTTATAGCATTTTCAAGTTGTTTTTAATTAAATTCCTAATTTCTTCTATTAATTTCTACTCTAAATTCTAACACTTATTTTCTTCCTTGAATATTTTTAGAAGGTGATACATTTAGTTTAGAGCTTGTGGAAGAGGAAGGATCTTAGCTCGTGTTCTCTTATTATCTCCATTCTATTTTCCAATGAAATTAAGGTAACTAGCTTTAATCCTAGTTTAATTTTGATTAATAAGTTAATTATAGTTAATTAATATACATTATAGTAGAAATAGTTATAATAATATTTGAGATGAATTATGTGAATTTACGTGAATTTTATATGAATTTTCGGATTTATGTGAATTTAATTGTTAATTATGATTTTCGATTTACATATGTGTATTTAAGTGTATAATATATATATACTAATTTTATATGTATAAATCTTGATAAAATAATATATTTAGTATGTTTATAAACTCATACATGTTATTAACTTGTTGGTGTGATTTAATTTGAATTTTGGAAACTTATTTTGTTAATTGTGTAATTATATCCGATAGTATTTTAGTGTTTTAGAATATGTTTAAATTTCAAAATTTATTTTTATACTCACGAAAATTATTTAAGATATTTCATTTTATATTTCAATCCTCATTTTATGGTCGTGATTAACCTACTTGAATTATTGTATGAATTTGTCAAATTATTATTTTTTGATTAGTAAATTGTTTAATTCAAAAATCTATTAATTTAAAATTTATCTTTTTGAAACAAAATGAACTTGTTAAAAGTTTATTAATATTAAGGTATTTTGTGACTAATATCACTAATATTAATTTTGGATTATTATTAATTTATTTTAGTGATTTAAATTCGAAAGTATTGTATAATGAAAACCTAATTACCGAAACTAGTTATGTATTTTCAGAATAATTACAACAACTTTTAACTAAATTTTGTTTTGTTTATTAATGTTAGTTAATTTATTTAGTTTGTCTTACTAAAAAGAATTTAATCAAACTTGTTGTTTTCTCGATTTAATCATTATTACGTGTAATTTGAGAATTTATAAATAAATTACAATGAGTTTAATTATGCCTTTTGTATCCCTTTTACAAATGAATATTTTTAAACCAAATATTGTTTAAGTTGATATTAAGTTGAATTGGATGATTCCAACAACTTTTATGTTAATTTGACAAGTTTGTGTATTTTAGATTAAATTATTGATTTAGTTGATATTAAGTTGGATTGGGTGATTCCATCAACTTTTATGTCAATTTGACAAGTTGTGTATTTTTGGTTTAAAATAATGTTTAAGTTGATATTAAGTTGAATTGGGTGATTCCAACAACTTTTATGTTAATTTGACAAGTTTGTGAATTTTGGATTAAAATATTGTTTATGTTGATATTAAGTTGGATTGGGTGATTCCATCAACTTTTACGTCAATTTGACGAGTTGTGTATTTTTGGTTTAAAATAATGTTTAAGTTGATATTAAGTTGAATTGGGTGATTCCAACAACTTTTATGTTAATTTGACAAGTTTGTGTATTTTGGATTAAAATATTGTTTATGTTGATATTAAGTTGAATTGGGTGATTCCATCAACTTGTATGTCAATTTGACAAGTGTATGTATTTTTGATTAAAATATTATTTGAGTTGATATTAAGTTGAATTGGGTGATTCCATCAATTTTTATGCCGATTTGACAAGTTTTTGTAATGATTATAAACCTTTAATTTTTATACTAAATAAAATGATTTGAGATTGTTCTAAAGATGTTAAGCTACTACTACTTTAATTATGTTATGATCTTAATTTTGAATTAGTTTTACCTTGTACTGTGATGGGTACAAAGTGCTGTTGAGATGATTTTTACTTTGTAATGTGTTGGGTACAAAGTGTTGTATTGAGATGATTTTTACTTTGCACTGAGCTGGGTGCAAAGAGATGTTTTGAGATGATGTTTACTATTGTACTGAGCTGGGTACATAGAGATATTTTTGAAATGATATTTTATTGAGTCATTACCTTTGTACTAAGCTGGGTACATTGGTTTGTTTTGTTGAGGAAGAGAAATCCTATGGGGCTGAGCTGGGTCCCTTGGTATGAACTGTCACTCTTGTGCTGAGCTGGGTACATAGAGTTAACTTACGTGCTGAGCTGGGTACGTAAGTCCGCTTTGATATTAGTCGTCGTCCAGTGTTAGGTTGTACTGAGCTGGGTACGGCGCACTGAGCTGGGTGCGTTGAAACTAGCACTGGGAGTTATGGCCATTTCTTAGACATAGGATATCGTATGCTGAGCTGGGTGTGCGTGTCCTAATACTTCTATCGTGTAGGAACCGTGGGTGGTTGTATGCTGAGCTGGGTGTACATCTGTCCACTTGCGTTCAGTTCTCCCCTCGATGCTGATTGTTGTGATGTTGTGTTTGAATGATTATTTGGGAGAGGTATTTGGATTTGGAAATTGAGTCTATTTTCATATAAATGGTTATTTTGAGCATATTATTATTTTTACGAAGAATTATGATTATTGGCGATGTTGTGGATGTTTATGATACTTTGTGGTTACTATAATCGATGTTTATTACTGTAATTAGCTTATTTGATCTTGTTTAACCTGGGAGGACTGCTAGTTGCTCCCCACTGACTGTGGACCCCCATATATATATTTTGCAGGTGAAGAAAGCTAATGATTCGGGTGGTTAACGGGCTAGAGTGAGAGATAGGAATTTTAATCTTTTGTTATCATGCTCTACTTTATGACATTCGAAATTTCGTCATTTTGATAACCTGAGTTGTAAGAGGTTTATAACCTCACTTTGGATGATATTTGGAGAATTAACCTTTAGTTATGATAATCAGACGACCTTTTATTATGGTTAGAAAGTAATACTCCGATAGACAGTATTTCCGCTACTGTCTAATGTTCATTAAATTAAGCATATTTTTGAAATTCTCATTTAAATTATCGGAGATGTTACAGCTTCCCTCCCCCCCTGCGTTTTGTGTGTCGGCTTCCCTCCCCCCTCCCCTGTTATGGTAGTCGGTCGGTGGTTCTTTAACCTTAAAGTTTGTGTGGTCGAGATTCCTAGTTTTGGGTTTGGTGTTACGAATCTAGTGATGTCTGTTTTCGTTATTTTCGTGTTTGTTTCTTTCAGATCCGATGACCCTTGCCTTTTTGCCAATGGTTGTGATGGGGTGTTAGTTAGTGGTGATTGGTGGGCAGTTCAAGGCTCTTGGTTTCATATGATAAAGGAAGATCTATGCAACCTGGTAGGTAGAGCCAATAATCCTGGAGTTAGGCATGGGAGTTTTGCCACTTTAGGAATTTAGGTGTTGGTTAAGATGAGAGAAGGCTCTCTCTTAAGATCTGTTGTGCGTCGGTCTTTTGGGTTTGGGATTGTCAGTTTGAATCTTAGGATCCGTCAGTGGGGCGAAGTTCATCAATCTAACTCGCCCCAAATTCTCGTGATGGCTTCAAGTGTCATCACACTTAAAAAACGCATTTTGTGGGAGGCACTCCAACTTGATTTGGGGCACGTCAAGACCTCCACCTCTTTCGAGTTTCAGTCTAGTGTGAATGAACTCCGGATAACCTCGCAGCAGGGTCAGAAATCACTAAAGAACGTGACTTCATTGTTCGTTGAATCAGGAGAATCCCAGGAGGATCATCAAGGACCTTGGGATTTCGCGTCTAGTGGACATCGAGATCTACTAGCAGTTGTACGACAATCTCTATATGAAGATCGTCCGAGTTGTGTATCTCAACAGATTTCCTCTCGTATCCAACCTCACCCACCATCGCTCAAGACAAACTTCCTTCGGACTGGACATATAATAGCTAGTGCTTTCTTTAAATCGTTTGTACACGTTAATGTAGTTTTGTTAGTGTCAGTTGTTTCGGTTTGGTTATATTAGCATTAGGCTGTTCTCCAGTTTTTTATAAATGCAAATTTTCTCGATGTCAAAAAAAAATTGATGAGAGTAACACGTTAACAACTTCTTGACCTTTAGAATTATAAAAGTCGGACGTTGAGGGAGAGGTGATAGTTCAGTGGAGTACCACCCTAAACAGCAGGGATTGGTATTCAAACCAAGTATTTTTTCTTAAAAAAAATAAAAAGTTGAACGTTAACTCAATCCGGACTTTTTCATTTGCAAGAAGATGCTAAACTTTATTAATAATAGAAAGAGAATAACAAATAATATAGTATATTAAATATCATGACCAAAAGTCAACCCACAACAAATAGAGAGCACTTGGCATGCCAAATGTTAAGAGTTTAACAAAAAAAACAATACAAGTAAGAAGACATGATTCTCCAAACTTGCTTAATTCTATAAAAGACACATTTAATTCTTTCATGAAATAATGATAGAAGAGTATGCAAATGAGCGATTAAACATCTGATGCAAGTAGTTTGAATTAGGCAAAGATGGCAACGGCTCCAAGGGCAGCCACAAGAGCCAAGCTGCTTCCATGAAGAAAAGCATCACTACCCTCATCATGATCATGACCATCATGATCGTCCAAGGATGGACCGGGGGCTGGGGCCGAGGTAGGACCCTCCATGACCATGGGTGGGGTCATGACTGGGGCTTCGGTTGGGGACATAGGTGGTACTAGTGCTGGGGCTTGAGCCTCAACTGGGGGCGCTATTGGTGCGGGAATCAATGGGGCGGGAGCCTCAACTTGGGGCACTATTGGAGCGGGCGTTGATGGGGTGGGAGCCGACACGACAGGCGCGGGGACTGGTGCCACAGATGTGGTAGGGGCCGGGCTTGGGGCTATAGAGGGTCCTTGTGCGAGGGCAGACCCTACAAGTACGACAATGAGAGTAAGGGCAAGAGTGGTACGTGAGAGAGCCATCGATGGATGTTGTTGATTACTAGCTCAAATGGTAATATTAGCACACACCACCCTACAAAAAGTGATGTTTGTTTAGGATTTTTGGGTTTTGTAGGAAGTGAATGTGGATTTTTTTGCTTCATTTATAGTGGAATGAATTAAGAGAGGATGATCTCTTAGAGATGGTATTAGTGGGATACTTGTCATGCACGTTAGGAAAAGAAAGATTGATTAGAGAATATCTTAGGAATTTTTATTATTTTCTGTGACAGTAGATGAATTAAGAACTTAGTGGAGGAGCAGTTTCTCGGTTTTATATTCGATATAGAGTACATAAAAGAAAAGTTCAACTAGTAGTAAAGACTAAAGAGAAACATATCAGGTGGTATCAAGAACTTGCCACCGATATATTCCTATGAACCCAAAAAAAAAAGTGTGTTAAAATTACTAGTAAAAGACAATTTTGTGAATAAGTATCTTAAAACAAACTTTCAAAGTATATCTAATAGAGCTACTTTCTTAGTTATGCTGGTTTTCTCCTTTTGATGAATGAACTACGTACAAACAATCTCATCATTATAAATTTTGTTTAGTTTATTGTTATAAATGATGATTAAGCGGTGTAAAGGATGTCTGGTTCAAATGCTTGAAATGGAACGATATAAGAACGAGAATGTTAACTCGGAAGGAACTACAAGAGGGGGGGTGAATTGTAGTGTGGAACTTATTGCCAAATAATGCGGAATTTAAAACACAAGCAATAAGGAACTCAAAGTGCAAGATAGATTTTTACGTGGAAACTTCTTGTCCCAATACAAGAAGAAAAACCACGACCTCCTCAGGATTTAAACTCTTCACTATAATAGGGAACCTCGTTTGTTACAACCTATTACATGCGCAAGTTCCACTCAGAACTCCAACTCTCTCACAAGTTCCACTAGGAACTTTAACACTCTAGACTTAACTCTAAGCCCCTTAAGAGTTCCCACAACTCTTTACAACAGGTTTACTCAAACCCTTTACCCATGGATAGACTTCACCCCAAGTCTACGCATAAACAATAAGAACTTACCCAAGTTCCTCACTCGAACTTGATACAAGAATTCACTCAAACCCTTTAACCCCAGACTCAAATACATACGCTTGATAATTTGGATTAACTCTAGTATATAGAAACTGAATAACTGTAAATGAACATGGCACTCGTAGTAACTTGGAACTCACAGAACCGACTCAAAACAAGGAATAGAAAATATAATTCTTCTCGTAACTTTATTCCTTAAGCCGGACCTTATGGAATGACATAAGTCAGACACTATGGAAAGACACTAGTCAGACAACGTAAAAAGAATACATAAGCCTCTATTTATAGCATGCACAAGACTTGAGCACCACTTCCACTTATTTCTCCACTAACCCATGATCAGTTAGTTGGGAGAAACTTGGGGAAGAAGTAGTCCACTTCTTGGGCACAACTTATGTCACGTTCTACGAAAGCAGTTAGAGTAAAAATAGGAAATAAAAAGAAAATAAATACTTGGAGAAAAAGCAACGTTTTATCAAAATATAATCCAAGAGATATTTTTCCAAAAATCACTTTTTTATTTATTTTCTTATGTAAAAATATTTTACTGAAAACTTTTTCATAAACTCGACATAAGTACATGAGTTCTGTTCGTACGGGAACTCACGTTTACAAGTTCCCGCACTCAAATACTCATTGAACGTAATATAAATCTAGGCTTTTTATTTTCCAAAAACTGATAAGATAGAATTAAATAAATTAAAAGATATTAAAATTAGATTCCTAAAAATCCGATTTTATTTAAAACTATTTTATTCAAAACTTATCTTTTATTTAAAACTAAAACTTATCCTAAAACAACTAATGCATATTATCTAAAAATAATTAATCAAGTAGAGATTTATTAAGAAACAAACTCTAAATAAATCCTACAGATTAAGATAATAATATGCAACAACTTACTGACTCTTAAATACTTTTGACTCTAAGTTCCACGAGTTCCTTTTGACACCTTGTTCCTTTACCTTTCACGTTTCAACATACTTACATGAATCCTAGAAAGTAAACTCATACTTTCTGTCTTCATGCCCCATGCTGCTCCAACTCAGGAACCGCATGCAATAGCTCCACCTCTGGAACTTCAACGTGCTAGTTCCTTTAAGGAACTTCGCACCTATAGCTCATGCTCAGGTGCTGCTTGTTTCAACTATGAAACTTCAGGAACTGCTCCCACTCAGGAACTGCTCCGACTCAGGAACTGCTCCCACTCACGAACTGCTCCCACTCAGGAACTGCTCCCACTCAGGAACTGCATATTCAATGTTCCTCTTAGGATATACCTAGGAACTGCTCTGTTTGTGTTCCTTCTAGGAACTCTTCTAGGAACTTTGTTTGTGCTTGCTTCTATAACATTTTTCTTGAACTCTTCATGCTTGGTTCCATCTCGGGAACTTACATAAAATCTAGCAAGCACATCTCGTATAATCAAACTTCTTCTCTCTTTGGATTTCTTCCTCAGGAACTTCACTTATTGGATTTCTTTTAGGAACTCTTCATGATGTGATATATTTAACCTTTCATGACTTGTTCTATGGTAACGTAATATGCACATCTCAAACACACATGTTAGTTAGATAATCATCATTTGTTTACAATCATCAAAACAATACATGCCTCAACAATATTCCCCCTTTTTGATGATGACAAACAAATGATGCTTATCACAAATTAAATAATAAACGATGTACATTAATTCCCCTTATCAAACAAGTCATGCATGTATATGAAGGAAATATCAATATAAGATAAACACATCATACAAAGAACTTTCATCATTTAAGGATTTAGACTTAACTATGCTTGACTATAAGCATCATACATATTCTTCCCCTTTTGTCATTATCGAAAAGGATCATCTTACACACATTTTGTTTTAGGTAAATCATATACACATATTGTTATATGCTACACTTACCACTATATTGGTTAAACACCTGTTAGTCCCAAAAGCCTCAAGAATCTCAATTTTCAAACTTAGGATGCATGTACTACAGAAATTTCCAACTCACAATCCAAAGACCCAACTTCAAAACCATCGAAAGAACTTGACAAATAATTAAATAAAAGTCAAGAAAACAAATCAGATTTGAAAGTCAAGAATGGATTAAGAGATAGGACATTGTAATATCCGGCTCAAAGCATATGAAAGAAGTTTATGGAATAATTTGAGTAGAGGGAACTTGAGAGATATGTGTGCTCTATGGTTTAGACTTTTAATAAGAGGTTCTCAACAATAATTAGAGTTGATTACTTCACTTTACACTTTTGAAATCTCTGCCAAACCCACACACACCTTGATATGTATCAATCAAGTTCACTTTTACTCAACCAACCAATCATGAGGAACTCATTGCCCGAAGAAACTTGAACGAATTTATCTTTGTAATCAAGTTCTTCCAATCTTTCGCTTATGTTCCTCTTCTCAAATCATCAAATCCATGAGTAAGTATTTTCACAACCTTATGAAATATTGACTTCTAGGAAATAATAAAGATTTGATCACCCTTGTTTACTTCTTCTTCTTTTTTTTTTTTTTTTTTTTTTTTTTTTTTTTTTTTTAACAAGGGTGTCATTACAAGTTATTGCACTTTTCTTAGAATGTCACATTTACCTACCACAAAGAAGTAATTGCTTACTCACACATACGTGAAATCCACCACTAAGAATGAAAACATATATATTGATTCCTTCCTTATTCCCCCCGAGATCCTTACCACTCCTTCATCAATAGGAACTTATATGAGTAGTTCCATCTAATGATATATCCTTCTGAGCATCAATTGATAAATCATAAAATACTTGCTTCTCACTTTTTCCATAACTTCCCCCTCAAAATGTATTTACCATTTATCATTCTTTATGCATCATTGAACCATTAAAAGTCATGAATTTTAATTTAGAGCACATGGGAATTAGGAGATTTAAAGTGACAGGATATGAATGGAATGAGGAATTAATCAATCAAAGGGTATTTGAAGAAATGTGGTGTGAACCGATGATAGTTGGCTAAGAATAGGTTTGTTCCCTCTAAAGGTTAAATAAAATATATTATGGGAATTTACCTGTCTTGTTCCATCAAGGTTTCTTTCATTGTACCTTTGGCAACTTAGGATTTTCATGTTTGACAAAGCATCCACAGTTCTATTATGAGACCTCTAATACTCTTAGGCAAGTGAGTATGCCTTTACGACACAAAAATTAAGTGTAACATATTTACGCTAGTGTGCATATAATCACTTCAATTTTAGTATGTGTAAGAACCCAATCCGACAAAACTTTTGGGAAAGAACATGTTTATACTCAAGTCATGCTTCATTAAGTCTTGTTCCTCTAAACAGTCCATGAATAGGTGAAATTATAAAGAACATATATTCATATAATTTAAAGCAAGACTTATAAAAGTTATGCATTCATATTAATAATTTAACGATGTAATTTATTAATCGTGATACAATGTGAATAGGAACATCATAACTTAAGTCACTTTTCACCATGAATATAAAATTACCTCAAGTATTGGACTGATTTTGATGACTTATTTTTGAGTTTTGAACTGCTAGTTCCATCATTTTGATGTCTTCACATCGATGGAAACTTTCATACCAACTCGACTCATACTCATCCTTCTTCAAAAGTTCCTTGACATATTTTTGTCCTTGCATCATTATATTCCAAGAGAGTAGTTGTGTTCCCTTATCATGCTCACGTACACATTTGCTTATAAAGGTTAGCAAAAACCCTTGCATAAAATAGTTAGTTGTACCAAAAATATTATCCATATAACAATATACAACTACTAAGTCAATTCCCCTTGAAAACGAAATTATTGTTAATTTTGAAATCATTTTTCAAGAAGAAACTTGATGTTGTTCCTCATAGATTTCCAACAATAAAATTTATTTTGAACGCATTGAAAATCTATTTAGAACAACTTAAATCCCATGTAAGCAACAAGAGAAAATAATGTACGGTTATTTTATGACCTAGCTATATGAATACAAGTTTTCTCAAAGTCAATACCTTTGTTTAGTTGTTCCTCTCAACAACTAACCTGTATAGAGTTCCTTTACCGATGTCTCTGTGAATGAGTCATAGGAATAGTTCTTATGTTCCGGTTAGAATCAAGGGACTTGGTTATTGGAACTGTCTGTTCCTACTAATCGATAGGAACTCGCTTCCATATATTCATTGAGTTGAACTTTTATTTTATGAACTTGAACTTAATCTTCACTTTTTAAGCTCTTCTCCATGAGGTCATATAGCTGGCTATTGTTGCTTTTGAGAGTGACATATTATATGTAGGAACTCTAGCTCTATAGGAACTTGTGAGTTCAACATAAAAAATTAAAAAACATCTTTAACTTTGTTTTCTTGGGAAAAAACAAGTTAGTCTCATAACAAATATGTCATCTCTTAATAACACATTATATATCATTTTGCTATAAACTCGTGTTTCTAACAATTAGAGGTGCGTTCTAACACAACCTCATCGCTTCTATTTTTAAAGTTCCTTAGATGATTCTTATTGCTATTAATTACCAAGACACTTAAAATCAAACGCTTAAGAACATAATACCAATGTTTTCTCCTTTGAAGATCTCATAGGATGTCTTGTTGATCAACTTCTAATCATTCATTTGTTGATGATTTAGCAAGTGATATCAATTGCTTTTTCTTACTTGTTCATTTGGAAAACATTAGCAAAGAGTATTCTGTCATGTCTTCCAAAGTTCCATTTATTATTTTCGCCTTGTAATGAATACCTTGTTCCTGCATACATCATCAAACTCATCTGGAGGCTGGAACCAAGTTCCTAGGCATTGCCGGCCATCATATGAATCTTCCGTTCATCGAAAGAAATAATCTCTGGAGCTCTCTTATTAATTTCGGGAACTTGTTCCCAATCTGTTCGTTCCTTTGATGGAAGAACATGAACTTGTTCCTTCATTTTGGGTTGACATAAACTAAAAAATATAATCTGTAAAACAAACCCAAAAAGAAATACTTTGTGCATTTTAATGTGAGTAGGTTAGTCAAAAGAGAGGTAAATAAAAATACAGCATAAAAAGAATAAGCATAAAGTTCAAAAAAAATATAATCTCATCTGAAAAAGGAACTTCTGCTTTGTTCCTTTGAACCGAGATCAGTTTCAAAAGAATTAGGAACTCTTTCCAAATTTTGAATTGTTCCTGTACCATTTACTCGTTCTTGGAACACTATGATTTCACCAAATCAAAGTTTGAGTTCCTTGATCCAAAACTAATAGTTATGCATTTGATATTTTAGTTACCTCAATTATCAAACTTACAAAATAAACATTAATAACCTGCACAACATATAAAGAGAAGATAATATATATAACCTTGTAAAATAACTTCTCTTTTCCAACCAAAACAAATCTACATAAGTATCTCTACTTAGAAAAAAAATCAACATGCATACATATAATAAATATTCAATAAACTCAATATGCATGGAAAAACACTTCTTTGGCAAATAAATGAAATAGTCATAATTCCCTTTGCCTAAAGAATAAAGTTTCCTTTTGTAGGGAAACTAAGTTCCAAGAGTGACAATATGCATTGTTCCAATACGAATAGTTCCTTGTACCATTTCTAGTATACTGATTCTTTGATATTTAAAAAACAATTTGGAAATCTTAATTTTGTTTTTCGAAAACAGTTTTAAAGTTATCCAAAATTGCTATAAAAACATCAAAGCCAAATAAAACCATTTTAATAGAAATACTCTAAGGAACAAGTTCCAATTTAATATATGCGTATAAAGAATATCTTAAGGAAGAGATACTTACATCAAAGGGGTGATTGATAATCCTTGAGTGACTTTAAATTGATGATAAAAAGTCAGCTTCCACTTGTTCCTTTGAATGACGTAGGGTGGAGTTCCTTTCTCGTACGAGTTCCTTCTTCTTGCGGGAACTTCACTCGGCGGGGTTGCTCGCTTATCAACGAGTTCCGGCTCACGATACCAATTGTTAACTCGGAAGGAACTACAAGAGGGGGGGTGAATTGTAGTGTGGAACTTATTGCCAAATAATGCGGAATTTAAAACACAAGCAATAAGGAACTCAAAGTGCAAGATAGATTTTTACGTGGAAACTTCTTGTCCCAATACAAGAAGAAAAACCACGACCTCCTCAGGATTTAAACTCTTCACTATAATAGGGAACCTCGTTTGTTACAACCTATTACATGCGCAAGTTCCACTCAGAACTCCAACTCTCTCACAAGTTCCACTAGGAACTTTAACACTCTAGACTTAACTCTAAGCCCCTTAAGAGTTCCCACAACTCTTTACAACAGGTTTACTCAAACCCTTTACCCATGGATAGACTTCACCCCAAGTCTACGCATAAACAATAAGAACTTACCCAAGTTCCTCACTCGAACTTGATACAAGAATTCACTCAAACCCTTTAACCCCAGACTCAAATACATACGCTTGATAATTTGGATTAACTCTAGTATATAGAAACCGAATAAGCGTAAATGAACATGGCACTCGTAGTAACTTGGAACCCACAGAGGCCGACTCAAAACAAGGAATAGAAAATATAATTCTTACTGTAACTTTATTCCTTAAGCCAGACCTTATGGAATGACATAAGTCAGACACTATGGAAAGACACTAGTCAGACAACGTAAAAAGAATACATAAGCCTCTATTTATAGCATGCACAAGACTTGAGCACCACTTCCACTTATTTCTCCACTAACCCATGATCAGTTAGTTGGGAGAAACTTGGGGAAGAAGTAGTCCACTTCTTGGGCACAACTTATGTCACGTTCTGATAAAGCGAGTTAGAGTAAAAATAGGAAATAAAAAGAAAATAAATACTTGGAGAAAAAGCAACGTTTTATCAAAATATAATCCAAGAGATATTTTTCCAAAAATCACTTTTTTATTTATTTTCTTATGTAAAAATATTTTACTGAAAACTTTTTCATAAACCTGACATAAGTACATGAGTTCCTGTTCGTACAGGAACTCACGTTTACAAGTTCCTGCACTCAAATACTCATTGAACGTAATATAAATCTAGGCTTTTTATTTTCCAAAAACTGATAAGATAGAATTAAATAAATTAAAAGATATTAAAATTAGATTCCTAAAAATCCGATTTTATTTAAAACTATTTTATTCAAAACTTATCTTTTATTTAAAACTAAAACTTATCCTAAAACAACTAATGCATATTATCTAAAAATAATTAATCAAGTAGAGATTTATTAAGAAACAAACTCTAAATAAATCCTACAGATTAAGATAATAATATGCAACAACTTACTGACTCTTAAATACTTTTGACTCTAAGTTCCACGAGTTCCTTTTGACACCTTGTTCCTTTACCTTTCACGTTTCAACATACTTACATGAATCCTAGAAAGTAAACTCATACTTTCTGTCTTCATGCCCCATGCTGCTCCAACTCAGGAACCGCATGCAATAGCTCCACCTCTGGAACTTCAACGTGCTAGTTCCTTTAAGGAACTTCGCACCTATAGCTCATGCTCGAGTCTTTGCTTGTTTCAACTATGAAACTTCGGGAAGCTGCTCCCACTCGAGGAAGCTGCTCCAGGCTCGAGGGCTGCTCCCACTCACGAACTGCTCCCACTCGGGAACTGCTCCCACTCGGGAAGCGCATATTCAATGTTCCTCTTAGGATATACCTAGGAACTGCTCTGTTTGTGTTCCTTCTAGGAACTCTTCTAGGAACTTTGTTTGTGCTTGCTTCTATAACATTTTTCTTGAACTCTTCATGCTTGGTTCCATCTCAGGAACTTACATAAAATCTAGCAGCACATCTGTATAATCAAACTTCTTCTCTCTTTGGATTTCTTCCTCAGGAACTTCACTTATTGGATTTCTTTTAGGAACTCTTCATGATGTGATATATTTAACCTTTCATGACTTGTTCTATGGTAACGTAATATGCACATCTCAAACACACATGTTAGTTAGATAATCATCATTTGTTTACAATCATCAAAACAATACATGCCTCAACAGAGAACTATATGGATATCGGTAGTGGTGTCTCTCAAACAAGTTCTGAGTATACCCACGGCGAACCAGATCAGACCCGGACAGGTCAGGATTATGTCAATCAGTGCTCCATGTCGTGATTGGTCAGGTTTTGTTCAACTGGGTCGATCACATTTGAATCATGGGATTGTCAGGAGCCGGACAGGTCTGACGTTCCATTTACAAGTCGATCCATTCCCGGGTATGATCGCCCGTGGACATTTTTTTAAACGGGCTTGCACAGGTCGTATTTGGGTTTCATGTACGGTTGGGTAGAGTCAAGTGTACTCGGGTTGAATCACTAATGACCTTAGTTCAATCATTGTGAAGCATTGGGTCCATTCGCTATTGAACGTCAATTCAACTTTGTTTAACTCCTGGTTGGGTCATTTTGATTTTGTTCAAAATTTTGTAAACAAATCATATCATTAAAAGTATTAAGATTGACATATATATACATATGTGTGTGTGTGTGATAAATATATGGATGATAACGAAAACTAATAAAAATATTATATTGTTTACAGCGCTGTTTAGTGTATTCTCATAGTCAACTCGTGTTTGGACTAGTCAACTGCGTAAAACCACTTTACTATATAAATGAGTAGAACGACTCTTCATATGTTCTAATATTATAACCAATGACAATAATGTAACGCCCTGTAATTTAATATAATTCTAATAATGAAACACTACATGATAGTACCAGGATCGAACCAAATATTACATTTTTTATTTATTATTATATAATATAGAGTTTACAGGACATTACTGTCGTATTCCTAATAATAATAGAAATACTAGGCGAAAACAAAATAAAACATGATACTAATATAACAAATTAAAAAAAACAAGATAACAACATATAGTATATTAGTCCTAATATTTTATATTCCTCACTCCTGCCCATTCCCATCACTGGTACCTGAAAACAAAACATTTTATAACAGTCAACCCAAAAGGGTCCAGTACATTCCCAATACCATGTAAAAATACTTTGCAGATAATTATATAAAATAATCAGTTACGATTATATATAAAATCAATTGTTACAGTTTCTCCTGACAAATCTCGTGTGCACACCCCTACAATGACGTACGTCACTCCGGATAATATTTTCAGGCTTTTAGCCCCTCCTGATACTTCCGTGTGCACACCCCTACAATAACGTACGTCACTCCATATATAATTCATTCCTCCAACACAAACCACGAACCTCCATTTTATAATACCACGAACCTCCAATTCATTTTATCATAGTAACATCTTTATATAACATTATTATTACCACATATGATAGTATTTTTAGAATCACCTTGTATATAAATCATAATGTGAAAAATACCATTTGCATTATAATTAAACACGTTATTTGCAAATCACAATATACCTTTACTATTAAGGCAAAACTATTACTAATAGTTTATCTAAAAAGATTAATATAACAATACATTGTAGCAAAACAACATTAAGAAGGGGTATTCAAGAATGTACCTGATAATATTGATGATACCTAATTTTTAACTTACTGTTTTATTCTCACACTCTCTTTCTCTTTCTTTTCTTTTTGGTTCTTACAGTACTCAACTCATATTATTTTGAAAAATTACTGAATAGCTTCATGCTATTTATAGTTTATGAATTGCGGCTTACGTAAAGAATTTTACTAGTGTCTCACTTTTTGTTTTCGTTGGCTGACTACAAATGCTACAATTCAGCAAAACTATTTAGTCTATGTATGCTTAGGTATTTGTTGGCAAGATTATCTAAACTTGACACTTTACGTAAAAGATTAGCATGTTGATTTTACTAAAACCCATTATTAAAGAACAAGTGTCACAAAGTTACTCAATCTGAAACATACCAATATTGTATTTTACGTATTGTCCGAAAATGGGTAGCGATTGTCGGTCCTTAGGTAAACTTATTAGTGACGATTCTAAAGACTAAATAACGTTAGTCATTAGGTTAACCATTTATAAGTTAGGAGCATTATAGGTTTATGCAGTACCTACTAAAAATCCTACTAGATATATTTATAATCTCATAAACTAGTAATTGATAATTTATTAATCTTTGACCCTTAAAGTACTTTATAAACTATAATGTTAATATAAATGATATATGTATGCACATATAATTTACCCTGAGCAAATGCACAAAGCCAAGGAAACACATAACTTCATCTAAAATAATCATATAAATGACAAAATAACGTATATAAGATCTTAGGAACTAGTTTATCTTATAATAATACTTTAACCTTCAATCCCTTACTAATATCTTTATAGTAAATATTTTTTTTTTCATGGTTATTACAAATAATAACGAGTAGACTATCAATTCCAAGGTTTATATAAATGACTTTATTATTATAAGCATTATAATTGATATATAAGTTTGTAAATAGCTATTATGATAATGATAACAATAATGATAATAAACATAAAGCGATGATAATAATATAATACTAATAATAATAACAGTAATAATAACAATGCTAACAACAACAATAATAATATAATAACAACAGGAATACTAACAATTACAATAATAATACAAATACTAACAGTAATAGTAGCAATAATGCTAATAATAGCAATAATAAAAGCAAAGTACGTAACGCGGTATATATGTATTAGGTTGTGACTATATATGATAAAGTATAAACAAACTATTTTATCAATATGTTTAAACATTTTAGTACTACATTGGTATCAAAATAATTGTAAAACCACTCTAATACTCTATTGATTACAAATTAGCTAGTATAACGACTCTTGATATGTTATAATATTATAACAAATGACAATCATATGTTTATAACGACGATTCATATGAGGCATAAGTAATTATAACGAGGGTTCATATGTGGTACAATTATAATAATAACCATAACAATAGTTTTTATAAATGATAGTAAACATAACAACTATAAGTCAATAAGTTAACAAGTACTTACTAGATAGTAATTAACTTGTTAACAATCATATGTTAACTTAGCATTTAGTTAGTTACTCACTTAGACTTATACTAACTCAGTAACTCACTAACTTGTTCCTTGTTAACTGTTACTAAATACATAAATACTAATTAACAAATAACTGATAAAGTGATAAGACATGAAGTCCTAAATCCTAATATAAGATGATTTAAGTTAATCATCTTCAAGTTAAATCCAGTACAAAACTCAAATCATCTAATTAAATTGAAAAAAAGTTATTACTAGATAAGACTAATGAATGTATCAATATAGATTATAAGCTAATTCAAGGTAATAATACACTATTTTAGCTAATAGTCTTCATGTGAAATGCATTTCGAAACATAAAAACATGTATTTGGATTGAAACAAGTTGTTATCGGACGAGATCAATAATTATATCATTGTAAGTCGATAATCTAAGTCAATGTAACATTAGATTTAATTTTTCTTAAATAAATATAATCATATTATTACTTAATTGAGTAATAGATTGATAGTTGTATAAGTAACGATATAAGGAGTCTAATTAAAATTTAGAAACTCAATTCATAACTCTAATTAAATAACAATAATAAATTAATAATGGTTATATTATGCTACACTAGTGGAAAAAAAACTGAAGGGCTGCGTTTTTGGCCAGCAGCCCTTTCTGTAGCAGCCCGGTTTAGGCCCAAAACCGCAGCCCTTCCAATATGCAAGGGTTGCGGTTTTGGGCCTAAACCGCATCCCTTCTTTGTACAAAGGGCTGCAGTTTGACCATAGCCGCAACCCTTGTGACCCAAAAAATAAAAATAATAATTTTTTTTTACGTTTTTTTACTCCTAAATATATCAAAAATCCAAGAACATAACAAATTCTACAAACGAAATTATTTACAGAGCTTTGTGACCGCATTTTTTTCATTACAAATTCTTGAAAAATATTTCTCGTCACTTAAGAGTACTAAAATTGAAAAAGTTTGAGATAGAACTAATCTTAGTAACACCAGGATCAAGAATCAAGGAGAGACTGCGAATATTAAATCATAGAACGGGTAAGAAATATGAATCAACAGAATGATTAATACATCTTATTCTATTAAAAAAAATTCACATTTCAGTTCTACTATGCAAAGATTCAAAAACTTAATAGTCTTAAACAAACTAGCAAAATATAATCACAGTTCAAGAACTTCAAAATTCGACAAAACAATGAAAAAAAACCTAAAATTGACAAAAAACAATCACGAACCAACAAATCTCAAACCATGCCGGCGAGGGGGGAAAACCCCGGCAAGGGAGAAAAATCCGGCGAGATAAACGAGAGACTGTGCGCGCAGTGAAAAAACCGGCAAGGTGGTGTGAGCGAAGGAGATCCGAGAGCCGAAGGAGGAGAGACGAGAGCCGAAGGTGGTGTGAGCCGACAGTTCTACTATGCAAAGATTCAAAAACTTAATAGTCTTAAACAAACTAGCAAAATATAATCACAGTTCAAGAACTTCAAAATTCGACAAAACAATGAAAAAAAACCTAAAATTGACAAAAAACAATCACGAACCAACAAATCTCAAACCATGCCGGCGAGGGGGGAAAACCCCGGCAAGGGAGAAAAATCCGACGAGATAAACGAGAGACTGTGCGCGCAGTGAAAAAACCGGCAAGGTGGTGTGAGCGAAGGAGATCCGAGAGCCGAAGGAGGAGAGACGAGAGCCGAAGGTGGTGTGAGCCGAAGGACATACGAAAGCTCAGCGACGACGATGGCTCGGTTTTGGACCGGCATTGCAGCGACGACGATGGCTCGGTTTTGGACCGGCAGCTGCAGCGGCGACGATGGCTCGGTTTTGGACGGCAACTGTGGCGACGACGATGGCTCGGTTTTGGACGGCAACTGCTGCGACGACGATGGTTTGCTTCTGAGAAATTGTGCGACGATGACCAGAGATTTGTGGTGCTTTAAGATGAATGAGATCGAGAGAGACGAATGAGAGGAGAGAGGTTAGAGGAAATTTAGTTCGAGAGAGAGAGGTTAGAGTGAGGAGAGAGAATGATGAGAGAAACGGCGCTTGAAGAAATTTGTGCTACTAGGTTTCATTTGTGTACTGCGTGCTGATCAATATATAATTAAGCCCATCAGCTAATTAAGGGTTGCGGTTTTGGGCTAACCGCAGCCCTTCACTAAAAGGGTTGCGGTTTTTGCATTGACTGCAGCCCTTCGTATACAAAAGGCTGCGGTTTTTGGGCTGACCTGACCCTTCACTATTAAGGGCTGCTTTTTTCGAAAAACGCAACCCTTGCACCGCAGCCCTTGTGTTGTTTTCCACTAGTGCTAATTAATAAATGATAGTTATACTTAAATACTAATCATAATAATTTCAATAAAAATAACCAAAATTTCAAATCATAATGAAATAATTGACTAATTATTAAAGTTAGTAAGTTACTAAGCCAAAACAAGAATTTGTAAGATTATAAAAATATAAGATTACCAATTATGTTAGGTCATCAATCCATGTGCTAGATCATTCTCTTTTCCTATTGGCCAAAGAATAATATCATGGATCATAAATTAGAACCCTTGATTATCAAAATCAAACCATCAATCTCTCAAACACATCTCCTCCATCGTCTCTCTTCCATCTCTCCTCTCTAAAACCCTAATCCACATTCCTTAGCTTCTCCTCAGCCTATCATCCCCTCAACAACCCACTCCTCTCTCGCCACACTCTCAACCACGTCAGCCTATCATCATCAACTCCCGCATTCGAAACTCCCTCCGCCACACCAGCTTTCGGCGCCTGGTTTCGAAACTCCATCGTTGCTACTCCTTCTCCTTTCGCTCAGAATACTCAGCAACAACAACAACAACAGATTTCGCCTTTTTAGCAGCAAAATGCCGGATTCGGATTTAATACGACGCCGTTTTCTACTCCTCTTCAACAACAACAACAACAACAACATCTGTAAACGACGTCGTTTTCTATTTCTGGTGTTCAACAGCTCACTACGCAAATGGCTACTGTCGCTCCTTTACCTTTCTCCATCGCTGAGCGTGACATTCAAGTATACTTTTATGTGAAATACCAAGGCGAACTTCGAAATTAAACTCGACTCCACCAATTCTTTGCTCGTTTTAGATCTAGGATTTCAGGTTTTTCCTTTTTTTTTTTGTTTTTTGAGATTGTTCACTAATTTGTTTATCTAGCTTGGGTTTGGTTTCGATATTATAATTTAGATAGTTGATTAATTTTCGTTTTAAGGTTTATTTCGAAATTAATTTTTTCATTAATTTCGAGATTGTAATTGTTTTGTAATTTTCCTAATTTTTTGTTTCTTTTTCGGTTTAATATGTGTAATTTTTTTTGGGAATTTTTGGGTTTAATTTGTGTAATTGCTTTTATAATTATTATTATTGATTATTAATCAGTGTAATGTTTAGTTTCATATTTATTTGGATTTAAATCCTTGTATGTGAGTTGGAATGATTGAGTTGGAATGGCATTGGCAATGTCAATTTATTTGGATGTCTTATTTTCTGCTAAACTTCCATATGATTGAAGGGATCCTAACTCCTTTTTTTCCTTCTCAAGGAGATGACGTTACATACTTACATATATGATCATTTATCATTTATGGCTACCTCTAAGTTCTAAATACAATATTATTGAAAGTCATGGACGGTCCTACCGATATCTAACCGTCCATGACCTATAATTACCAGGGGCAAAAACTAGTGTTATTGATTTATAGTCTCAAATCCGCTACCCCAAGTAGCTCGGGGTGTAAGAACCTTAACACTTGCCCCCTATATATAATCATATTGTTTCTCTTCTAAAAAATTAGATGATATTAGTAGTACTTTAGGCCCTGTTCTTTTGAACTTATTTTGGCTGAACTGAACTGAACCTATTTTACTTTTGCTGAACTGAACTTATTTTTACTTATTTTTGCTGAACTGAACTTATTTTTGCTGAACTTAACTGTATTAACATAATATTATCAATACTTATTATTATTATAATCAATAAATATTAACATAACATTATCAATACTTATTATTATTATTTTATTATTTTATAATAATAAATAATAAATAATAAATAATAAATAATAATAATAAATAATAGCAATTAAATTATTATCAAAAAATGTAATACTAATATCTTTGTAATTAACCAATATAGTAGTAATAATAGTAATAATAGTAATAATAATAATAATAAATAATATATCATAAAAATAATCATTAATAAATAATAAATAGTAAATAATATATAATAATAATACAAATAAAAAAATAAAATATACAAATTTATCGTTATTATAATTTTAATATTAATAATAATAACAATATTAATAGAAATATTGAAAACAAAAATAATAATTACAACATTAGACATGGCTGAACTTATTTTTACTTATTTTTGCTGAACTGCAATTATTTTTACTGAACTGAACTTATTTATACTTATTTTTGATGAAAATAAGTCCAAAAGAACTGGGCTTAATGAAAATCAAGTGACTAAATACAATAACTTATCTTTCACTAATATCTTTCAAAAATTTATATGTCCTATATATAGACCGATCACAATAATTATTCATTACTTGCCAAAAAGTTGTATACTACAACTCAAGTTATTGGCTGAGTCACTCACCATTTAAGATGGGGGAATATGTTGTATGAGATAATTCACTTATGAATTCCTTCCTGTATTTAAGTATATGAGCTATATTTTTTTTTTGAGCTATATAACTATACAAGATTACTAGTTAATACTCAAAAATGCTCGATTTTTTTTAATTGATGTAAATAAGTACTACTGTATTAAAAACGAATCAAACTGTCCATATACCGTGAAGCAAAAATGGGCATTTAACATCTGTACTAATATATTAAAAGGCGTTCCTAAACAAGGATAGGTGCCACGTGGCATTCTCCCTAAGGGCGTTTTACTCCATGTAATGCACATGCAATAAAAAAAATTAGAAATTGCATAGTATAGGGTTTGATCCCACGACCTCAAAAATATATACTTAAGTCTTAACCACTAGACCAAGTAATATTTAGTGTTATCGTCTTAAAGTATAATATTAATAAATAAAAATTTTTCTCACCCGGTGTGTAGCCCGGGCCTAATAACTAGTTTTAAGTTAAAAGAGATCCAAATTAATATACTTTTACTCTAACTTATGGGCTTCAATCCAAGTCTTATGTTTAATATTTTGATTTAATGAAAATTGATGCATTGGCCTTTTAACAGGCTTACATTTTATTAATATTTTAGCTGCCAAAATAAACAGCCTTATATGAGAATTTACTTATGAGTTATGATGATATTTTAAAGTCAATCTGACATATATATGGATTCATTTAGAGTAATTGTCATATTATCTCAATCCCACGAGTTTACTAAATGATCGATCCTGCTAACAAAATATGCGAGACAAGATTATTTATATGTTTTAGGTATAATTAATTACAATATATAAATAGCAACTTATATATGGTTAGTTGGTTACAACTTACAAGTTCAAGGAGCTTCAATAGCAAAGAATATTTAAGAATGAATAATTTGCAGATCAAAGCATATAAAAATTTTTGTATAAAAATTCAAACAAATATGTCAAAATGACAAAAGAAGAGAAGGTACATCTTGAATTTTAAAAGATGTAATCTCATAAAACGACCACAAAAGAGTTTAACAAATGAGCAATAGTCCAAATTAAATCATGCATCGTGAATTTTGATCATGCAAAAGAGTTTAACAAATGAGCAATAATTGTTCCAAGGACAGCCAAGAGAGCTAAATTGGTTCCATGAAGAAAACCAGAAGCAGCTTGAGCATCCTCAATGTCAGCCACGTTGGAAAAAGGGGATGGGGCCGGGCCAGGCGGGCCCTCCGTGGATGGCTCAGGAGCAGTAGCAATGGATGGACCCATAGTTGGAACTGGGACTGGGGCTTGGATCGGGGTTGGGGTTGGGGTTGGAGCTGGAGTTAAGGTTGGTGGAGCACCCATTGGGGATGCAAGAGGAGCCGGGCCTGGGGCAAGCATGGGTGGGGCCGGGATTAGTGACACGGATGAGGCTGGAACTGGTGTCACTGATGGGGTTGGGGTCGGGCTTGGGGCCATAGAGGGTCCTTGGGCGAAGGTGGACCCCACAAGAACCACTATAAGGACAAAACTGAGAGTAGCACGTGGGAGAGCCATAGATATTGTTAGTTCAAACTTCAAATACAAAAAGCTCGAATTAAACAAACCTTTATTGAATTGAATATGTGTTTGAAGAAATGGATTGGGAAATATTTAATCATGAATAGTTTGATTTATAGGGAATTTGATTGAAGAGGAAAATTACATAGTGATAAAATGCATGGCATACTTGTCAGTTTCCATTTATTTTTTAGGCAACAAAAGGAGTGGAGAATATGTTAGGTGCTTGGTGGCCGAGTGGGGAAGCAATTTCTCTATCTCACAAGTCATAACTCATAAGCAATAGGTATGAGAAAAATTCAAACATTTAAATTTATATGTAAGAGGAAACTTCCAACTATAGATGAGAATACCAACTACAACTATAATAGCATAACCATAAAATTGAAAGATTATATAACCCCTAAATATATCCAATTTTCCATGTTATAGGAAACTGATGTTATATGTATGAATATATCAAAAAAAAAAAAAAAAAAAAAAAGTGGTGACCGAAAAGCATGATCAAGAAGTCAATGGCACAAGGAAAGGATGAGTTCAGGGAAAGAGCTACTAGTGTTGCTAATGTAAACCTACCTTCTATAGTTCTATCTTCCATCTCTAGTGGCCTTGTAACTATAAGCATGGGAATGAAGTCTCTCAATTCAATATACGTTTTGTAAAATCATCATTTTATAAATTATTGTCAATTGTCTGATATTACTGTAACTAGGTTACTTGGCCGTGTTATAATAGAGGAAGAAGTGCGATATAATATTTTGTTTTCACTTTTATTAATTTAGAGTAACAAAAATTTGAACGGATGAGTCCCTTTTAAAAAAATTGAACGAATGATTAATATTGTCTTTTTACAACAGATAATAGTCATGAGAAGAACAAGTTGAAGATATAAAGAGAAATTAGAATACAAAACTTAAAAGAGCTCATACGATGTATATATAACGAAGGGAACATGGTTAATAGAATTGATTTAAGAAGAAAATCTACACAGAATTATCAGAATTTTAGCATATTATAACATTTAGAGTTGGTCATCAATCTATTATACTAAAAAAAATATAACGAGAATTCAATTTATTATGCCAAAAAAAAATTGTAACATGATTGACAAATTTCAGATTCACAATCTTAAGCTTTGCCGAAATAATGTAGTTTTCACTGAACTAAACATTGAGCTAAAATATCATAATTACTATAATTGTTTATATTTTTCTCCTGGCCCATTATTCTGAAACGTACTAACACTCCCTCTATTCTTTTTGTTGTTCCTGTTTACTTTTTCACTTTTATCAATGTACATTTATATCGTTGATATTTTTAATTACATATTAGTAAAAATTATAAAAGTTTGATATTTAATATTAAACAAAATCCCACATGTTTTCTCTTAGTATATTAGAAAAAGTTTTGAATATTCTCGCAAGTCGCAACTTATAAATATTGCCAAGATTCCAAATAAAAAAAATGGAGAGAATATTTTAGAGACAAAAAAACTGCATTTAGATGTTAAATGCTCTGTAACTGTAAGGTAGCAAATGAACAAATTTTCCCACTAGTAATTACAACAAAACTAACGAAAATCTTAAGCAAGATTCTTTAAAATGGCTCTTAATTTACATTATTCAATAAAAAGGACAGCTAAATTTCACATACATATTTTTTTAAAATTTAAAAAACAGAATGCGGTAAAGAAAAATTCAAAGGCAAAAGAGTGGTTGCCCTTTCTAGTTAGCACGTTGGCTGAAGACGCAGCTTTAGATTTGGTCATGTAAAACAGCAAAAGTTGCTTGATGTCTTGATGACAGCTTACATTCATTTCTAATCAATATTACAAAACCAACTGAAAGGATTGAAATCATTTAAACAAGGACCAATCTACTCTACCTTGTAAAATACGTACAAATTATCGGCATGCTGGAATTGCAGAAACTGATGCCAAAAAACCCATTGTGAACTTGAAGCACAAAAAAGAACCTGAAGTAATTAATGCAATGATGCCCTACTTTTGAACCCTATAATCTTTTCAATGCCAAGTCACTGACCTACAACATATAACAAAATCTAAGCTCCTGGCTTAGTAGATATACAAACATACTTAGGACGAATAACTTCATCGAACTAAATAAATACGCTTAATCCCGCTTATCTACTAGCTAGCCATACAACACGCAACAAGCCGCATAGTCGATTACCGTAGCTTGCAAATTTAAATAGATCAATGACTGGTCTGTAAACTTTTGTTGGACCATTGTTGCAATATAACATTCTCATAAGGACTCAACCTGTTCTCATTCTTGTTCTTCAAGTTCATGTGATATATAGTGGCATACTTCACATCCATTTGTCACCTTTGGTCACTCAGAAGAGGTCGAGATTCAGAACCTGACAAGGTCCATAGAAAATATATTAGGAATCAGAGTAGCAGCCAGAAAGGGGGGGGATACTCCATATTACCTGAAGGAAGGGGTCTACTTTTACAACCATCACTTTTTTTTTTTTTTTTTTTGATGCAAAAGAGAGCAAAGCTCTATTACAGAACTAAACGAGGAAGAGTATCTTATAGAATTGTCACTTATACAACCATCACTTATACATGGAACTGGAAGAGTATCTTGTAAAATTGTCAGAATTTTATTGCTCATATAACAATTTCAGAAGAGTACGAAGCAAATAGGCAAAACCATGTATGACAGATTTGCAAAAGCAGCTATAGATCAGACTTCATTTTCATTATGAGCATGAACTTCATTTAATTTTATGAGTTATGGGGTATCACCCTTTAAATCTGGTTATTTGCAGGATTGTCAACTCAAGGCCTGTGCGATATATGGTTGCAATGAAAATGTAATTCAGTGTGATTTTGTAAGGAAAATTCCATGTCAATATCCATGGCAACTTATCCACCTGCAAACACCTAATCTTCTTCAACAAAATTCATTACCATCCTTTTATCACTTAGAAAGGTAGTATTGAGTTGTATATGAAAAATAACACATAATTCAGACGGGAGTTCCATTACAATAGACATCGAAATGGATCTTCTCTGAAATTTATTATCGTTACCGTCATTTATTGCCACCGACCGAACACCGTTAGTATAGCTTGATGTTGAAGAGCATAAAATACTTTTCTTTATAACATGGAAAAATGAAATTTCTCATCACTGCCCCAATCTAGTCTCATATCTCTCCATTTTCACTAGCACACCATGATGCCACCATATCTGCCCATCACTTCATCAGCCAACCAGTTAAACAGAGATTAAGCATCCAACATAATTGCTCTGTTTACCTCACTCAAGTAACCCTGATTTCCCCCTACTTAAAATCAAATACCTTATCGCCTCTGCACTCTTTGTTAGTGACTCTATTCCCCTCAGTTAACCACTCAATCCCACTCCTTCAATAGAATCAAACATCTAAACTGCACGTCAGTCATGTCATACATAGCTCGTTAAACTAATTCTCTCTCCTCAGAACTATTTCAGAACTGAAAATCACTTTCTCAGGCACGTGTTTGGTTCAGAAGAAAATGTACTGAACTAACTCAATTTAGTTTTCTATAAAATTTAAATCCTCAAAGCTTTGTTAATTGCCCAAAAATCAGAGAAGGGAAGAGAAGGATATGTAGGACATTTATTGAGGGGAGGAGAGAAGGATAGAAGAATTAGAATGGTATCGAAGATATATAACTTCTTCCTCAGATAAGGTATTTGTTTTGCACCCTTACAGAAAACTACTTCCAGCAAGAAAAAATATCTGTGTCTCCTTTATGTCACAAACACAAGAAAAATGGAGAAACTAATTTTTCAGGAAGATAACTCTTCCCCCCAACGAAATCACATCATGCCACTATGATTTGTCCATGGAAGAAGCCATGGAATTTAAAACTCTCCCGTTCCATTATAGAACGGCCATTCTGTAACGGATTTTGGATTTGCCGTTCCGCGAAATCTCGTTACGAAACGCCATAATAAAAATCACATACTTCTCGCCGCGTTGTCCATTCCGTAACGCGAACTCGTCGCGTGAGAACGTTTCCGTTCTTTTCAAACATTGGCCAAAATATTATGTGAAGAAATTTATATAGCTAATAAAACATGATATTCTTATAGATTTAATTATATTATGTTGTAATAATGCTTCATAAACTAAAAAAAAATGCAAATAAGGTTAGAACATATTAATATGAACTTTTTGAAAAATTAACGCCGCGTTGGCCGCGATCCGTTCCATTTATCCGTTACAAGCCGCTTCCGCGGCAATGCAAACGTTGCTGCGATCATGACCGCATTGGCGATTTTTTTCCTTGGAAGAAGCCAAAACAAGTCCGTACTACACTACTACCCAAAGCTCTACCAGAAGAGAGGCATATTTGTGAGCCTCAGTTGAGGACAACATGCCAATCCCAAAAGCAGAACTTGGAGAGCCAAATCAAACAAAGGAGGTCATCTAAACAGCTCAGATGGGATAAATTAGTCATCTGCAGACTCCTCCTAACCACTGCTTAATTCACTTGCCCCACACCAGAGTCAAATCAATCAAAGGAGGTCATCTAAACAGCTCAGGTGGGATCAAAAAGTTATCTGCAAACTCCTATTAATTCACTTGCCCCACATCAGGCTCATTATCTCCAGATTAAGTAACTGAACGAGATCCTGATCGAGCTTTTCGCAGAACTCAAACAAAAATGGATTTGGACGAATGCATAAACAACGCGGCTAAATTTCAGTTTAACATCAATGTGATCGTCAAACAAAAAGAACAGGGAATAAACAGAGTAAGTTTATCCTGTCAAGATGTCGAGTCCAATTAGATGAGGGATAGCCACAATACGCAAGTGAAGACAAGATATGTTCCCTATAGAGAAAAAAAACAGAAGAAAACACGAAAGGACCAATCATATTGCATATTGCCATATGTCTTAATCTACAGGTAACAGCAAGGTGCAGAATCTATTTTTTGGTTCGACTCCATGAGCTCAGACAAGAAACATCCCTCAGAATGTTAAAAGCAATTTAGGATAGCAAGAAATTACCTGTAAAACTGTGTGCATTATTAGATTGCTTCCTTTTGAATATGTCATTTAGTTCTGCTAGTACCAGTCGTGACAACAGCAGGCCAGCAATCAGGGCTCCAATCACCAGCATGAAGAAGACTTCATCCCATCCCTTTGTTGAAAGAAATCCAGTAAGAAGAGGACCTAGTGATGCACCCGCTGACCCTGTACCATCAATGATAGCAGTCACAGTCGCCAGTGCACGAGAATCCCCTTTCAGCGAGCTGTGAGTGCCCAGATCCGCAGAAACAGCAGTTGTTATGAGTGCATACGGTCCATTGACAAATAACCCAACAACCATCATGAGGACAATGTTCGAAGTCGCGGAAACACCACCATAAAAGCGATACAAGAGCATCGCGGGAATCGCAAGATACATAAAAGTGGCTGCAGTAGTAGCTCTAGCATTAAGTTTATCCGAGAGGTGGCCAGCAACTATGCCACCTACAATACCACCTACATCAAAGAGAGTGGAAAGATTTCCTGCAGACTTTACAGATACATAAACTCCACCAATCTCTGCAGTCAAAATGATAAAGAGAAGGTCAAGACCGCCATATCATGTTTCATTCTTCAAAAATTAAGGAAATCACATGTTTCAAGCTCATCACATACATAAACAAAAATGAAATAGAATAAACAACATCGATCGGGTAAAACCTTCCACCCCACCAAAAAAAGGAATGAAGCACAGCCCAAAAGATAAGAGAAGAATATCAAGGTGAGCAATTAAAAAGACATTCATCTGCACCTGACTAGCATAGAAAGCAAAACCTTTGAGTTAGAAAAGGAACCATGAGGTGAGCTTAATATGGCATGACCCACCTGTCTGACTAAGATAGAACGGTAGCCAATATAGAAAAGTGTATGCCACAAGCTTCGAGAAGAAGAGACACAAAGCAAATGGTATTACCCCGGGTATTAAACATGCTTCAAAGAGCCCAACACTTCTCCTGGAAGTTGAAGACGACTGAGGGTTTACATATGGTTGACAGTCATTTGATTCAAGTTTTTCGCTCTCTGCTTCTAGTTTACTTGGACCTGTCTCTTCGTTATTTCCCGAAGCATAAGGACAAGGGAAACCAACATCCTCTGGATAGGCAGCCAAGAACAAGTAAACCAAAATACCTCCCAGAAAGATAAAAGCTCCTGGAAGAATGAATGACCAACCCCATCCGTACTCCAAAACACTAGCAGCAAGTAGGGACCCAGTAATATTTCCCACAGATGTATGAGCATTCCAGATACCCATTATCAAACCTCTCTTTCTTTTTCCAAACCAATTACCAATTACAGCAACCACAGAGGGCCAGCCTGTAGCTTGAAATAAGCCGGCAATCATTTGCATTAGCAAATAGAACCAAAAGGCGTGAATATTCCAGAAATAACCCATGCCAAAAAGCGCAACAAATATGCCACTACCAATCATGCCAGAAGTCAAAAACAACCGAAGATCGAGACTATCCCCCAAGTGCCCAGCAACATACATACCCATGGAATAGCATGCAAGAAATGCAACGTCAATCTCACCCAACTTTGATGTCCCACCTTTTCCATTGAAAGGTTCCCAGCCCTTCTTCATCAATCTGTTTACATCACTGTCAAAAAGTTCTTCCCTGACAAAAACATTCCCAAGAGGCCAGATATTTGACACTAGAGATTTATCTCGCTCAGGATCCAGAACACTCTTCACTATGCTACTTGGTTTTCTGGAAGCATGATAACAAGTATAAGCAATAAAGGTAATCAACAGAACAGCATATCTGTATGAAGAAAAACTCCAATCTTTGCCTCTCAAGCTTCTCATAAGAGAAATCCCTGGTGGAATAGAACTCCGAGCCATCTTGATTGTCAAAAAAGCCTATGCATCAAAGTTTAAAGAGGTTGTCAGTATCAACATTAGGTGAATGTATACAGAAATGCATCTATCTCAAGCATATATTCTTCTATCACAAGCTAATATTAACCATAAAAAAATTAGCTAAAAATGCTAATATCCAGACATATTCTTTTTTTCTTTTTTGGAATAGAATATCCAGACATTCTGATTGCTGAAAAGATTGTGAGCTGCATTGTCAATCAAGCTCTTGACTCTATATCAGTCCATAAAAGTTCAATGACCCAATGGCGTGTACTAATAAGAAGCCAACATATAATTTTTTATTCGAAATGAATTTCTGGAATCTATAAGAAAATCAATAATAATAAATGAAGAAAAACATATATCAATTCAATTGGGAAACCAACGATGAGGACTTTCAGCTTCCTTCCACGTTAATGCATGAAGAGGTATTTAACTTACTTCCATAGGTTAAAGAGGTTGATTCAATTTATCAGAGAAAGAAGCCTTCAATGCCATTAACAGTTCATGTAGGTCATCTCTTTCTTTAAAAGTTCAGAGATGATGTAGAATAGAATTTCTCTGTTGTTTCAATCTTTTTGAAGAGTTAAGTAAGTTAATTATTAACTTCTCAGTATCATTACTTTCTTTGAAACCATAACAAATCATAAGAATGATTTCAGAAATCTGCTTCCTTACAACAATCCTGTCAATAAAGGAGAATCTAGTATTCTAGTTGCAATATATATGTATCAAATGAATAAGCACCTTTCTCCAGAAGTAGGCTATTTAAACATGTTTATTTGACAACAAGCCAATGTTGCAACAAGCAACCAGCTCAACATAAACGATGACTTCTGATGATCCAATATACTCCTAATTTATCCGGATCTTCTAGATGCTTGGTATTAACAGATGCTTGCATCTATAAAAACTTATGTTTAGAATCTATTCTGTCTCAACTCCCTCAGGTTCTCTATGGATCAAAAAACGTCTAGCTTCCATATCCTAATGAATCTATGAAATCTGTCAAAGTAACATAGTAGACATTCAAGATTCAGCATTGCATATTAATATTCGTTCACCATACTAATTCTTTTTGACACTTGTTATAAGATTATTTCATGTTTGATTATATAAATTCTTCTCTTTTGGTTTCAAATGACCTTTCTTCAATCAATCTCCTCAACTAAATTGAGTTTATTCAACTGATTTTATTGACAACTCCCAACAAAGCTCCCAAAGAAGCAGCAAAATGGACTCTAAATCCAAACTAAAGGGATCTTAAATCCTGTAACAGAAGTCTATCTCACGGATACCTCACATTACTATATATTCAACATTCAGATTTTCTAACTTGTGTTTTGTCCACCAAGTTTCCTGAAAGATAGCTCTGAAGTTTAGACTAGAGTAAAATGTATAGCTATCATCTGCAGCTTCATCTACATTTGCACAAACATACAAGGTGCTATAATATGGTCTTGACTTGGCTTCTACTCCATCAGAAAAGATGTCACTGAGAGCATTGTTTACTATTGTACAGCTCGAAGAAATTTGATAGGAGCTTAATAAAAAGGTATGGGCATAAAAATGGAACTGGAATCTATCACGTTCAAAATTAATTTTGTCCAAAATCCATCGACAAGTATACCCCCAACCTATTCTAGATTCGGAAAGCAGAACCTCTTAGCAGCAATAAAGTTCACAAAAGAAATGATATTCTGGGATGACTGATGACTGATGATGATGCTACTCTTATCAATTTACCAATGTACTGTGGGGACTGATGATGATGTTACTCTTATCATTTTTCCAATGTACTGTGGGGCCAGTCAAGGTTCAGAATCAGGAACAAATGCGCTTATATTAGACTAAAAACGAGATATGAACAACTGTCAAGGGAAACTTATTGATGATGCAACCTATTCTCTCTGTCACCAAAGCATACAATCTGATTTTGTAAGTCGGACAAGAAAGATTTACTCATTGAAACTCCTTTCAGCCTCCACAGCTATTGTTACTCATCACAAAATATATCCTGCTAATACCACTCATTTCTGAAATAACTAAGAAACAGTAGTAGGGTTCTGATTTTCTGAAATCCATTAAACAAGAAAAAGTCAAAAAAAAAAAATCAATGGAAAGAGATGCAAATAGATCCGTGCAAAATTCCACTGTAAGAATCATTAAGTAGTTGCATAATCATTGCTAGACATAGATTTAAACAGATTAAAGTTACATTACAATCACAAGTCACTAACTACTCTTATTAAAGTGAATCCAGATATAAGAGCTGCATCACAAGATGCCATTCAGACAAAAACAAATATCTGCGCTTATTTCCCTCATAAGCAAGCAAAATTGAGTCAATTATATTCCAAAGGCAGCACCAACAGGAACAAGAACACAAGAATACAATGGCGTTCTAAAAGGCAAACAGGTTGATTTAATGGCTTCTATAACACCTTATGTTTTTACTTTAATGGCTTCTATAACACCTTATGTTTCTTTGTTTGAAACCTTGAGACTATAAAGTGATCTTGTTGTTGCACCTGATGCCCAAAAGGATCCAATATTCTGGATATAAGAAGTTAAGAACTGTTACTTTTACTCCATCATCACTTAAAATCCGACAAACCATGTGCCAGGTTATCAGACAGTTTAGCCATTATTACTTCACATCCACTCCAGCTTTCTTCATGGCCCTTTGAAGGAACAGAGACGCAATGTAGACAGTTGATGGAAAAAAAAACTGCTACAAGGGACGATTTCACGATTTCTAGTTCACATTCACCAATATAAGATGGTTTCTTGGGATTAGTTGATAATAATTCAGACCACTAAATTTCAGATTTTGAAATGCTGAGCCATGACATGATAATCTCACTCATCAGTCTTCTGCATAGAGGAGAAACATTACTTCTTTGTGACTTCTAATAAACCAATTCCATATGACTTTTACCAATTATCAAAACTCAAAAGACAAATATAATTTTCTTCCTTCTAATGAGACCAATTATCACTGTTTAAGTTGGGTGTTGACTTCAGCAGCCTATTGTTGTTGACTTCAGTGTCCCTATCATCATCCTACCTACGATAGTTTTAAGAATTGGAGTAAATGGTTAAGACTTTTTCTCACCATCATAGATGATCATTTTAGCGCCAGCGGAAAATCTTCATATCCAGGAAACTGATGCTTCTCTCACTTAAACCTTCGTTTTCGAAGTGACAATTAGATATTTGTAAACCAGATGATGGTCCAGATTTGAGAATACCATATCAACAGGATGTTTTATGCCACCCCAAATATCATGTACTCTCTCTATCCTCAAAAGAACTTCCTGCTTAACTACAGCTACTTATGAACTTACGTGTCAGGCTCTTTCTGCTAGTGAATGGCAGCTTGCCTACAAGATACAAGTCCCTGCCTATTTATTTCATTGAGTAAAGTCACCCATAAGCAAGAAGGTCAAGTAGAAACAGTCTCCACTCATACAGAACTCAAGCATAAAACCATCTCAAAAGCAGCAGAAGTAGTAACAACCCGCTCAAGCCTTACACGTCGCAAGGAATGAATTCTTATGTGAGAAAACTAACACATTAAAATAAGTAGTCATGTAACAAGAAAATATGATAGGAGCTCTAACTAATTGTCATAGCTGTCTACACAATAGAAGTTACCGCAATTGTCCAGTACCAGTGTTCGTATCCAATGAAGATACTTAAGCCTATCTAGCAGAGGAGGTTTGACATTCAACACAACCAAAACCACAACTTTCAAAATACAAATTCTTCCCTCAATTTGTACTAATTCGCTCAATTAAAGTTCTTTCCCTCTTTTGCTTTATTTCTTATTTCCCCTTTTTACTCTACCATGCCACACTTGTTGGACCCACTTAAGTTTACAATCACTCACAACTACATCATCTTCCCCACCTAAAAAACAGTAAAGAACCCACTTGCACCCACTCTCGGCTTAGTGCCTCAATATGTAAAGCTACGGTTGGAGGGAAGAACAATATAAAACAAAGGTACACTATACCAAAAGACCATCAAAGTCACCCCATCTCCCATTAGAAGTCACACCACATCCCTTTCAATATCACTTCTGTTCCTCCAGGTCACTTATAAAAGGACCTTACATTCCATAAAAGGTCAAATAAATTATCAAGGTAGAAGTATACTATCAGAACACCAGTGAAAATGGGGGAGTAAACTTGGTGTTTGTTCCATTTGAAAGGGTAAAATTCATATTACATCTAACAATAACTACGAATACTAATCAGATAATTAAGTACATCTACGTACAATAGTACTTGTGTACCTCATACATATTTCCAGATGCATATTCTCGACGAGTTTGGTGTCTACCTAAAATACTTAAAATGTTATTTATTTCTTTTTACTGTTTTATAATCTAATGTTAATATAGTTGTACATGTTTTTCTAACTTTTTCTTTTTGACAAAGATGTTTTTCTAACTTGCAGCAAACATACCAAACTTATAAGAATCTATACTAATATATTAAAAACTTATATAATAAAGTTTATACCAGTCAACCAAGTGATATTTGATGTTATCATTCTGAACTAAAATATTATTAAATATAAATTTCCTTATCCGGAGCATAACCCAGGCTTAGAAACTAGTTGAGCATAAAAAAGCGGGACCCACCTATCAAGCTATCACCCATTCTAACTACATAACCATAACTTTCAACTGTAAAATTACCCCGGAGATCAGAGAGTCAGCAATAATCAAGGTTTAAAAGTCAATAATAGAATAAATAAAACAATAATTGACAATTAAATTATTACACCAAGTACGGAATATAATAATTCGATAAATAAACTGTATTATTAATAATCAATTAGTGGTTAAACCATTGAACCTAGTACGAAACATGATTACAGCATCATCAAGCATCGCAACAAAATTAGATATAAGAATACAAATCAAGGTAAAAAAAAAAAAAACTCACCGATAATTTGAATAGGAGATGGATAATAAATAGACGAGAATAGAATCAAAAATCTGAAGAAGAACGCATAATCGTTAAATTGAAAGAGAAATGAAATGGAAACGACATTATCGGCGAAATCGAATGCCGAAAAATTAGAGAAAATTGTAGAGAAAATCAAAAAGGTAGGAGAGAGAAAGAGGGAAGAAAAGGAGGGAGGAGAATGTGGGTTTTATTGGAATGCTAAAAAATGAGGGAGGGAGGAGAGAGAAAGAGAGGGTGAACGGCGTTGGCGGGAGTGAGAGAGAAAGATAGAAGAAGAAGGAGGTTTCGATATTCCAGGGAAGAAATGGTGGAGACACGTGGATTATTTGTGAGGACGTTGTACTTTGGACGCTTTTCTACTCCAGCGCCACGCTGGCAAGTAAGCACATTCCTTAAATATCCGAATCTAGAGTGTTGTCTACCAATGCGTGGATTAGGAGCACAATATGAATGGTGCTTCCACAACGTAAAATAGAACATTTGCAAAAACGAACATTTTACTGTTGAAGCGGAACATTATAAGAGTTCACTTACGAAAACGAACATTTTATTGTTGAAGTGGAACATTCCAAGAGTTCACTTACGAAAACAAATATTATACTGTTGAAGTGGAACATTCCAAGAGTTCACTTACGAAAACGAACATTTTACTGTTGAAGTGTAACATTACCAGAATTCAATTACTAAACTAGAACATTTGCTCATCAAACATAGAACATATTTTCGCAGAAAATGGAACATATTTTTTGTTGAAAATTAAGCCTGTAAACGAACATTTTTTTAAATAGAACATTTGCTTATCGAAAATAGAACAATTGTCACGGAAAATAGAACAGAATTTTCGGCTGAAAAATAAGATTAAAACGAACATTTATTGAAATAGAACATTTGCTTATATAAAATGGAACAATTTTCACGGAATATATAACATATTTTTTGCTGAAAAATATGCTCAATACGAACATTTATTGAAATAGAACATTTGCTTATTGAAAATAGAACATTTTTCACGAAAAATAGAAACATATTTTTTTGCTGAAAAACATGCTTAAAACGAACATTTGTTGAAATAGAACATTTACTCATCGAAAATGGAACAAATTTACTAAGTGCACCGTATGCACCGTGCTCCTGGGAGCACAATAGAATTTTCAGTTGTGTACTCGTGTGGCAACTGGCAACTACACTTCTCGAACTTGCCTAGTGGGGTGTGGGACAAGGTTTGTTAAACATCTCCCCAAAATTACTTAAAATTCGCCCCGATCCCATTTTGAATTTACTATTTTACCCTTCTCTTTTTTCCACCACTCACCACCCCCGCCACCACCCACTACCACCTACCTCCCACTGCCACCACACACCATCACCTGCCACCCGCCACCACCTGCCACGTAAAAAATGATTTTAATTGGGGCTAAGGGTCGAACGTCTGGCCAGGAAGTTCGACTGGCCAGACGTTCGGGCCATGGGTCGAACTTCCTGGCCAGACGTTCGACCCTTAGCGCCAAAAAAATTTCGAAATATGGGTGGTTGACGAGGTGGCGGTGGGGCTTGAGGTGGAGGAGAAGGTAAGGGAATCCCACCCCTAAAGTGCCTCTAGTGGGGTTTGATTGTATAACCTAAAGGTTGTGAGATACAAATCTTACCACTAGACCAAGTACTACTTGGTATTCACTTCATTTTGACCCTCTTGTATTATTTATTTGTACAAGTAAGGAAAATATAGTATATAGTGTCTTGTTAGATTTGTCTCAACATGTATTTTCAAGATATGAACTTTTATAAATTTTTCTTATGCATACTAAAAACATTTAAGTTTACAGTAGTGTTTTGGCAAGCGTGCAAAGTACTTTGGATACAACTAAAAGAAGACGAATGAAGTTTTTTTTTTTTTTTTTTTAATCTACACACTTTTTAAGGTTGTTTTCTTAATTTTCATATTTTCACTTTTCCTTTTTCCAACTTATATACAATCAATTTTTACACACTTTCTCTCATACTATTGGCAATATTTTTTTGTTCTCCCTTAAAGGAACCATGTAAATCTTTTAGAAACGAGGTAATACTCAATTCAATATGAAAATGATATACACAAGTGGGGTTATGATTCAACTTTCTAGCATGTGAATTCAATGTCGACATGTCGTAACCTAATATTTTCGATCATTTGCTCGAATAGTTTAAAGATTTTTTATTTTTTGGTACAAGAGACTAAGTTAGTACACCCATCTCTCAAGGGAGTTTCAAGAATTTTCTTGTCATGGTGATTTGTGCGACTTATTATAGTTTCAAATAATTTCTTATCAAGAGTATTTTCTTATCTTATCGTATATTGAAAATGGAGAAGTGAAAGGGTAGTAAGCCACTATGTTGTTCGGACTCTTCATTTCACCTCAAGTACCCGTGTAGGATCCTCGACACTCGGACATGGGTGGGACACTTTATTTTTGGCCAAAAAAATTGAAAAAGTTCCAAAAAATAACCGAGTTGGACACTTGGACATGTACCCATGTCGGACATGGGTACCCGAGTCCGAGCAACATAGGTAAGACATGGGTTGTGGGTTCAATTATCATCAAGGAGGGTTGAAAGAGCTTTGTAATTTTTTTTTATAAGGTAAGATGAAGTCCCATGCAAGTAGGGGGGAATGGGGATCCCTCCTTACAAGGGATGAGACTCGATCCCAGGAACTCTGGGATCGGAGGTGATGCCAACACCACTAGGCTGTCACCTACTGCTCAAGAGTTTTGTAATATGTTGTACACTTGTACTTAGGTATTTTGTGAGATGGCGTTAATGTAATCTATTTAACTATATTTTTTTAAAAAAATGGATTGTTGTGTACTCAAAAAATCTGTCTCTAAATTGCGTTAAGGGGTGTCATTTGTTTCCACATCATTAATTTATTACTTGTACTTTATTTAGTGTTGATTAGTCTTAATTTTCCCCCCTCTTGGTTTGAGCCTTAAGCCCTTAAGTGCTTTTTTGCTTTCTTGTTTTTTATTTTTATTTTTTTCTTACGTCTATTGGCTTCAACAAAGAGGTGTGATTTGTTTCGATCTTATACTTTATCCCGCAAATCTCTTTAGTTGACCGTCTCGTGATTCAGTTTGCAACTAGTACTAAGAAAACAAAACAAAATGGCTAACTAGTGTAAGAGTAGTAAAGATAATAAGCCTAGTCACCTAGTATAAGATAATAAGAGTAGGGAAGATGGAAAGCAATAAGCCAATAACCATGGTCACCTATTAACATAACTTTCAAAAAAAAAAAATTAGTCACTTATTAACATATTTGAGCTTGATTTGAATTTTTTTAATTGAGTGGAGTACTGTTAATTTCATCTTTGGAGAGTCGTAAATCTCAGTTAAGTATAGGCTTGAAATATTTCAACTATTTTATTACTACATATTACAATTTTTTATACGTGATTTGTAATAAAAATAATTTGGGAAAATACTTATCAGGACCTTTAATTATATATTCAAAGAGTCATGTGTAAGATCATCTCAATCCAAGACATGAGTAAGAGGATATCAGTCTTAAGCCTGCTATGATGACATTTATTAGTTTAAGCCACACATTTATTAGTTTAACTCAAACATCTATCAGTTAAACCCAAACAACTATTGATCTATCAATTTAAACCCATAAATTTAAGTTTATGCCCATAAATTGGGTGTCTTACGCCCATTAACTGATAACAGACCTTGTCTCATGCAAGACGCTTTGTTATTAATGAGCAATGTGATTATATAAATTTTGTAAGTTGTTTACTGTTTCCAAACTCAATTAGTCGAGTTGAATTATAACTTAAGTTTGAATTTAAAATTTTAAACTCGAAAAAACATAAGACTTGAATGTTTGGAGCTAGAGCTTTTTTTTTTTTAATCTTTTTGACTTTTTCCTGAGTCCGAACTACAATAGGCCCATAAAGGTTTAAAAGAAAAACCCATTTCTTAAGAATGACGTTCTACAATTGAGCCATGAGAAAGCCTTGGTAAAATATAAGCCCATCATTTTACGTAGAGAAAACACAAATTCAACGGATAGGTGCCATTAAAACGCAGAAGATTGAAATAGAAACTAGAGATAGTAGATAAGCCTTCCTCTTTCTGAGAGCACCAAACTCTCACTTCATTTCAATGACTTGAATTTTCCACTGAAAACATCTCAAAACAAACTAACCTCATCCTTTCTCTCTATTCTTCATCAATGGCGTCCAAAATTCTTCCACAGGTTACTTTCTCTCTCCTCTCTCTTTTCTGAAGCTTCTTTTTAATGGCGAATTTAGCTTATGTTTTTACTCTTTTACAGGCACTTCTTGCAATTCCGTCGAATCATTCACTTCAATGTCCGCCAATGAAGAAGCAGCTAGGGTTTCCGATTGAATCTTACCGCCGATTTTCTCTTTCCAACTCCAGAGGTAATTCTATGGTTTCTAGGGCTTCGTCTAACCTCTTTAGCTCCAATTTCAGCACAATTTTCAATTTTCCCGCGAAAAATTCCTTCGTTGTGAGGTCTGAAGCTGAAGAGAGCTCCGGCGCTTTAGCTGAGATTGTTGAGGAGGAGTTGCCGGAGAATTCGGAAGCCGAAGCCGAAGCCGAAGCCGAAGCTGTAGCAGAAGATGAGCCTAGGTCACCTTTTAAGCCAAGGACTAAGTTGGGAGACGTAATGGGGGTAAAATTGTTCACATTGCTTCTTTTCTTGTAGTACTAATTTACTATATTACTGAATTCAATTGGAGTATATGTGTTTACTTCAGAATGCTTCTTGTCTTAGAGGAATTTGAAATTTCAGATTATTTGGTTGTTATGAAGTTATAATAATGTTATAACTTATAAGCATACAATTGTATTGGGAAATTTGAATATCCAATCTTTTGCTGGAATTTTTTTTGAAGAAACATGAGGAAAAGAAAAAGGGTGTGTTTAACATTACCTTTTGTTTTCATGATGAATTTGACCAAAATGATGATCTGGAAAGGTTAAGGGACTTATAAGCATACAATTGTATTTGGGAAATTTGAATATCCAATCTTTTGCTGGAATTTTTTTTGAAGAAACATGAGGAAAAGAAAAAGGGTGTGTTTAACATTACCTTTTGTTTTCACGATGAATTTGACCAAAATGATGATCTGGAAAGGTTAAGGGACTTGGTTGTTAGCAATGATTATGAGATGACATTTGGATGTAATTGTGGACTAAATAAGGTTTATGTTAGGGATTTCCAATATGTCGTTTTTTTAGCTGTTTGGATATTGAACAAGAGAGCAATTGGTGCTTCCAAGGAGTAGTTTGAATTTGATTTTCTTGAGCTTGAAATGAGGGGTTGATAATATGGTTTTTTTTTTTTTTTTTGGTTAGATATTGAACAAGAGGGCAGTTGAAGCTTCGGAGGAGCAACGTCCAGTGCCAGACATCAGAACTGGAGACGTTGTGCAAATTAGATTGGTTAGTAGTGGTTGTGAATTTTCTTTGTCATTATGGATTTCAGCAGTTTCAAGTGCTTACTCGTGCTCTATTGATTTTTGTGCTGGTTCATCTGTACAGGAAGTTCCAGAAAATAGGCGTAGGCTATCAGTGTACAAAGGTATTGTAATATCAAGGCAGAATGCAGGTATTCATACCACCATCCGGATTCGGAGGATTATCGCTGGTGTAGGCGTCGAGATTGTATTCCCCCTGTAAGTATCGGTGCTTCCTTGTGCTTGTTTTATTGTTAATTCGTTATGCTCTGTGCTAGGTGGTAGGGTTATTGAAGCTCTGATGCTGCCTATATATTACTATTTGTAGTGCTAACAGCAGGATAAGTTTTCTATTTTGTAAACATATCTACATATTCTGATGCGAAGTTTAAGTGAATAAAAGCTTTGTCCATTGACAGAAGTAGGTTATATGCCCAAGCTAACTAACAGGAGCTGAGGCTCCATCATTGACTATTTTTGTCTGATAATTCACAATGCCTGGTCTAAAATTCTCTTAAGAGGTGCATCACACCTAATCATGATGCTGCTCCACCATTACATGCTGGATTATGGGCAAGAGCAATATAGCTGCACACAGATACTAGAGCTTCTGAGTTTTGCCAGAGTTTATAGCTACTTTGCATTCTCCTTGACATTTGTGCACTATACCATGCCACACAATAATGCTTCAAACTTCTAACAAATAAAAAAGCTCATGCCTTTGGCAATGTAAGGATGGTAATTTGCTATGCAAAATGTAATGCTGCATTTTTGCTTGATCACTCACTTGAGGGGAGTCTTCAACTAATGATATTGATACATCTTGGCTGTTGATAAGAGAGCCTAGAGATCCATTCCACATCTTGCGATTACAGCAAAGCCGTATTAATCTTTGTTGCAATAAGCTTTAGTCAAGTTTAGAAGTGATGAAGGATGATGGAAAGTAGCTTTACATATGGGACTAAGACTATGGGAGTAATTGACGAAATATTGACTATATATTACTCCCTGTGTTTGGGAATAAGAGTCACATAAACTGCTACTAAGTAACTTTAGTTGTTCGAAAAAAATCATCACCTATCCTAAAATATTATAATTTGCTCAGAGACCGGTTAAGGTTGGGGATGTAGCAGTGCGAACAGTCTTTAAATTTGTCCAACTATTACAAAGGATCAATTTGTCCAACTATTACAAAGGATCATCAAGTAAGATAGTGTCTTATCCTTAATAATAAATCTACGAGAGGTTGTAACAATGTGACAAGTATTTCCAAAGTAGAAAATAATTTATGTTTAGATGTGTTTAGCGTCTTGAAATTTGTTTATACTGTGCAAGTATTTTGCTGCTGCTTTTTCTTCTCAAACATGCTTCTATGTAATATTTGTTCAGGTACTCACCAAACATCAAGGAAATAAAAGTAGTTGCTCACAGGAAGGTCAGGAAGGCCAGGCTATACTATCTAAGAGACAAACTTCCCAGGCTCTCCACTTTCAAGTGAAAACATAAAATTGGCTGAAGTTTTCTCATCTTGGAAGCTTTTTATGCTTTTATCATTGTTTATAGTTTTAAGTTGTTTTCATATTGAAAGAAATTCTTTTTGGAAGATATATTTTATTTTGAGTAAACTTCTACTTGTAATTTTGGTCCTGAAAGAAAGTATGAAGGTACTAACAATTTTTGTTACTATTTCAGCATACTTCTTTTATTTGATTCCATTTTCTTTTTATTCTATTAGTTGAACCAATCACAAGTTACAACTACCCTCCTTGGTATCTTTTAGCTGACATTTACTTGTTTAAAGTATTGATTAGTGTGTAAGTGATACTAACGCTGTGCTGATCATGATTAGATTAGTATGCAATCATTATCGCACGTCAGTTATGGGATTCTAAGCTGTTGCTCACCTACTATTTTTAAAAAGATGAAAGTAAAGTTCCTTTCTGATGGTTAGAAAGAAAAATTAGCTTGAACCTTTTACGTTTTCTAATTGGATCTTTATGGTGGGACATAAGTAATTTAAAATAAAAAAAATATAAGCTCAAAACAATAAAGAATCGGAACTTTAGAAGAGGTGGCCTTAACTAGCAAGGAACTTTAACAACATTATAAGATAATCAAAACACCTAAAAAGGTTACCTTAAAACAATAGTACCACAGTCAACGTCTAACAATGAACAAGGCACTGGTTGTCTAGCTCTACGATGATCATTCGTTGTTCTTAGTCTATTATTTACATATTATTTTTAATTATGCTTTATCTATTTTTGTTTTTTTCCCTTTAATCCTTTCATATCACACAATGTTCATTCATCCTTTAGTTGAGGTGTACAATTATATCCCCTCACATTTTTCTCAATTATGTGATGTGCACGTAAACTCAAGCGGTGAAGGTTGCGTAAGCATGAGCGGATTTACTATGGGTTCACTGGGTGCAGTTGAACTCGGTGAATTCCGATATAAGAAAAATGCGAAAGAAGTTACGAGGAGAAATGGAGTTGACCCAGTGGTTTTTTGGCATTGCGAAGGACAATGTACTGCAATGTTAGTCGGGAGATAGAATCCGCTTCAGACAAGCTTCCCTCCTCACTTTGTTTTTTTTGCTTTTTTTACCCTTTATTTTGTTTGATTCATTTTTCCTTGTTCTGATTGTCTACTATTCTTTATTTTTTAGCTAGTGCATGATATGGATCAAAGCTACTCATTTAATAATTTTGATTGTAAACTCTAATTAGCCCATTAATACTCAAACAAATGTATAGAAGCCATGGCAAAACAAGTTCAATAATATCTTCTTTGAAATCTTTTAATTTCCAAAATCTTGATCTCGTCTTGCTCAACGCATTTTCTCGACAACTAATCTACATGAATATGATTTTCAGATCCAAGAAAGTAATCATAAATTCCTTCCTTACTACTCGCCACCTCAAAGTAATATGTCAAAAAATAATATTTGCAATCTGTATTTTAGACAAAGATATTTGGATTTTATTATGTCTAACCAAATTCATTGGTCGTATCAACTTATGTGGTTATGTTTATCTTCGAACCCACTACTTAATATTTCTGGATCCGCCACTGTGCGTAACGATATAAAAAATTATAGCTGAAGATAGGATGAAAAAATAAATATTCCCCACTACTTGATTTTTTTTTTGACGGGCCCACTACTTGATTAATACTATACTCATATTGCTAAAGGAAAAAAAAAAAAGAAGCAAAAGTTGGGCATGAGTAAAAAGCTCTTGATTCTGTAAAAAAAAAACTTTCCCTTCTTGATGATAAAAAGATGTATTTGTTTCCAATATAACTCCCTCATTTTCTTTCCTTCTTTCTCTCAAAACTTTAGCCTCTATCCTTTAAATTTGAAGCCTTCTCACGAGGTCGTGGCATTTTGATGTTCTTATATGATGTCATTTATCGCGCTATCTAAGATGCCAACTAGCTAGACAATTGTGCTATGGCTAAACTTCACAAAAAGATAATATTACAATTTGGATAGAAATAAACTACTATTGTTTCATTAACAAATCCGAGTATAACTCTTATGAAAATTTTCCACAAGTCATAATTTTTATACCATTTCTAAAACAAAGATTTATTGGTCATATCATAAAAATCTATGTACTAGCTTTATTAACCGCATTATTACCTAACATGATTCCAAAATATTTGATAATATCATTCAGTAATATATTAATTCTAGAATTGCATAGTATATTTTTGGAATCATATCGTCATTAACGAGATGTGGCAAACGAATCATTTGGATAAAGTTAACTTAAAATTGCAGTGATTTAATTCATGTCAAATCAAGTTGGGTCCAGTGTTCCTACTTCTAATTAGTTTATTATCAAATAAATATAAGTTATAAATACATAGATTGAGTACAAACTAGAGTGATTAAATTTCAAGTACAATTAACATATGCCGTCAGAAAAAAAAGGTACAATTAACATATTGATCTTTCTTTTTCCTTATCTAATTTTGCAACGATCCTAAACAATGTTTGAGTAACAAAATCTGTTACAAGAGAATATTGTAGCCAAAATAAACATTTTAAAAGCATTAATACTTACTCCCTCCGTCTTGAAAATAACGAAACTCCATAATTTTCAACCACGAAACCTGGAATAACAGTCATATCCTTCTTAGAGCACAATTGGCCAATTGGGAATGGAAAACCAGAAACACTGTTGATTTTTTTTCCAAAACCTCATAACTCCCTTATCAGGAGCACATTCCCGCTCCCCCACTCTTCCACCATCCTTGTTGCTTGGGAGCCGCCTCCCATGCATTCTTTCAAGCTCGATTTTGACAGTTCGGTTCACGACTCCTCTACTATAGCAGGTATCATCATCCACAATCATTCTGGTAAACTTATTCATGCATATGCTATCCATCTCGATTCTACTACCGCCTTCATAGTTGAAGCAATGGCCCTCCATCATGGCATCATCCTAATGACACAACAAAACATCAAAATCCTCATCATTGAAGGCGACAACATCCTAGTCATCAACGTCATGAAAGGTCTTTGATCTCCTCCTTGGCAAATTGTTAATATTACTCAAGACGTCATAATCCTTCTTCAAAAGTATGATATTTGGCATATCAGACATATCTTTCGTGAAGCCAATCGAGCTACCGACTAGATAACTAATGTTGGTCATTTAGTTAGTTCAACTTTTCCATATTCTCCCTTGTAATCACTCCACTCTCTCCACTATTCTTGTAACTAACGGATTTGGAGTTCCACTCGAGCAAAGGGTCTCATAATTTATTTTATCTTACCTTGTTAAAAAAATTACTTACTACACCGTTTTGGAGACAAGTATTTAGGAAACAAGAAAATGGTGAAAACTATAATTTTCAGGAAAAATGACATATATAAAGAGAAATATTATTACTTTTTAGTGGGTCGTAGTTGTCAAAAAGAAAATGTAGTAAGGAAAAAAGACGAAGGGAGTAATTCCGAGGGGTCATGTGGTATAATCTCCAAAATCATTAGTAGTAGTAGGATAGTAGCCTAGTACTAGTAGGCACTAGACAGATGAAATTGAAAAAGAGGCGGGCAACCACCAAAAAAAAAAACGCATGGGTCCCAAATCCAGGCTAGCAAACCCCAACCCACAAACCGAACCCAAAAAACAACTCTCATTCTCTCTCTCTAACATCATATACATGCCACGCGTCACTCCACCTCTAATCTCTCTCTACCAATTCCCCGCGAAGAAAGCTGAAATCTCTCTCCTCCTCCTCCTCTCTTCTTTCTCTATCCTCTCCTTTGTTTTCTTTTGTTTGCATTAAGCGTGGTAGTACTATAACTTCTCTAAAAATTTTGGAAATTAGGGGGGGAAAAATGCGAATTAGTAGGTGCACACGTCCGTATAGTGTGCACCATACTCACAACAGCCAACGACGCCATTTTAATTAACAAAGCAGGAGCAACTGTTTCCCTGTAGAAAAGCAGGAGCAACTATTTAGGCGGCATTTGCTTTTTGTTTAAATAATTTCTCTCTCCTACACTGTTGCTGATGTTTTGATTTATGTTGTTTCTCTCTCATCTGCTGATTTATATACCTAGGATTCACAACTCATATGTTTATCTTTTCTCCTTAAGCTTTCTCTCTCCTCTTAAAGCTTTCTCTATACACTGAAAGTTAGATTTCTTCAAACTTGCAAAAGTTTTCTTCCTTTGTATTTATTGAGGTTAATTCCAGAGTATAAGTTTAGTTCGTTGGGATTATATTATCATGGAAAATGCAGAATTGGGTGATGGAATTATGTGTGAAAATATGGATAGCTCAGGTACGAGTGATGAAGATAAACGATTGAATGTGGAAGATGCTGAGGAATGTGCGTCAGGAGGTGTAGGTAGGTTTTTTGTTCAACGTTGTCATGGTATTTGCATGTCAGTTGAGTTATGTAGCACGAAAAGCTGCTAATTACTGTTTATATTGACTGAACATGATAGCCCTTGAATGAACATGAATGAGGGTGTAGTGAACATTAGTTCTCGTATATATATTAGTAATAAAATAGTGGTTTGTATATGTTGTGTGCAGAAATCCGGGAGGTAGAGGTTTCAGAGTTGTTGCAAAAATAAGTTGCAAATGATGAGGAAGCATACACTTTGTATCACGATTATGCATTTAGGTGTGGTTTTGGTGTGCGGAGGGACCGCGTATGTTATAGAAATGGGGGGAAGATAGTTAGGCAGAGGTATTTTGTTTGTTCGTGTGAAGGTCTGAAGCTCAAAGGAAGAACTCAACCGAAGGTTCTGACGATGTCCCTCTTGAATGAAATATATGTTCACTTACCGCGTTTTATATGTTCAGTGGGCGCATTATTTATGTATGGTATGAGGCATTATTGGTTTACGTGAAATGTTCATTGCATCAGTAACATATGGTCATTCCATATGGTCTAGTGTGTTCGTTGGTTGTAGGTAATATGTCCATGGGGAAAGTATGGTGATGATACCCATTACCCTTTTTTATATGTGCACTAGTTCGCCAAGGAATATATATGTGTGCAAGAAGAAATAGTTGGAAACACAAATACGACGATGTCCCTCTTGAATGAAATATATGTACATTAAACGACGTTCAATATGTTCATTGGAGACCTTGTATATGTTCACTAAGCAAATGTTAATTACAGCTATTTTACTGTGTTCAATGGTTGTAGTTAAGCTGAAGGTCTTGACGATGCCCTCTTGAATGAAACATATGTTCACTGACTTTTTTCAATATGTTCATTGGAGACCTTGAATATGTTCACTAAGCAAATGTTAATTACAGCTATTTTATTGTGTTCAATGTTCATTGGAGACATTGTATATGTTCACTAAGCAAATGTTAATATGTCCATTAGACAAGTGACATATGTTCATGAATTAAAAGCTGAAGGTCTTGACGATGCCCTCTTGAATGAAACATATGTTCAGTAACTTTTTTCAATATGTTGATTGTAGGCTATGTATATGTTCACTGAGCACATTATGTATGTATGGTATGAGGCATTGAAGGTTCAAGTAAAATGTTCATGTCATCAGTAACGCAAGTTCATGAGACTTATTTGACTGTGTTCAATGGTTGTAGTTAATATGTCCATTAGAAAAGTGACGTATGTTCAAGAATTACACTGAAGGTGTTGACGATGTTCCTATGTAATGAAACACATGTTCATTAGAATACTGTTATATGTTCATTGATGGGATTTGAAATTGTGATATCCTAATTAATGTATGTTCATGATACCCATTTTAATATGTGCATTGGTTGTAGGTAATATATGTATGCGACAAGGATTATGAAATTGTGGAAGGAGAAGTGTTTTGATAAACTTCATTATAAATAACATGACGAGAAAATTAAACCGAAGGTGTTGACGATGTTCCTATGTAATGGAAACACATGTTCATTAGAATACTGACATACGTTCATTGATGGGATTTGAAATTGTGACCTCCTAATTAATGTATGTTCATGATACCCATTTTAATATGTGCATTGGTTGTGGATAATATGTGTATGCGACAAGGATTAAGAAATTGTAAATTAAGAAGTTCATTATAAATAACATGACGGGAAACGGCAAATGGAAATATGATAAATCACAATAAAAACAGTAAATTAAGAAGCACCATGTAGATCTACTCTTCGTTGAGTTGTTCTTCCCACTTAGCAACAGCGTCCATTGCTTTGCTAGAAGGGTCGTTGAAGATGTTATGAACATGGGCAATTTTACTTATTGTGTCCACTGTATCTTTCCCTTTATTTTGCTTCAATTTTAGTAACTTGCTCATAGCTTTTGTAGTCTTTGAATTGAAGACCTCCCATGCTTGTAAATAAGCCTTTGTGGTCTGCAAGGCTTTTGTTAGTGGTTTTTTAATCTGCGGATCTATGTGAGGAGGTCAATGCTTTCTGTGTGGGGAATGGAAAAGTAATGCTGAAGCGATGTCAAGTAATTCGCAAGTATAGAGGAGTCTTTCTATAAAGAATTTTAGGATCAGATTAATAGACTAATTGTATGTGAATTAGATGTTGGTTGGTAGATACAGATATAATGCAGTCATTAATGGGGGGCAGTTGACGGGCGTATGAGTGATGATAATGATGGTGGGACATGGGTGAGGTTCGGTAGGCACATGTGTATTGCACATGACCGTATGTACAGCAAAAGTGTAACATAGGGACATTTTGCAATTGCTTGTATGTTCCTGGAATGAGTTACATGTTCTTTGAGTAACAAAAATGTTCATTTGAATACGTTTCAACTATTTAATTAATATATGTTGATATATGTTCGTGACATGTGCATCTAATTAATTAACATGGTCATGTAAATAAGATACATGTTCATTGAATGAATTGACATGTTCATTTAAATAATTGGCATGTGCACATACAGAATGAAACGTATTATTTTTACAGTGAGTAAATCAATGAAGATGTTCATTGAATTAAGTATCATGTTCATCGAAGGAAGGGACATGTGCATTGATTGTCGAAGACACATGTTCATTGAATTAAGTGCCATGTTCTTTTAAATAAGTGGCATGTTCACATATACAATGTTATGTGTTCATTTTGGCAGTGAGTAATGTGCTAAGGACAGACTTGTGGGCATCCTGTGCAGGCTTATTTTAAGATCGACCAACGTACTGGGTGCAAAGCTCATATCCAGTTTGACGTTGACAAGGACAATGGCTTGTTTCATGTGGTTAGGCACCATATGGTGCACAACCATAGGATGGTCCCTGCTGGTAAGAGACACTTCATTCGGTCTCACAGAAAAGTAACGACAGAACAATTAGAGATGATAAATAGTCTGAGAAGCAGTGGGGTTGGTGTGTCTGATGCGGTTAGAGTATTGAGGAAAGGTTTTGCTAATGTTGGATTTACTGGAAGGGATGCATATGACACGGTTGCGGCTGATAAGCAGAAGGTAATCGATGGGTGCGATACTAACCATTTGATTCAGATGTTCTCAAAAAGACAAGCGTCGGAGGGTGATTTCTTTTATGATTTCCAGCTAGATGATGGGGGTCACCTTGTCAATATTTTTTGGAGGGATGGACAGATGAAGAGGGATTACGAGTGCTTTGGGATTTAGCTGTGCATGACACGACATACAAGACGAATCGGTATGTGATGATGTGCGGGCCTTTTATTGGGATGAATCACCACCAAAAAAAGTCATGTTTGGGCTTGGATTTGTGTTAAATGAAACAACCGAATCTTTTATTTGGATTTTCTCTTCTTTCTTAAGGAGTATGGGTGGGAAGCCGCCTATTACAATAATGACGGATCAAAGTCAAGCTATGGCGAGGGGTATAGCTGAAGTGTTTCCGAGTGCTATTCACCGTTTGTGCACGTGGCACATTAACAAGAATTCAATGGTTAACATTAAAGGGTTAAGGGCCAAGGATGGTTTAGTTGATCTATTCAATTATGTGCTGAAGTATTGTGATTCAAAGAGTGAGTTCAAGCACTATTGGAAGAGGTAAATATATGTTATGTTGCTTTCTATGATATGTTCAATGTGGATATTGCAGTTGTTCATTTATACATGATATATATTGTTCATAATAACTCGGACATGCATTGAATCAGTTGATTTTTATACTTGTTCGTTTGCGATTATGTAATGTTGATGTATACAAATCATATGTTCATGTACATTGGGCACATCTCTCTTACTCGGATGAACATCTACATTTATTTACTCACTGGCAAATTGAACTAGTTACATTTTGGTATGTGAACATGCAACTTATTTAAACGAACATGTCACGTAATTCCAAGAACATGTATGTTCCTCCCATCAATGCACATGTCGCTTGTATCAAGGAACATGACAATTACTTTAATGAACATCTTCATTGATTACATGATCATAGTAATTAATTAGATGAACATGTCTCCCAGATATATGAACATGAAACTAGAATGCACATGTACTTACGCAACACTTTTTCCTGCAAAATGTTCATTTTGCTATCTTGTGATGTTCAGTATGGTTGCCAAGTATGATTGTGGGGATGATAGGTGGTTGATAAATCTGTAAAAGCTGAGGAAGATGTGGTGTCCTATTTACCGCAAGGCCTATTTTTCTGGGGGAATTTTATCATCTCAGCGCAGCGAGTCGACAAATCACTCTATTGGTACTAGGCTCCACCCCCACACAAGGACTGTTGGAATTCTATAAAACGTTTGTGGATCTTATAGATGAATGGCGAGAGACGGAGAATGGCGAGAAACGGAGAATGGCGAAGATCATCAGTCCTTGTGTGGGAATAGACACCTTGCTTTTGCCGACGTTAAGCTACTACTTCATGCAAAGGAGATATACACTGTTGCGGTGTATTTGATGTTTGAGGATAAATTCATCAATGGGGCAGCATGTGCGCAGAGAATTATTACGTGGGAACCCCCTAGGTTTGTTTATCATGTTGGCCGTCCGGATAAGGATTTTCTGATGCACACAGTGACCTTTGATCAAGAGACTTCGGAGATTGAATGCACGTGCAACTACTTTACCGAAGTTGGCATTCTATGTGCGCATTGCTTGCGGATGTATCATGTGAATAATGTAGATGTCATTCCAGATAGGTACATAGTTCGGAGGTGGACTAAGCTTGCGATGTGCACAAGGAAAGATGATCTATTCGAAAAGGATCCGTGTGTTATGCAAGCGTCTATGTGGAAGTTGCAAATGTGCAGGAAGTTGGTAGGCCTAGTGAATTGCGCCCAATATCACAGCGAAACACGAGAAGTAATGGACAACGTGTATGGTGAGATGAAGTCGAAACTCCAGGGGTTGATGGGGAATATTGATGATGCATTATCGCTTGTGTCGATGTCTTTACGAGACACAGGGGCATACAGTAGCCCAGTTGTGAAGGACCCAGTTCAAAGAATTAAGAAGGGGACAAAAAAGGAGTGAGAGAAAAGTACGCTAGAGAAGAAAATTAATAAACTAAAAGGCTGGAAGAAACGAGCTGAGAAGGCAGTGGTTAAGTCGAAGGGGAAAGCTCAAAGTAGTGTGAAGGTATGTATTTTCCTGTGCCTGGAACAATTTTTTTTAAAGGTATGCAATGTTTAACTGACTTGTTATGCATGTACATGTAGGAGTTTTTGGCAGTTCCTGTGCAAGGAAGTGTAGCGCATTCAACAAGTGGTAGTTGTTGGAGGTGTTTGAAGCAGATGATTATTTCAAAGTGAATATAATTCAATAGATGATTATGTAGATCTGTGTATGTAGATGGTAGTTACGACTGCTTGTATAACACATTGTACATAATATATTATGGTAAGTAAGATTTTGTTCTGAAGAAATATGAGTTGCAGAACATGTTAAATTGACATCAACATGTTCACAACAAACCATTACATGGTAATGCTTCATATGACATCAACATGTTCATTGGGCAACATATAGGTTGTACATGGTAATGCTTCATATGTTCATTTGCGTATGGCTATGTTCATTTCACACACCATTACATGATTATTGATCATTATCTTGAACTCAATGAACATATGAGAATCCGTGACCAACATATATGACATACTGAATACACATCGCTTGAATAGTAGAATTATGACGGACACTGTGAACCAATTAACCGATTTATTTGACCACATACACATGTTCATTAAGTATGCATAGATTACAGTACTTGATATGTACTTCAAGTTGTGTTGTCGGCCCTGTTCAACATATGTAGTTTAATGTAAACCGTTGTGGGCATTATCAAATGTGTTCACTAAATCTGTTTTCCTTGTAGTACTTGGTATGTACTTCATACCCTGGTGAACATATGTATGTGATATGTTCCGTAAGTAATTGCACATGGAGTATGTTGTGCATATGTGTGTTCATCTTTTACATTTATATGTTCATTTTTCTGGTTAAAATATTCCCTTGTAGCATAGGTATTGTCATTTAATTTATCCACCTATTAAATATGTCCAATTCACATGTACAATTTTTAAGTTTTATGTTGTCCATATGTATGTTCATCTTTCACATTTATTCGTTCTTTTCACAAACACTCTAATACAGTCCATTTGTTCGTGATGTGGATGGTAGTGATCATCCGTCTGTTCATCATATAAATCTAGGTGGCCATTGAGATAAGTAAGCTGTTCAACATGTATCATATATATGTTCGCCTGTTTGTGTTCACATGTTCGTTAACTATATGCATTTTTGCCCTTTTTGCATTTTCAATACATATAGTATCTATACATTTTTATCTGTTACCGAAGTTGTCATGTACCCAAAAAATGAGATTTCAGTTGCCGGATGTGAGATCCAAGCACATTTTTGTGTTCACATGTTCGTCAACTATATACATTCTTCTCGTTGCATTTTCAACGACCCGATCTCCCAACTTGTTCATTACATGGTTGACGATGTCAATTGGGTAAATGATGCGGAGCTCCCACAGCATGTCGGATTGCCAGCTTCATTAGGGCTGCCAACCCTGTTATCATTCAATGTATGCAGTTATAAGCAACAGTTAATAGACACATTCAAATTACGGGGACGTTTGGATATTAGGTCACCTCTGCTTCTCCGCTTGATTGATTTCCAACCCTTCTGAAGGTGCTTCCTCGGCAGCTTTTGGCGTGAAACTTCATCAAACAAGGGAATGAACATATGGATATACATATGTTGAAAAATAATTAGTAAATTCAATATCTTATGAACATCGGTCAGAGGACAATGTATGCAATTATAAGCAGCGATTAATTGACACATTCAATTACGTGGACGGTGGGATATTAGGTCACCTCTGCTTCTCCTCTTCATTGATTTCAACCCCGTCTGAAGCGCGTCTTCAAATGATTGGAAATTCTCCAGACATGCATGCATGGAATAACTGTATACATTGGAGTAGTTAGGTATTGGATTACCATAATTTAAAGCATTCATTACGTCTGTGGGTTACGCATCGTACAAGAAGTCTGGCCTTCCGCAACAAGTATATGAATGCATGAATAGGTAAGAACCTATATTGCTCGGACTCACGTACCCATGTCCGAGTGTGAAGGGTTCGACATGGGTACTTGACGTGAAATGAGAAGTGCGAGCAACATAGGTAAGGAATATTGCAATGAAGTCAACATCACACATAACGTCAAGGAACATGGGCATTAGTTGTATGTAGGTGAAACAACTAATAGATTATCAACAAGTAATGAATAACATTTCATTCAACAGTGATCATCCACGTAATAATCATATACTTCAAGCAAGGAATGAACAAACCGCCTCAGAGGTTGAACATCAAGCAATAACGAAATGAACAGAAAGCCTCCAAGGATGAACATCAACCAAGTAGTAAGAATGGTAGATACCTTGGCGATGTTTGAAAAACCTGCTGGTCTGTATAATCATCTACATTAAGTGGATCATTGGGGAAGAAATGAGTTATTATATAGAATAAATAATTTTTCTTTCCTTAAAAACAAATAAGGAATGTATTGTAACGTATTGTTGGGGGGGGAATTAAAAGGGCGTCACGGGGGACAATTGTGTAGGGATCCCGTCCAATGATACACTCAATCTTTTCCGCATCGAGCAAACCAAATGAAAATTATTAGTTACCGCTGTTCATTTCCAATGGGCTTGGCCTTGTCATTCAAGAGGGGAGGCATAGCAGAAAGTTCATCAAATATTTGGTCCATGGTGGGGGCCTCCTGTCGCTGGGGTGTACGTTCCCAGAGATTTGGTGTACGTCCCACACTCAAATGGAGGTCCAGAAGGTCAGAGGAAGGTCCACCATCATGTAAATCATTCGTAGGGGGTGGGGGGTTAAGTTGTTGTGCAACAACTTCGTCAACCATCTGAAGCACAGAACTTGAGGAGCAGATATCGGCATCCTGGCTAAGTACTGGGCCACCATCCACTTGAGGTACAACAAGGACGATTGACTTCGATAATCTATAGAAGATGCCGTTCATTAGATTCAGGCGCGCTTCCATGCTGTCCTTAGCGGCGCTGAAGAGGGGGCCTTCGCACATGAGTGCATTCAGCTCATCAAGAGCTGTTGTGATTTTAGAACAACAAATCTTGAACTTTGACTTCCAACCCTGTTGAACATAGTAACACAGGAAAATGAAACAATCAGTTATATGAACTCAAAGAGATGTTGGGTTTACGGTTGAACATGTGCAAAACAATAAATGAACATGGCGCTTATAATAGTGAATATTACCTTCATTCAAGTGTATATAGTGGGAAGACAAATGAATATGTGGTAGTGAAAATTGTACACTTTGTTTAATTGAAGGTTAGTTCATGGGTAGACAAATATACATGTGTTAAGAAAATGAGCATGTATAGAACCCAGGTGAACGAGATTTTCATTCAAGTGAACACCAAGGATGGACATACGAACGTATGAACCTAATATGTTGATGAAAACAAGTGGAGATTACGTTAATTCAAGTGTACATGGGTTGCAAATTGAACATGTGTTGAATACGGTCAGTTGGACTTAAACCCCCGTATGCAGAATGAACATAAGTCAAATTATTAATGAACAGGTGATTTTGTAAACAACTGAACATCTTGTTGTATATGAACATGTGAACATCTTGTTTCATAGATCTTGTGGGGGGGGGGAGCTGAGTTGTGGGCTGGGGATCTGTTGTTGTTGATGTGGTTGCTGTTGTTGGTCTTTGTTGTTCTTTGTTATTCTTTATTCTTTGTTGCTCCTATTCTTTGTTGTTGTTGTTGTTGTTGTTGTTGTTGTTGTTGTTGTTGTTGTTGCTGCTGCTGATTGATGACTTGCTGGATGGCGGGTAGGGTTGGTATCCGGTCAACAACTGCGCCAAGTCCAAATCCATGGCGCAGTTCAAGCGAGTTCCGCCTCTTCACCAATTCCCTCCCCCAGACACTGATCAATGGGAATGCCCGAGGGGATGGACACAACTTATTGGGAACTCGGTCAAAGTAGAAGACCTGTAAACAAGAGTCAAATGAGTGCTAATGGTAATATGTAAACTGGTTACATTGCATGGACAGAGGGCTTACGATCAAGAAGGGAGTGGGGCCAATGAACCACCGGCTAGGTTTCGCCTTCCAGTAGTCGGTGGCATGGATGACGTCGTTTTTGGTGTATGTGCACCAATCGTAGTCTGCAAATTTGTCGACGTCACCGGTCGTGACTAAGAAGGCTGGGGTGGGCTGGGAGTTAGAGCTGCTCTTGATGCAGGAGTTCACGGCAGCTACCAAGAAACTCCTCTTCCAGTTTTCACTGACCCCATCAGCCAGGAGCTTATCAACAATCTGGTTCAAGGATGGACACCCATGTGTCCTCAGTCCATGGTACCCCCTCCAATTCACCATCATGTTATCGTAGGCCGAAGTCGTAACCAAAGGCGTCAGCTCAACAATGGGAAGTCCTCCGATTGGCACGCCGTACACTAGGTGGACGTCTACGGCCTCTATTTTGACCTCCTTCCCAGGTTCCAGCTGCAAGCTTCCGCTGGAGCAATTGATGTTGGAAGTAATAGCTGTGATGATGTTGGTATTGTACTTCTCAAAGTCCATCGCCAAAAGTCCACCAAAACTCATCTCCCGGATCGCTTGCTTCTTTGCCTCGTCATTGCGAATGTTCTGCAGTAGCCTGACCAAAGGCTATACAGAGTGGCGCACCTTGATCAGGCTATTCGCGCTACCACTGATGGCCCCTTGGGAACCACTCTGCACAGGCAGCACATGCACATATTGTGGACCTCGCTCAGTCACCACTGTCGGTGTGTCACTAATTCTGAAAACATGGTGGCACAACTCATTTCAATAAACCGAAGTACTTTCCATTTCACTTTGGCATTAAAAGAACACACATGCCCATTTCAATTTAAAGATCCTTATAATATTTGAAACTAGACATGTTCAATCCAATGTTGTACATATTCATTTACTACCAAGAATCACATGTCCATATGAACAAAACAATGTTCGTCTACGCTATTAGTAATTTCATATTATAACACCACCACCAGTGACAATATTCATCTACATTATCAGGAATGTTCATCTACACACTGACCAATGTACATTAAAATGTAATGTTCGTCAGAAGGATTAAATACTTATTTGTAATAAACGGTATGATGTTCACGTACAGGGGATCATGGGTGGACATAATCGCAGCAACGTCACATGGGAGCTGCTGGGTTTTACCCGTTCCGCGGCCAGTCGTCTTCCTCGTCACCTTGCATGCCAAAATTGTATAAAGGTAAATGATTGTTGTTGGGGGGGGGGATGGAGATATTCAGTATTGCGCCTAACTAATTACCTCGCTGCAGCCCTGGTCCTCTTGCCCGGGGGGAGATATTCAGTGTCATCCTCCTTGGCGGCCCGCCTACAATGACATCAAACAGCCAGTATCAGTGAAGAGGATACATAATGTGCAGTATGCAGTGCAAGTGTCAATCTACATGTAATACCTCTTATATGTAGAAGCCATCGGAAGACGCTATGTAACTGGCGCTCTGGGGTACCAGGGATGTTTTGAATAGGGGTGCGTCCCCTGCTGTGGTTGTTGGTGATGTTCTTGTTGTTGTTGTTGTTGTTGTTGCCGTGGTTGTTGCTGTGGTTGTTGTTCTTGCTGTTGTTGCTGGGGATGTTGTTGTTGTTCAGCTGGTTGGTCCAGGTGTTCACCATGTGTAGGATGTTGACCTTGATCAGTTTCGTCGGCCTGTTCTATAGCATGCTTCTGAACGCTATGTGTCTCCTGTTCCTCCACCCTGAACATGTCAGTGACAATGGGAAATCTGCTTACTCTTAATCTCATTGAACATTGTACAGAAAACAAATGAACATCACGCAGGCAACATAAGATTTTGATATGACAAATGAACAGGTTAGCACAGTGCATTGAACATGCGACCTACAATAATGAACATGCATCATATGGTTATGCACATGCATCTAACATATGCAAGCATACGAGTGAATATTATCGACAGCAGTGAAAATGGAAATACACAACAAACAGCCATTAAAATTATCCATTGGCACATTGGTTGATGTTCTTCTTGCCGTTGTTGTTGCTGTAGTTGATTTGGTTTGTCCAGCTGTTCTCCCTGTTCAGCATGTTCACCGTCCTCAGTTTGTTGGGCAAGTTGTTCCGCCGCAAGAAGGGCATGTGTCTCGTGTCCATCCACCCTGAAGATGCGGGAATTCACTGTTAAACTATGATTCCAAGAAAATGAACATCATTTTTTTGTAAATGAACATTTACTACACTGGACGGAACATACGACGCATTATTTCTATCATTAGAAAAAAATCTAACAATGTAAAACCAAACATATAGTATTGAACATCACACATATTCTTTATGTTCATTAGTACACGTATACGAATATTTTAATTTTGTTATCTACACGCAACTAACGTTTACAATCATATTTATCAACATTATACAGAGTAGTGAACAATAGAGACCCATTAGGGAACATGCAATACACTTGTTTAAGTAAATCTGATTTCCAATGAACATCTAACTAACACAGATGAACATCGTGCCGACTAATAGAAGCGAACACCAAGGATACTTTAATGAACATGGGACATATTCTAGAACAAATGACTAATATGTTAATTTATATAAATTCAGTCCATGAATTATAGTTATATGTTCAGCTGCATCTGCCGTAATGTACATTGAACGCATATTTCACAAAGATGTGAACATCATATCATTTTAAAATGAACATTACATATGCGTTGCAGTAATCATGATGCAAACAATGGAGAACCACAGTTTCAAAAACGTTGAAGATTTACAGTGATGCATAAGACCATTTAGAGGTGCATATAACATCAACCACATAGAATTGAACATACAATACAGTGGTATCAAATCGTCAGAATTAACCTGTTTTCTTCATTCAATTCTTTCGGCGGGTTTGCTTCTGTGCTTGCTGTTCGCTTCTTATTGTTCGCTTCATTCAAATCCGCTTGATCTCTGCACCAAGAACCAAATTACATCAAAATATCGAATTCAATGGGGTGGCGCTGAAAACATCCCCTTCATCCGTCCTGCGCCAATTACATCAAAATATGAATTTTTTTTTCTTCTCATGATTATGCTAAAGATATAAAATAACTGGTTCAAACTTGCCTTTGCGTTGTAGTAGGGGCGGTGGTTATCTGGGATTCTGCATCGCCGGCCATGTTTGAGTTCAAATTTGCAGGAGAGAGTTTTTGGGGGGAGAAAATTTTTAAAGAGAGAAAGTTCATAGTTCGTAATTCGTGCAAATGAGTTATTTCCCTCTCTGATAACTTCTTATTCATTGAAAACTGTCAAATCATTTACTTTTTCATTATTTAAAGTATGTTCACCGCTTTATTTGTGCATGTTCATTTGGTCACACTTTCCTTTGAATTGCCAGCGTTTTTTTTATGTTCGTTGCGTTTTGGGGCGTGCGCACCTTCCTCATTATACGTGCGTGTGTATAACCTAAGGATTGGGAAAAAAACCTATAATTAGTTTTTTCGCTCCTTTTCTCTTCCACGTGAGTTCGATCCGCCATTTTCGCACCTTCTTCTCATCCTATTATCGATGTAAACACTAAAAAATTATTAGTGTTTTACATTAAAATGAATTAATTATTATTGAGCTAAAATTAACATAATTAGCCCAATTTATATAATTTAGCCCACTTAAATAAGATATCCAAATTAAACAAATATAATTTGGGTTGTAAATATTTGGGTCAGTCCACATCACTAGTCCAAATAAGATGGTCAAGTGGCAAAGGTAAAAAAGACTTCCAAGTCATAAACGGCCCAAGCCCATAAACTACCGAGTCCATGAAGGGATCTCCATTCCCTATAAATAGACCTCACATCTCTTAGTTGAGGGGACCACAAAATTATTATTCTCAAGAGCTCGTAAAACTCTCTTGGAATTCTCTCTTCAAATAGTCAACAAGCACATCAAATCCGTGCCGACTGTTCAGATACACTCAAACACATTCGATTGAGATTCAAGCTTTTGACAGCCCTCATTCGAATACACTCAAACAAAACTCAAACTCAGGTTGACGTTGACAAAACGTCATCCCACATTCAAACTCAGGTTGACGTTGATAAAACGGCATTATACACTCAACTCCACGTCGACATCAACACGTGTCATTCTCAAGCTACGGAACAGAATCAGAGGACTTAGTTTATTTTCATTATAAACTGTTTACAGAGATTGTACTCAATACATTTTTTGAAATATAATTTCTTTGTTATTTTGTTTCTTGTCTTATATTTATTTTGACTCGAAATTTGTGTATACAAATTTTGGCACGCTCGGTGGGACCATCTCTGCCTCTCATCTCTGTTTCGTCATCAACAACAAACCTGAGAAATGGCCTCAAGCAAGAACATCTCTCAATCTTCTGAAAACTCTGCCGACACCCTACGAAAATCTGTAACGTTGGGTGACTTTATGGATGACATGACTCTTGGTTTTCGCACTAGAGGAATGAAAAAGGCTGCTGTTGCTGCCGCTGCTGCTAAGCTTCGAACTGCAAATGTTCATACCAGGCAGAGAAAACTCTTTAAGTTTGATGTTGCTGAATCGTCCATCATGCCTGATTCACGCAAAGAGCGTGAAACCCCCGTGTTTGGTTCAACTGCTTTGGCTGAACACGAGCCATCATTCATTGCTTCTCAAATATGGAAGCAACTCTCATCTGATAAGTTTGAAAGACTGACCGTTCACACTAGCCCTCTCTTTGATCCACTCAATGTAGAGAGTGACAATGAAACAAGTGACGATATTCTTGTTTCATCACCTATAACGATTTTCGACTTAGAGGAACCCTTGTTGTCTTGGAGAAAGTTCTCAAGGCAGTCATCGCTAGGGTTGTTCAGAGTGCGGTCTGAACCGTACCAAACTGCAACCCAAACTGTTTCTTCACGGTTTGGGTTGGTTTGCGGTTTCAAAATTTGCGGTTTGGGTTATGATTTCAAACAAACCGCGGTTTGCGGTTTGGATTGGGTTTTAATATTTGTAAATCGAAACCACACCGCAAACCGCAATTTTATATGATTCTTTTTTTAAAATTTATTTTATCTATTTTGATTTTCTTAAATACACTCTCTCCTTTGTTTGGTGTAAGATTTGGACATAATGTTTATTGTTTGCTGTAAGATTTGGACAAAATGTTTATTTATGAGGTTAACTTCATATTTATTTGGACTCTTTATATTTATTACCAATTTTTTTACTCTTAGATTACAAAATTAATGTCGCGGAGGAAAAAATGGTTAAACTGCAAACCAAACCACACCAAACCGTTTCGCGTGGTTCGGTTTGGGTTGGTTTGGGCAAAAGTGCGGTGTGGTTTGGGTTAGGAAAATGTCAAACCATATATTTGCGGTTTGGGTTGGGTTATATCCCAAACCGCACAAACCCAACCCGCGAACACCCCTAGTCATCGCTATGTGAAGCCTTATACCAAAAGGATCGATAAGCTGCAGATGTTTTTTGGCTATCAACCCCCCAAGTTTCAGCAATTCGATGGGAAAGGAAATCCTAAGCAACACATTGCTCACTTTGTGGAAACATGCAACAATGCTGGTACCACAAATGATTTCCTGGTCAAACAATTTGTTCGTTCCCTTAAAGGCATGGCCTTTGACTGGTACACAGATTTACCCTCACAATCCATTGACAGTTGGGATCAAATGGAGGAGGAATTCCTGAACAGGTTCTATAGCACTCGTCTTATTGTCAGTGTGACTAAACTGACTAAGACTCACCAGTGGAAGGATGAGCCAGTCATCGATTACATCAATCGTTGGCATGCATTGAGTCTAGAATGTAAAGATCGCCTAACTGAAGTCTCTACTGTTGAGATGTGCATTCAAGGAATGGATTGGGACTTGCTTTATATCTTGCAAGGTATAAAGCCTAGGACTTTTCAAGAATTGGCTACGCGAGCTCATGACATGGAGCTGACCATTGCCAATAACAGAGGCAAAAGCAACACTTCTTCAGAATACAAGAAAGAGAAGAAGGATTTTAAGAAATCGGACAAGACTGCCAAAAGTTCGACTAAGGAGTCAATATCAATCACGACTACCTCCTCGCCTGTCAAGATCTCTAGCAAGGCTGGCACTGAAAAGAATAAGGGTTCATCTTCTAAAGAACCTAGGAAAAATAGGCCAACCTTGAAAGAACTCCAAGCAAAGAAATATCCATTTCCAGACTCTGATTTATCAGGGATGTTAGATGATTTGCTTGAAAACAAAGTCATTGAGTTGCCCGAAGCTAAGTGTCCTGCAGAGGTCGGTAAGACTTCTAACCCTAACTACTGTCGGTATCACAGGTTGATTAGTCATCCCATAGAAAAGTGTATAACACTTAAGGAGAGAATTATGCAACCTGCAAAGGATAGGAAAATTGTACTGGATTTTGATGAAGTTGCTGAAACTAATCACGCCTCCGCAATGTTAGATTCTTATTGGGAGGCTCAAACTCTACAGTTTAGGAGTTTGGAGCCAGTAATTGTACATGTGCTGCGACCGGTTCTCCAAGTTGATGATGTGCCATCTGCTGAGCACAGTGTCCCAACTGATAACCAACGTAGAGAGGATGACGAAGGGTGGACGTTGGTCACTAGATTGAGGCCTAGACGACAGTCGAAGCCTCAACTAAAGTCTATTTGTCGTAAGAAGAAGCATCAAAAAAGGAAAGGCTCAAGATGCTCGAAAGGAAAGAAAAGGTCAAAAAAGCAAACTAAATAGCAAGTATTGCCAATTGACTTGCTCGAACAAGATCCACTTACCCCTGTAACCTTAGAAGAATTCTTTCCTGAAGATTACTTCACTACGGTTACTGTTAATGCTACCTCATCTATTGAGGATTAAGAAGAAAAAGAAGAAGAGGAGGATCAAGAGCCTGTTAAAGAAAATAAAATCTCTGTCAAAGTAACTGTCCAACATTTAAGGACAGAGATAGATCCAAAGATATAGGCTATCTTGGAAGCTCTTCCTACACGCATGGGATGGAGGCAGATCTTTCATTTTCCTCGAGAAATGTGTCGACAGGTGGCTCTTGCACTTCAGCACCCAGAACTATACCTTGACAAAGTGAAGGATGCTGGAGAGCCAATAGAAAGTTCGGCTAAATGCGCGTCATGTAATTTTGCCTTAGCCTTTACTGATGAAGACTTATTGTTGGGTTCAAAACCTCACAACCAACCCTTGTTCGTTTCTGGTTATATCTTCGGCCAAATAGTGAATCGTATCTTAGTGGATGGGGGTTCAGCTGTCAACATCATGCCAAAATCCACCATGATTGATTTAGGGATCACTATGGAAGATCTTTCTGATAGTCGTCTAATGATCCAAGGATTCAACTTGAACAGTCAGCGTGCCATAGGCATAATACGTCTAGACCTTGTGATGGGAGAGTTAACATCATCTATTCTCTTCCATGTCATAGATACAAAGACGTCGTATAAAATGTTGCTTGGACGACCTTGGTTACATGAAAATGGGATAGTCGCATCGACCCTCCATCAATGCCTGAAATTTTATCGTGGAGGCGGGAAGAAAATAAATGGGGATGTCAAACCCTTTAGCACGACAGATTCATACTTTGCCGATGCTAAGTTTTTTGAAGATGGGGAACCATCAAGTGAAATCTTGCCATCTAAAATTCCTTCAACAGGGAAAAGGGGTACAAATAAAAATGGTGATATTCCCTCGTCTTCAAGCTCTAGTGAGTCAGCCACCACTGAGATGCAACAACAAAAATGCAAAGAAAAGGTAAAAGAAGAAGTTGTTGCTCAACCCATTAAAGCAACGAAGAAGGCAGTAACAACTCCGGCCTTGCGATACATTCCTAAATCACGTCGTAAGGAAGGGGAGTCACCTTTTGCAGGGTGTCATGTTATGAAAGTAGAATCAAGGAAAGAGAAAGGAGTAGATGAGACTACTCTTCAATGCTTAAAGCAAGAGGTGGTTGTTCCTTTACCTAGAGCCAATCACAATCAAATTGCTAAGCCTCCAACCTCACAATCTGTTGATCAATCTAGGAGAAAATGGCTTAACAAGGGTAGGTTTGACCCAAATGCTTATAAACTCTTGGCGAAGTCTGGTTATGACTTCAAGAATCCAGCGCCCATGGGCAATGTCATTGAGGTTGATCCTCATGGAATTAATGACACACAAAAGAAATTGTAAGAGTATGGCGTTGAGGTACGTCCGACTAAAGTAGGCTTGGGATTTGAAACACCAACACCCATCAAAATTTCTGAACGGCGTAGAGGGACAACCTCTTCTTCGCAGTATATTACTGCAGAAGAAGTTGAAGAAAATGAAGATGAAAATAATGTGCCTCAGCCAAAAATATCGGTCTTTGATCGACTGCGGTCTCCTGTCGTAAAGGACCATACATCAGTTTTTGACAGACTTGGTGGACACGAGCTAAATGAAGGTGCGAAGTCAAAAACACAAATACCCTTGCAAAATCTTCGATCTTTTAAGAAGAAAGCATCTGTCTTTAAACGTCTTGGTGCATCGATCTCATTAATAAACAACAAAGACAGTCAATACTAAGTCGCATCACAAGAGAGAAATATGAAGTCAAAGGCGAGGACGCACCTCGAAGTGTTATCCCATCTCGCATGAGGCGTACACAGGTGGTAGACATCATTGGACATGCACCCTTGAAAGCCAAAGGTCGTGTCATAGTGTTAACAAACCAAAGGAGTTCGTCTAGTCAAGAAGAAGAAAAAGATGTTGAATTTGTTTCTTCAAACCATATCACAGGGCATGAGGCTCCTGAAAGTGACGAGGAGATGGAAACAGATGAGGCTCCTAAAACTCTTGAAGATGGGGGGCAAGCCACCGTTGATGAGTTAAAAGAGTTAAACCTTGGAACTCAAGAAGAGCCACGCCCTGTCTACGTCAAACGCTTTTCTTACCCAACAGGAAGAACAAAAATATTCCAAGTTACTCTTGGACTACAAAGACGTATTTGCATGGAGTTATAAGGAGATGCCAGGACTCGACCCAAAAGTCGTTGTCCATCGCTTAGCCATCAAAAAAGGTGTCAGTCCAAAGAAGCAATCCCAAAGACGCTTCAGGCCAGAATTAATTCCTGAAATTGAGGCAGAAGTTAACAAGCTCATTGATGCAGAATTTATTCGCGAAGTCAAGTATCCTACTTGGATAGCAAACATTGTGCCAGTACGAAAGAAAAATGGACAGTTACGAGTTTGTGTGGACTTCCGCGACTTGAACGAGGCGTGTCCGAAGGATGACTTTCCACTCCCAGTAACGGAAATCATGATTGATGCCACCACTGGTCATGAGGCTTTGTCATTCATGGATTGTACCGCTGGATACAATCAAATTCACATGGCTCCTGAAGATCAAGAAGCAACTGCATTTCATACCCCTAAAGGGATATTTTGTTACAAAGTCATGCCTTTCGGCTTGAAAAATGCTGGAGCTACGTATCAACGTGCAATGCAGAATTTTTTTGAAGATATGATGCATCAAATTGTGGAGTGCTACGTAGATGACTTGGTGGTAAAGTCTAAGAAGAAGGAGAATCATTTGCATGACCTCCGTAAAGTCTTTCAAAGACTACGAAAATGTCAATTGAAATTAATCCCCTCAAATGCGCATTTGGCGTCACCTCAGGAAAGTTTCTAGGCTTCATTGTCAGATGTGTTTTTCATTGAAATACTCCCACCTTGGAAAATTTACTTTGATGGAGCCGCTCGTCATGACGGTGCAGGAGCTGGAGTTGTCTTCGTTTCTCCAGAAAAACATGTACTGACATACTCTTTCGTACTAACTGAGCTTTGTTCCAATAATATGGCTGAGTACCAAGCACTCATAATAGGCCTACAAATGGCAATTGAAATGGGACTTAGAGATTTAGACATTCACGGGGACTCCCAATTGGTCCTAAAACAACTGTCGGGTGAATACGAAGTCAAAAAGAATGATCTAATCCCCTATCAAAGACAAGCCTCTCAATTGCTTGACAAACTTGATACCATCAAGTTAGAACATGTTCCAAGGAGTGCCAATAAGATGGCTGACGCGCTCGCTGGGCTTGCAGCCATTTTGGCACTGGGGGCAGAAGAAACGATGTCTGTACCCGTTTGCAAACGAATATGCTGAAGAAGTTGACATAATCTCTGTCTATCAAATCGACAAAGAAGATTGGCGTCAACCAATTATTGATTATTTGGAACATAAAAAATTGCCAAGTGATCCAAAACATAAGACAGAGATTCGTCGTCGAGCCTCACGGTTCATATATTATAAGGGGACTCTCTATCGACGATCCTTCCATGGTCTTTAATTAAGATGTCTCAGAGATGAAGAAGCAAAGCAAACCATGGAGGAAGCTCAATCTGGAGTTTGTGGCGCTCATCAGTCAGGTCCAAAACTGCATGATCGTATTAAAAGAATGGGTTACTATTGGCCAACCATGGTACAAGATAGCATGGACTATGCAAAGAAATGTGAAGCTTGCCAATTTCATGCTAACTTCATTCATCAAATTCCAGAGCCATTACACCCCACAGTCGCATCTTGGCCATTTGAAGCATGGGGACTTGATGTAGTCGGCCCAATCACGCCAAAATCATCTGTTGGGCAATCATATATTTTGGCAGCGACTGACTATTTTTCTAAATGGGCAGAGGCCATCCCCTTACGCGAGGTAAAGAAGGAGAATGTTGTTGACTTCATTCGTACTCACATCATCTACATATATGGTGTACCCCGAAGAATTGTCACTGACAATGGGACACCATTTTACAATAAATTGATGAAAAGTTTATGTGAGAAGTTTAAATTCACCCAACATAGATCGTCAATGTACAATGCTCCAGCAAACGGTCTAGCTGAAGCATTCAACAAGACACTTTGTAGTTTGTTGAGCAAAGTGGTTACCAAGTCCAAACGTGATTGGCATGAAAGAATAGGGGAAGCTCTATGGGTATACAGGATGACATATAAATCAGCAACACAATCAACTCCATACTCGTTGGTGTATGGCGTTGAGGCTGTTCTCCCCTTGGAACTTCAAATTCCATCATTGCGCATTGCCATACAAGAAGGCTTGACTTCTGATGAAAATGATAAACTTCGACTTGCTGATTTGGAGGCACTTGACGAAAAAAGACTTCAAGCACAACAAAAATCTGAGTGCTACCAAGCTCGTCTGTCACGCGCTTTCAATAAGAAAGTTCGACCTCGCTCCTTTCAAGTTGGAGACATGGTCCTAGCCATTAAATGACCCATCATTATTTCTCGCAAGACAGGAAGTAAATTCAGTTCTAAATGGGATGGTCCGTACGTTGTCAAAGAGGTATATACCAATGGGGCATATAAAATTGTTGACGCCGAAGGATTACGTGTGGGGCCTATCAACGGCAAGTTTCTGAAGTGCTACTACTCATGAAAAGTGAGAGCCTTGTTAAACTCCTAAGTAAGAGGATATACTGCATATGTTGAAAGAAAGTATAGGTGAATTTGAACTACGTTGGCTTGATCTTGTAAAAGCAATTTGTTGATGTTTTGCAAGTACGTAGGCAGCTAGGGTAACATAAAAATTACTCGAGTGCAGCCACACCAAAAAAAAAAATTGTCGTCATTGTAATACTCCTGGCCCGCAAGAGTATAAACTGTGAACGGCGAAACAAAAAAAAAAAATTCTATCAATGTAATACTCCTGGCCCGCAAGAGTCTAAACTGTGAACGGCTAAGTAATAATGATATAAAAAAAGATGTGTTCATCTTATCAAAAAAAAAAAAAGAAAAAAAGGACAAAGTCTTAATCCATCCACTCAAAGGGTTTGATTGCAGACTGAAACTCGAGAACGTTCACCCTATGTTGTTCAAGTTGGGCAATCTCATCAGTACTCAAAGATGGAGTTGCTTCCAACTCATCAAAAGTTTGCTTGGCACCTTTATCTGTTCTTCATAGGATGTTAAAGAGGTCTTGTTAGCTGTCAATTCATTAGATAATTGGATTTTCTCCTCATGAGTTTTTTGTAATTCAGCTTCGAGATCACTTAACCTTCTCGTGACTGCCGCATCATGCTCCTCTAATAGTTTTTGCCTCTCTTGCTCTTTAACAAATTTGGAGTCAGCTTGTTTCAGCAACTCCGACTGAGCACGCATGTCATGCTCCACCTGCTCTGACCGTTGGTGCCCTGCAACTTCTGCTTCTAAAGCAAGATAAGACTTGACAGACCAAAAATAGGAATCGACCTAACGCTTCAGCGGACGTGGGTCACCTTTAAGGTTTTGTATGCCTTTATACACCATGCGAGCTTCTGCATATTTTTCCTCAACCTCAGAAAATGGTGATTGTTACGGCATGGTCAAATAGCCTGCTCCAATGCTTCTGATAGCATTGGTAAAGATGGTGGAAGAATTAGGCGCTGGACGAAAAGTATTAGAAGATGCAGTAGGAACATGAACACCCTTTATAGCGTCATCGGAGGCGTTCACAGCGTTAGGATGAATATCCAAAGCCCTAGAGGCAACTTCAAGAGAAATGGGACCCTGAATTGATCGTTCACTGCGAGTTGAGGAAGATAGGCAAATTGGATGAGTCTACTTTGATTGGTCCCCACTAGTCGAACCCTTTATGACCCTCAATTCCTTTCCTTTTCTGGTCAGAGGATGGGTATTGCCCTCTACAAACATATTACCATTTACAATGTCTTGAATGCTCGCATGCAAGTCAACGTCACCGTCCTAAAAGGAAATAAATAAATAAATAAATAAAAGGAATCAATTAAATAAATAAATGAAAAAAGAAAGAAGAAAAAAAAAAGAAACCGGACTTACCAAATGAAGATTGGTAGGAAGAAAAGGAGAACTCGGTATGTTGTCAAAAAAACTCCCCAATGCTAGATGTATCAATTTCTTGAGCCTGGGAGGTTGACTTCCTCTTCCCATTACGTTTGTGTTTAAAATTAACATCGAACTCTGTGTCACTGGTGTCTGCGCCATCAATAGAACCATGATGATTTACTGTTTGTTTATTACTGCGGTTGACAGGGGTACCTCTAAGACATGAACCATCATCTTTTGGTTGACTCAAACATTTTCTGTCATCATGTCGTGGATCTTGCTTGGACTTTAATGCATCAGTAAAGACGCTCGAACAAAGAATCTGAATATTCTTCCTTAAATCTCCAATAGTCACTTTAGGCCACCAGCTAGCAAATTCAGATGTCACCAAGTTTTTCCAGTCCAGTGATTGGCATGGTGTAAAAACACGAGACTGACTTCCTGTAAACAAAAGCTACGTCCAATAACGCAAAGCCTCATAGTAAGACACCTTCCGTTCTTGTACATCACGGCGCAATAGACCAGTGTAATCCTGGCAGTAACCAAACTGCCTCCCAAATCGATGGGGGGAGTAGAGTTCAGCATGAAAAATGTCACAGGAACGCAAGACGAGGTAGCCTGATCGAAGAGAAACCATATAACTGAATTTGGCAGGGTCCAAATGACCATCGTCATGCAAAATGTCATGTTTGTTCTTATTCAACATGGTGCAACCCACGTTAATTGACGCCCCTGCATGTATAAGACTGTGAGCATCCTCTCCATTAAAGAGTTTTGACCCTTGTGCGCCTGAATATATGACCATCAAAGGACCAGGTGGAACAGGGTCGGCGTCATGGTGAGTGTTGAAATAATATGCTAGCCAACCATAAAGATAATGAGCTGGGAAGAGGGTTTTTGAGAAAGCTGGTTTTGCAGCTCTTGCAATAGCATTCAAACCGTGATATATACTGGAAAGTACAGGAATTGCCAAGACTAAAAGTTTGACCACATCCCATCAAGGTAGCAATCTCAAAAGTGCTCGGTCTAATCAACCTATCTTCAGAGTCGGGGAGCACAAAAGTGCATAACCAGCAAGATATAAAGGCAGCAACATAAGTATTTGTTCTTCTATTCAGAGCTTTGATCCCGAGAAGGTCAAACATATCTGATTCTGCCTTCTCCCAAACAACTAAGTTGAGTTTCAATGTTTACACTAGGATTAGCGGTAAATTTGGGGCGAGACTCAGAGTACCTTCGCCTCTTGTTAGGTTCCTTGTGAACTCTCTTTTGTTTACACCAAAAATCAATCCAGCTTTGGGCACTCACACCTCTCTTAGAGTTGGCGTCTTTTGCTAGAGTATGATAAACAACAAACGGTATCTCACAAGCTTGAGATAATAATTGTTTCCCCTCTGTGTCTCGAGCACGCATGGTGTTGTAGCTAGGGACTGTCTCATCATAAATCTTCCCAACAATAGGTAACCCTCCAAATTTGTACATGTCCCACAATGAAATAGACCACTCGCCACTCATGGTATGAAGTGTATTGCTAGTAGGGCACCAGCTCTCACAGAATGAGCGAATGATGTCAGGGTTCTTGTCATACAAATAAACAGAAGCCTGAACTGCAGAGTAAATAGAACAAGAGTCAAGAATTGCTCCAAAGCGAGATAAAACGTCTTCGGTCCACTCCCAATAGCCAGACAAATAAACTGCCTCGCCCAACACTCTCAAATTTTTCGAACCCCACCGCACCGAACCTGAAATGATACTGCGGCCAAGCATTGATGAAGACGTAGGAAGTTCAAAGTTGTCTCGAAGAGTGCTCTTAAGGACATACATCGGAATTGCGTCGCGGGATCCCTTGTTCACCTTTACTAACATTTCACTCAGTAATGATCCTTTGTCAATGTGCGTCTGCATGCCGTCAGGACAAAGTAGTGATTTGTGAATAACGAAATTAGTGCCAGTCCGTAGATCAGCTTCTTCATTGTCGATTAAAGAGAGATGAATGTCTTCGCCTCTCTTAAATTCTTTGAAGTACACCATCCTGAAAAGAAAAAAAAGGGTGTGTGTCAGAAAATAAAATATATAAATAAACAAAGAGGGGTCTTCGTCTTCAAGGGACTGTCTGGAGGTGACATTGTCGCAGTGCTAAAGACATACGAATAACACCCCTGACAGGCTCATAGTCGCACATATGGCCCATCGCGATGAAATACCCGTCTTCGTCTTCAAGGGATTGTCTGGAGGTGACATTGTCGCAGTGCTAAAGACATACGAATAACACCCCTGACAGGCTCATAGTCGCACATATGGCCCATCGCGACCAAATCCCTGTCTTCGTCTTCAAGGGATTGTCTGGATGTGACATTGTCGCAGTGCTAAAGACATACGAATAACACCCTGACAGGCTCATAGTCGCACATATGGCCCATCGCGACGAAGTCCCCGTCTTCAAGTGAACCTGTCATATAGTACAAAAAAAAAAAATACACGGGTACACATGCAAAAAAGAAAAAAAAAGAAAAAAAAGGATATGCAGATAAAATATTTTAGACTAAAAGGTGTAAAAAAAAAAAAAATATTATCACCTCACTAGTCTTGAGTTTCTAGTGATATCTCCAAAGACAAACTAGAAGTTCAGTATCTCACAAAATCTGATGTACTGTAAGTCAAACAAAGTATGTCAAAATACAATTTGATACTTAAAAGAAAAGGGGTACCGAAATCTGACTTGTTAAATTTTAAGTGTCGCTGATCCATAGTTGTTACATATTAAGAATACACAAAGGAGATTCTTATTTCTACTCACACGATACTAAAAAGGAAAAAAAATCGACAGTATCATGTTGAACTGTAATTGTTGACTCGGCAATTAAGAAAACAAACAAAGAAGCTTACTGTACTTAAAAAAAAAAAAGGGAAGCACTATCATGATATCATATTAGATTGAGTAAACATGTCCCAAAATCATTGATCAAATATGGCATCATGCGCGTAAGAGGAACAAGACAAGGAAAATTAAAATTCCAGCACTCGTTGCATTCGTAGATTAGTTAATATGTTTGATCATGAAATATGTTGAGGTTGAATTGTACTCCTCCAAACCAGCAACTATGACGCACACCAGTACACCACATAAATGATCAACAAGTTATCAAGTTGAATGGGAGCATCAATATCCTGGAGGAAAAAAAAATTACAAGGGTGACCAAGCTTCACATATTTAAAACAAATTCGCATGAGCATGGATATGAGGTTCATGGGGATTTAATTTATTGATTTATAGCCTACAGGCTATCAAGATTCAAGCATCATCATATAATCTGAGGGAAATAATGCCAGATATTACGACCTTCCATACAAAACTAAACCAAGATCTCTTATGGATCGTGCTGTTCAAAGCCGTTAAAGGAATCAGTGTCTAAAAAAAATCAAAGCAAGTTCGCATGTGATGGAAGTACAAGCATCATCAATATTCATCATGGCATGGGATGCAATGTCAAAGTTTGAATTTTTGTTTAGCATGTGTTCCGCTGGTATGAAGCACACATGGAATTTGCTACTGAGTAAAAAAAAAAAAAAGAAGGAAAATAAAAAGCAGTAGACAAATTGTAGTGCAAAGCTAGGATGATTCACTTATTTGACGGATGATGTTGATGATGATCATGGCAAACAAACAGATAATATCAACAATCCTGTAACCCATGCGATAAAAAAAAAAAAAAAGAATAACGACTTACTTGTGAACAGGATAATTTCTTGCGAGTAATCGGCTAAGTGTAATGTTGTGTGCTTGTGAACGCTTGAGCAAATTAAATCCAAAGTCAGGCGGATTACTTGTAATTGATCTATTAATATGCAGGTCAAACATAAGTGGTGTGTATTTATGCACTCGGGTAAAAAAAACCTAATACTCATATGGTTAGGATTATTTTTTCCAAGTCCAAAACAACAAAACTTGATAGAGTTGTGACAACACATAACTCTACCCAAAAAAAACATATCTAGCACCACGGTGATTGTCACCTAATTGCTAAGCCAAACTCAAATTTGTCGAGACCTCGTCATACCAAAACACAACAAGTCGTGTTCATGACATGGTCTCGAGGGGGCAATTTGTAGACACTAAAAATTTATTAGTATTTTACATTAAAATAAATTAATTATTATTGAGCTAAAATTAACATAATTAGCCCAATTTATATAATTTAGCCCACTCAAATAAGATATCCAAATTAAACAAATATAATTTGGGTTGTAAATATTTGGGTCAGTCCACATCACTAGTCCAAATAAAATGGTAAAGTGGCAAAGGTAAAAAAGACTTCCAAGTCATAAACGGCCCAAGCCCATAAACTACCAAGTCCATGAAGGGATTTCCATTCCCTATAAATAGACCTCACATCTCTCAGTTGAGGGGACCAGAAAATTATTATTCTCAAGAGCTCATAAAACTCTCTTGGAATTCTCTTTGCAAATAGTTAACAAGCACATCAAATCCGTGCCGATTGTTCAGATACACTCAAACACATTCGATTGAGATTCAAGCTTTTGACAGCCCTCATTCGAATACACTGATCAAACAAAACTCAAACTCAAACTCAGGTTGACGTTGACAAAACGTCATCCCACATTCAAACTCAGGTTGACGCTGACAAAACGTCATTATACACTCAACTCCACGTCGACATCAACACGTGTCATTCTCAAGCTACGGAACAGAATCAGAGGACTTAGTTTATTTTCATTATAAACTGTTTACAGAGATTGTACTCAATACATTTATTGAAATATAACTAGTTTTTAGACCCGTGCAAAAATGCACGGGAAATAAATTGCTAAAAAAGACAATGACTTTTAAGAATACAAAAAGTAGTGACTAAATTGTCAACTTATGTTAACATGAAAATAAAAATAAACATAAATAATGTCAAATACAAAATGTACGAAATTATACATTTTGAAAACCTTCTTTATAAACAACATTCGTCGTTGTTTTGCACAAATTATTCTCCGTATCACATGTAAGAATTTTTAGTCCTTTTTTGCTCGTGACTCTCGAAATTGCAACATAGAGTTGATTGTGGTTGAAAACATGTGTAGGTAGACACAACCCCACATGCGATAACGATTGTCCCTGGCTTTTATTTATAGTCATAGCAAAGCACACCGCAACAAATTGTTGTTTTTGAAATTTGATACGAAATTTTAGTGAGTCAGACGGTACTAGTGTCATTCATGGATGAATACCTTATCACCAACATTGCTCCTTGAAATGACGGTAGCTTCAAGGACACGGTAGAATATATTTCATGAATTTTATGTTTAATAAGAATATTTATGTTCCAACAAAACTGAATACATACATATATTAATTCCATGATAAGCGTCAAAAGTTGATAAATTAAACTATCAAATATTGAATCATATATTTAATGATATTTCTCCTTAAATTATGCTATGTAAATCTATAAAAGTGAATGAAATACTATATATGACTTCTCAAACAAAAAAAATTGTACGTACTGATAGGTCGTTTCACTACCAAAAATAATTCCTAAATCACCTAACTAGTATAGTCAGGCAAGTAGGGTCGAACCACTGAGGAAGGACAGTTAAAATCACAATTTGAACCAAGTTCACTAGTACTAACAATCAAAAGTTGGAGTTTTTGGTTAACTAATTGGAACGCAAACGAAAGAAGTGAATAAAATTCGATAATTAAAAACCTAGGGCTAATAGGATTCACTATGCATCGATCATGATTCAAGAACAATAATTGGGATAGGAATGAATTCAGTCAAAGGAAGATGTTGCTCTCGCAATCAAATTCCACAATTAAACAATAAAACAAGCTATCGCGATTATGGCTTAATTGTTCAAAGATAGAAATCCATCACTCAAACTCGCAGCTCACGCTTATAGAATTGAGCGAATAATACTTGCAAATTGGCCAAACATGCAATCAATCCAAAACCCATCAATTGAATTGCCAAAACAAACCGATTTAAATCCTAAAAACTAACAAGAATCATGACCTTTGCATACTTTCACCAAGCCCTAGAAGAAAGTCTACTCACTATTCATAATTGAATTAACAAGAACAATAACAATAAAAACCCTAGAATTCATGATTGAAAACTAAAAGAAACAAAGAATTAACAATAATAAACTATATTGGAAAGCAAAACAATAATTAAAATTGATAAAGAACAATGGAAGAAAATACCTCAAAACTTGGATTAATGGAGAAAATTAGGTTCAAGGTTGAAGAAGAAGAAGAGAATGGAAAAACGTAATGCTGGCCTCCCTTTTTTTTTTTTTCTCTTTTTTTTCTCCTAAAGCTTAATCTAAAACATAATATTCTAGTCTATCTCCTTTCTAACTTAAAGAAAAAAATAAAATAAAAAGTAGTACAAAACTAGGAGAGTAGTGGAAAGGACATGTGGTGCACGGCCCATCTGAGGTCCGACCAGCGGACGCTGGTGGCCCAGCGGACGAAGCAGTGGCGGCTGCTGCGAAAGAGAAAAACCAGCGTGCGCTGGTTTTGATCCTGGACCACTGGCTCAACTTCGGAAGCTTGTATCTCATGTTCTAGGCATCGTCTTGGGGCGTGTGACCCACCGTTGCGAAGCGCTTCGAGTCTAGTTTCCAATGCATTTTGAATCGCATTCATCCGATAAGCACAGCTCGAGATATGGCCAAAATAGTGCAGGGTGGTCAAACTGATCTTTCGCAAACAATGTTATTTCTTCAATTCTAGCTCTATTAACCCCAATAAGCTATGCCATTACCCTTATGAATGTCAAATAAGCTTCATATGATGTAAATCTTCGTATAGAACATCCATGATCACCAACTCTCCTTGTACAATCATCCACTTCGTGTCATCTTTCTCCGAAAGCTTCCAAATAGCTATAAAACTACCTGAAAAGTTAAGAAACACAAACGAAGCGTAATAGAGCACAAAAATGGATAATTTATGCAGTTAATGCCTAAAATGCAACTAATATGCGACTAAAATATGCCTAAAAACTCTATACAATTGTGTTTCATCAAACTCCCCCAAGCTAAACTGTTGCTTGTCCTCAAGCAACAAAGACAAGATTCTCAAAACATATGTATGCTTCACCCTATAAAAGCAACATCGCTAAGCACTTGTGATCACATCCTCTCAATCAAAGCATCCAAATGACTCAATGCCTATCCAAGAGTAAAAACCATTCAAGCGAAACCAAGCCTTATTATAGAAAAAGAACTAGGAATCAAGGAAAGAGTTCTCATCGGTGACACTCCTCTCTTTGTGGCGAGTATAAGATAAACTCGATCGCTCTCCGCCCACAAATATGCAAAAGATGTGCATATGAATCAATTTTTGTAGCCTAAGATACTAATAAGGCACCCTCCCATCTCACTAACACTCATGTGTTTGAATGGGAAAATAATAGCACTCAACCTACAAAAGTCGACTCGAAATGCATCACATACTCACAAATCTTGGCAAGATACCACATCAAGGAAACACATATAAATGCGTGATTATCAAGAAGGTCTTTATTGAGCTTGTAATGGGGCTTAGGTCAAGGGTAGGATAAAATTTGGGAATATGTGAGCTAGAAGTCCATTTTAGGGGAGCAAAATCCGATAAGTAACATAGCCTAAAGATGAGGCTAAAACAACTCCAATCGACTTCGAACTTGATACTACCAAATCAACCAAACAATTGAAAAGCACCATTATATCATCATCAAATTATGAGAGATTTACAATTTGCAAAGGCGAAAATGTACAACTAAATAAAAGAATTGAAACTAATTTTTTTGATATTTCTTTTCTTTTTTTTTTTTTCTTCTTTTTTCCTTTTTTTTTCTTTTTGATTTTTTTGATTTTGTTTTTTTTTTTTTTCGCCTTGCATGAATATTTTTATTTGAAAAGATGATGATGATACAACAAACTGATAAAGCAATCTCCAATAATGAGGAAACAAACCATCCAACACCAACAATGAGCCAAAACGTCAACAACAACACCACTCACCAACTAACCAATATGCTCCCCCAAACTAGACTTGGGTTAATCAAAAGAGGCCGAAAAGGTTTGTAATGTGGTTAAACATGAAAGAGAATGTAAGGCTCAAAATATGGGATCAAGTGGAAAATTTTGTCCTCTAAAATCAATGTAGCACGGCTCCTAACAAATGAGGGCCTTCTATCATGCTCATCATGCAATTACACAGTTAACAAGACTAGTACCAAGCCAAGATTGAGATCAGTGACACACCAGGAACTAATCACACAAGAAGGAAATAGTAAGATAGAAATCAAAGCTCAAATCCTTACAAGTTAAACTCTTCCTTGTTCCAAACAATAGACGATAAGGCTCAGAAACTCAAGTTCAGTAATACCAAGGAATCGGAAAAGAAACCAAGAGTTTACAATGACAAGTCTCAGTAATCACAATTTTCAAAATTTTTAACCATAGGGCACAGGGAAGCATACTCAGTCAAAGAATCCAATAGTAGCATCAAGAGAGAATGAAACACACTAATAACTAAGAAAGCAATACAATTTTTTTGGTTGCAAGTAAACTCCCACTCCTAATGAGTGGTACAAACCATGCAACAATCCTAAGAAAGCAATAAAGAACTACACTAAGAAAGCAAATAAAAATAAGTATCCCTCCCCCAAGCTAAATGAAAGACAGTGTCCTCACTGTGAAAACGCATAAAACATAGGGAAGAGAAAAGAAGAAGCTCACGCAGTATGGACGTCCAGGAGGACATCATCACTAGAAGCGGTGGTGCCATAAGCTTCTACCTGATGACGTAGAGAAACCACCTCGGAACCAAGATTATCCACTCTCCCCTGGAGTCGATCAAACTGATCAATCACGTCTTGAGAAAAACTCGTAAAACTGTCCATGAAGAGCCGAAATTCTCGAGTCGGGAGCGGTGCCAAAGGAGAAGCATGTGAATCAAAGACTTCGGACCGAGACATCCGAGTGTATGGGTGAGAAGGGCCCAAAAGATCACTCTGATCTCGTGGCACATAGGCATGCTGAGCAGGGGTGTCAACATTGTCGATAGGGGGCGCATCAGAAGGTGCAGAAGAGGCGACCCCAGGAATGAACAATATAGCACCCGGAACGCTCAAATGAGTGGCGGGGTCAGGGAGTTTAGCATAAGAGATTGGTGTAGCACCCTTCCCCTCGCCCTTGACAAACCATGTAAATCCACGAATAGCACCCACTAACCACTTATAAGTTTTCATCTGTCGAACATCCAACAAAGCACAAGATGGTAATTTAGCATAAGAAGACAAATCAACCCCAAAATGCCTTGCGAAAACTGTAACAAAGCTACCCATAGTGATGGACTCCTTGTCATGATCTCGTTGCCAAAGCAAGGCGGCAATTAAGAATTTTCCGAAGTCTAGTTGACCCATGAGAGTAGGATCACCATGCACAAACCACCAAAGCATGCGAAAGTCATTAGTAGCCACTTGCCCACTTTCATCCTTTGGATAGAAAACTTGGAGTAGCATTCGATGTAAGATTCTAATAGCCGGATTCACAAGAGCAAGAGCCTTGATATAACCAACTACCCAATCATCTCGTCCCATCACCTCCTTCCAAAATGTTTTTGGGGCAAATTGTTTTCCGGTGGCAGTTTCACAAAAGGATTTAAATGACTCGGGACTAATGGTACCACCAAGAGGAAAAGCAAAAAGCTCGTTTACTTCTTTGGGACTCATCACTCTTGCCTCCCCACCAATATAGAAATTAATCTCACCCGTCTCCAAGACTTCTAGAGAGGATAGAAACTCCAATACCAAAGTGGGGTAAACCGCCTCATTCAAATTAAGAACCTTAGAAAACCCATGTTTCCGAGCAACCCGTTGTATGCAATCATCGACCCCCAAGTCCTTAGCATCACGTGGTGAATAACGAAGAGTATGCTTAAGTAGTCGGTCACTAAGAGTGGTTCGAATGGCTCTTTGGGATTGAGCAAGTGAAGAGGAGGGTTGAGAGGTCGGCTTGAGTGCACGGGAACGAGAGCTCGATGGAGGGGCTCGCTTCTTTGGTTGAGGCTTAGTGGCGGGTAGTGAATTGGCTTTGGCTTTAGACTTTGAAAGGTTTCTTTTAGTGGGTTTCATGATGCTAAAGACACTAACACCACACAATCAACCAAAAGACACCAACTCACAAATAACAACTCACCAAATATACCCCAGAATATCGATACAATCAATCAAAACCTTCAAGTTCAATGCTCAATCTCAAATTAGCCACCAATTAGCACAATAATCACCACAATCAATTAGAAATTGCGTGAGGTGACAATTAATCAACAATTGCAACAAGGAACAAGTAGCAAGTACCACCACCAAATCATCATCAATAATCAAATCAATCTTCTCCCAAAATAATGAAAATATGATGATTGAACTTACTAATCTCCAAGCATAGGATAGGAAACCAGAAGAAGTCCAAGAATGTCAAAGAAGGTCCAAGTAGTCCTCAATTAGTCTAAGAAGCCAATGCAATTGAAGAATTAAATCAAATTCCCAAAATTAATGTCGAAATTAGGGCTCTGATTTTCGTTCTTCGTTTGTCAGATTTTCTGGGTGAGAAGGTACTGCAGACCGGAGATGACAGGCGGTCAACGGTGGTGCGGGGTTGCCAGCGAGAGAGCGGTGGTGAGTGGTGTTGCTGGCGGTGCTGCTCGCCGAGAAAAGATGGGTTTCGAGACCCCTCTGTTTGCGCGAAACAGGGCAGCAGCAGCAGGTGGCTGCTGCGTCGCTGCTGCAGGTGGCGGCGCCGGAGTGGAGTGCGTCGGAGGTCAGAGAAGAGAGGGATGGGAGTTTGGTTATGCACGCTGCTGCTGTTGTTGCTCAACGTATCACTCTTCCGCTTTTTGTTTTATTCATTCAAGCTTTTTTTTTTTCTTTTTTTTATGCAACCCCAACCAGCGACCGCTGGACAGTCAGCGGGCTGGGCAGATTCAACACGGAACAGGAGGATGGACACCCATTGGGCGATGAGAATCCATTGGGACACGAACTAAATCGCCATTCCACCTACACATACTTCAAAACCACGACAAACACAACTCGACACATTGTTAACTCGTTAGTGATTAAAAATCAAAAATAGAAATGAATTCAATTGAATCCAAAAATTAAAACGAACTAAAAACTAACCTAAAAATATTGAATTCAAGTGAATTCAATTCAAAAATATTTTTGTTCTTTTCAATTTTTTTGATTTTTTTTTTCTCTTTGATTAAACAGAAAAGAAAAGAATTAGAAAATTCGGGTTGCCTCCCGAAAAGCGCTGGTTTATAAGGTCCCGCACGACCCTCTCGCTCTAGTAACTTAAGAGGAGGCAGAAGGATGAAGGTGGACAACTTCCACCACTCCAACATCATTTCCTTCATGGTATAGCTTCAGACGTTGCCCATTGACCTTGAATACATCACCCTTGTCATTTTTCAGCTCCACAGAACCAAACTTATTCACCTTAGTAACCAAGAAAGGGCCAGACCATCTAGACTTAAGCTTTCCAGGAAAGAGCTTAAGTCGAGAATTAAACAATAGTACCTTGTCCCCTTCTGCGAACTCTCTTGGGAGGATTCTCTTATCATGCCATTTCTTAGTTTTCTCCTTGTAAATCCGAGCACTATCATAAGCGGACAATCGAAACTCATCCAACTCATTAAGTTAAAGAAGCCTCTTCTCCCCCGCAAGCTTGTGATCCATGTTAAGCTCATGAATTGCCCAATGAGCTCTATACTCTAACTCAACAGGAAGATGACAAGACTTCCCGTACACAAGCCGATATGGTGAAGTGCCAATAGGAGTTTTAAAAGCTGTTCTGTAAGCCCAAAGTGTGTCATCAAGCTTCATGCTCCAATCTTTTCTAGACTTTGCAACCACCTTTTCCAATATAGATTTGATCTCGCGGTTAGAAACCTCGACTTGACCACTCGTTTGAGGATGATATGCAAGTCCAGTACGGTGATAAACTCCATACTTCTTGAGAAGAGAGTCCAACTTTCGTTCATGGAAGTGTGAACCTCCATCACTAATGAGAGCTCTTGGAACCCCAAATCTCGGAAATATGATTTTGCTAAGAAGCTTAATGACCACCTTAGAATCATTAGTGGGAGATGCGATGGCTTCCACCCATTTAGAGACATAATCGACAACGACCAAGATGTAGCAATTCCCATTAGAAGATGGGAAAGGACCCATATAATCGACACCCCAAACATCAAAGATTTCAACTTCAAGAATACCAGTTTGGGGCATCTCATGCCGCCTCGAAATGTTGCCGATCCTCTGGCAAGAATCACATGACATAACAAAGGAATGAGCATCCTTGAACATCGTAGGCCAAAAGAAACCGAACTCATTCAACTTGCGAACGGTTTTATCAGGTCCATGATGTCCCCCATAGGGTGAGCCGTGGCAATGCTGGAGGATCCCATGGACCTCCCACTCAGGAATGCACCTACGATAAAGTCCATCTGCACACTCACGAAAAAGAAAAGGATCATCCCAAAAATAGTATCTAACATCATGCAAGAACCTTTTCTTTTGTTGGTAGGATAAATCAGGAGGCAAAATGCCGCCTACCACAAAGTTAGCATAATCCGCAAACCACGGACTCTGTGATGTGACTGCAAAGAAATGATCATCAGGAAAAGAATCATCAATAGGAGAGGAGATCTTACCATCATCATACCTGATTCTAGACAAGTGGTCTGCAACTACATTCTCTGCTCCTTTCTTATCACGAATTTCAATATCAAACTCTTGGAGTAAGAGAATCCACCTAATAAGCCTTGGTTTGGCTTCCTTCTTACCAAGAAGGTACTTTAAAGCTGCATGGTCAGTATACACAATAACCTTGGAACCAAGAAGATATGATCTAAATTTTTCCAAGGCATAAATAACAGCTAAAAGTTCCTTCTCTGTGGTGGCATAGTTAACCTGAGCCTCATCCAAAGTCTTGCTAGCATAATAAATGGCATGCAAGACCTTATCCTTTCTTTGACCGAGCACAGCTCCAACCGCATAATCACTTGCATCGCACATAATCTCGAATGAGAGTGCCCAATCGGAAGGACGAATGATGGGTGCGGTTATGAGAGCTTGCTTTATCCTGTTAAAAGACTCAACACACTTGTCAGTAAAATCAAAAGGTGCATCCTTGAGAAGGAGTTGGGTTAGTGGTTTAGCAATTTTAGAAAAATCTTGAATAAAGCGGCGGTAAAACCCCGCATGCCCAAGAAAGCTCCTTACCCCCTTCACATTAACTGGTGGGGGCAATTGCTCAATCACCTGTACCTTGGCTCGATCTACCTGTATGCCCTTATCAGAAACAATGTGGCTAAGAACCACACCCTCAGTCACCATAAAGTGACACTTTTCCCAATTCAAAACCAAATTACATTCTTCACATCTTTTCAAAACTTTAGTGAGATTAGCCAAGCAAGACTCAAAAGAACTACCATACACACTAAAGTCATCCATAAAGACTTCCATGATAGACTCTATGAAATTAGAAAAAATGCTCATCATGCAACGCTGAAAGGTAGCTGGTGCATTACATAAACCAAATGCCATTCTACGATACGCAAAAGTGCCATAAGGACATGTGAATGTTGTCTTTTCTTGATCATCAGGATGAATGGGAATTTGGAAAAAACCAGAATAACCATCCAAATAACAAAAATATTTATGACAAGCTAACCTTTCAAGCATTTGATCAATGAAGGGAAGGGGAAAATGATCCTTTTTAGTGGCTAAATTCAATCTCCTGTAATCAATGCACGTGCGCCACCCAGTGACAGTTCTAGTGGGAATTAATTCATTTTTGTCATTTTTTACAACAGTCATCCCACCTTTCTTAGGAACTACTTGCACAGGACTTACCCACTTAGATGCGGCAATAGGAAAGATAATGCCTGCGTCAAGTAATTTCAATACCTCACTTTTCACGACTTCTTGCATGTTAGGATTTAAGCGCCTTTGTGGTTGAATACAAGGCTTATGATCCTCTTCCAAATGAATCCTATGCATGCAAAAGTCGGGACTAATACCCTTCAAATCATCAACACTATACCCAATGGCCTTCTTATGAGTTTTCAAAACATCCAAAAGTTGGGAAAGTTGGGCATCATTGAGTGTAGTGCTAACAATAACAGGATGGAGCTCTTGCTCATCAAGAAAAACATACTTAAGATGGGAAGGGAGAGGTTTTGGTTCTGGTTTCTTTACCTCAACATTGCATGTAGGCCGAACTAACCTCTGCACTTTCTTGCTCTCGCTATGGCTAAGCTCTTCATTGCAAAGAGCTCGCTCAATAGCGTCAATTTCATCCTTCCAAATGCTAGCATCACCTGTAGAAGATTCAAGACAAAGAACGGCCTCCAAAGGATCTTTCATAAGAGTTTGGGGCAAGTTATCATGACAAATCACATCAACTACATCAATAGCATAGCATTCTTCCTCAAGCATGGGACTTTTCAAAGCAGTACTCAAATTGAAAGTCACATTATCATCCCCCACAAAAAGTGTAAGTCTACCATTTTTCACATCAATTATAGCTCCTGCAGTATGAAGGAAAGGTCTCCCTAAAATAATAGGAATTTGCTTATCTTCCTCCATATCAAGAACAATAAAATCAACAGGGATATAAAACTTACCTACCCTAACAGGAACATCCTCTAAAACACCCAAAGGGTATTTAACAGAACGATCAGCCATTTGTAGAGTAATATTAGTAACTTTTAAATCACCCATATTCAGTTTAGAACAGACAGAAAAAGGCATCACACTTACACTAGCCCCTAAATCACATAAAGCTTTATCAATGAACAATGTTCCAATGTGACAAGGGATGGAGAAACTACCAGGATCTTTCAATTTAGGAGGGGATTTATTTTGTAGCAAAGCACTACATTCTTCAGTAAAAGCAACTGTTTCCACCTCACTAAAAGCTCTTTTCCTGGTCAATATGTCTTTCATGAATTTAGCATAAGCAGGCACTTGAGTAATTAATTCAGTGAAAGGAACTGTTACCTGCAAATTCTTAACCACCTCCAAGAACTTACCGAACTGCTTGTCTAGCTTGCTCTTCACTTGACGGTTGGGAAAAGGAAGTGTGATAGGAGGCACTTGCAAAGCCTCTTCTTTTTCTTTCTCCTTCTCTTGCACCGCCTCAGAAGGTGCTTCATCAACAACCACTTCAGGAATGCCCACATCTTTTGGATTTGACTCTCCATCATGAGGCATGGGTGGCCCATCATAACCCAAACCACTCCTTGTAGTGATTGCATTTGCGGTCTCCTTGCCATGTGGTTGAGTAGGTTGGCCTGGCAATGCACCTGCTTGTCTAGTAGAACTAGATGCAGCTAATTGAGCAACTTGAGTTTTAAGCATTTTGTTGTGAGTACCGAGTCGCTCAATCTGTTTGGCCATTTGAGTCATCATGGTTTTCAATTCCCCCAATTCGGATTGGGGTTGTTGATTCTCAAACCGTTGTTGCCGCCGATGGCCCAGAGGAGGCCTTTGGAACCCAGGTGGTCCCCGATTGGGCCGATATTGCTGATGTTGCCCATATTGTTGTTGTGGTGCTTGTGGTGGAAAGTGTTGTTGTTGAGGATTCAACACATTGTTGCTGCGATACGACAAGTTAGGGTGATTCCGAATACCAGGATAGTAGCTATTATTGTTGAAAGGAGGACGAGCTTGAAAAGCGTTGACTTGCTCTTGCACTCCCATAACTCCATTGGGATTGACGGAACACTCCATAAGAGAATGACCATGCACACCACAATAATCACATGCAACTCCACCTTGGCTAGAAGTAGCCATAGCATTGACAGGCATAGTTGTATTGGCACCCATGCGCATCCCATCAATTTTCTCATTCAAAGCTGAAATTTGTGATGATAGAAGGGAATAAGTTTCAACTTCATGCTTCCCTTTCCTTGGTGCTTGAGCTGCGCGTCTAGATGAGCTATTCCATTGATTTTCAGCAAGAGTATCCAAGAGTGAAATAGCTTCAGAGATTTGTTTATTCATGAAAGAGCCGCCAGCCGCACCATCTACCATCCTCTTGGTCTCATTATCAAGACCATTATAAAAAGATTGCATCAGAAACTCCTTCTTTATACCGTGATGAGGGCACATGTATTGGTAGTCCTTGAACCTCTTCCAAGCATCATGAAAAGTCTCCCCCGCATCTTGTGAGAAACTATAGAGCTTAACTCTGTAGTCATGAGTCTTATAACCGGGAAAATACTTCACTAGAAAAGCATCAGATAATTGCTCCCAAGTGGTGATGGTGTTAGGAAGAGAGTTATACCAACGTTGAGCTTTGCCCGCCAAAGAGAAACGAAAGAGGTACAAGTAGAGCTCTTCGTCAGTCATCCCAGTAATTTTTTGGAGAGAACATGCTTGAAGGAATTTATGAAGATGATCAACGGGTTCTTCATTGTCAAGACCATAAAATTGATGTCCCGTGATCATATTCATAACATGGGATTTGATGTCAAAGTTTCCAGCAGTAGTGGTCGGCATCCTAATCCCCACGGTCACATTGCTAGCCTTGGGCTGCGCAGACTGCCTAAGAGTTCTCTCGGGAGCCTCCGCCGCCATTTCAGAAGATTGAGAGGCCTTTCGAGCAAGTTTACGGGCCTCCGCTCTCCTTTTCTTTGCACTTGCGTGTGCTCTACGAGCAGTTGCTTCAATCTCAGGATCAAAAAGCAAAGGTTGCCTATTGGTACTCCTGGTCATGCACAAAAACACTAAAACAGACGTAAGTACGCTCGAAGAACAGTTGTTCTTCGAGTGGGTTAGCAAAAGCAAACGCTAAATTCAAAGAGTAAAATTATTGCCTTCCCCGGCAACGGCGCCAAATTTTGATAGGTCGTTTCACTACCAAAAATAATTCCTAAATCACCTAACTAGTATAGTCAGGCAAGTAGGGTCGAACCACTGAGGAAGGACAGTTAAAATCACAATTTGAACCAAGTTCACTAGTACTAACAATCAAAAGTTGGAGTTTTTGGTTAACTAATTGGAACGCAAACGAAAGAAGTGAATAAAATTCGATAATTAAAAACCTAGGGCTAATAGGATTCACTATGCATCGATCATGATTCAAGAACAATAATTGGGATAGGAATGAATTTAGGCAAAGGAAGATGTTGCTCTGGCAATCAAATTCCACAATTAAACAATAAAACAAGCTATCGCGATTATGGCTTAATTGTTCAAAGATAGAAATCCATCACTCAAACTCGCAGCTCTCGCTTATAGAATTGAGCGAATAATACTTGCAAATTGGCCAAACATGCAATCAATCCAAAACCCATCAATTGAATTGCCAAAACAAACCGATTTAAATCCTAAAAACTAACAAGAATCATGACCTTTGCATAGTTTCACCAAGCCCTAGAAGAAAGTCTACTCACTATTCATAATTGAATTAACAAGAACAATAACAATAAAAACCCTAGAATTCATGATTGAAAACTAAAAGAAACAAAGAATTAACAATAATAAACTATATTGGAAAGCAAAACAATAATTAAAATTGATAAAGAACAATGGAAGAAAATACCTCAAAACTTGGATTAATGGAGAAAATTAGGGTTCAAGGTTGAAGAAGAAGAAGAGAATGGAAAAACGTAATGCTGGCCTCCTTTTTGTTTTTTTCTCTTTTTTTTTTCTCCTAAAGCTTAATCTAAAACATAATATTCTAGTCTATCTCCTTTCTAACTTAAAGAAAAAAATAAAATAAAAAGTAGTACAAAACTAGGAGAGTAGTGGAAAGGACATGTGGCGCACGGCCCAGCTGAGGTCCGACCAGCGGACGCTGGTGGCCCAGCGGACGAAGCAGTGGCGGCTGCTGCGAAAGAGAAAAACCAGCGTGCGCTGGTTTTGATCCTGGACCACTAGCTCAACTTCGGAAGCTTGTATCTCATGTTCTAGGCATCGTCTTGGGGCGTGTGACCCACTGTTGCGAAGCGCTTCGAGTCTAGTTTCCAATGCATTTTGAATCGCATTCATCCGATAAGTACAGCTCGAGATATGGCCAAAATAGTGCAGGGTGGTCAAACTGATCTTTCGCAAACAATGTTATTTCTTCAATTCTAGCTCTATTAACCCCAATAAGCTATGCCATTACCCTTATGAATGTCAAATAAGCTTCATATGATGTAAATCTTCGTATAGAACATCCATGATCACCAACTCTCCTTGTACATTCATCCACTTCGTGTCATCTTGCTCCGAAAGCTTCCAAATAGCTATAAAACTACCTGAAAAGTTAAGAAACACAAACGAAGCGTAATAGAGCACAAAAATGGATAATTTATGCAGTTAATGCCTAAAATGCAACTAATATGCGACTAAAATATGCCTAAAAACTCTATACAACTGTGTTTCATCACGTACAAAGTATACAATGTACTTTTACATTTTTTTCTTTGCCCTATTATTATATTTCAAACAACAAATTGCATGGCCATTTTCATGTGGCAAGTTAAACCCTCCCACTTTGATCACCGATTGTGCAATCTAGATCTATAAGTGTATGGGGGCTGAATCAGTCCCTACCGGTTTGTTCCAACCGGTCTTGACCGTTATGGTCATCTCCGTCTGAAGAACCCCTTAGTGGAGTATAATCGTACCGGATACGGCCGCATCCGACATACCGGCTACATCAGTAGACCTTATCGGTGTTTATCGCGTGGGCCATTGGCTGAATGGGCCTGGATTGATCCAGTATTGACTTAATGCGCCTCTGGGCCTAAAGATAAGTATCATAAAAGGATAGAAATGTATCTAACCAATAGGAGCAGAGTCCTACCTCACTAAGGACACTGCCGGCTCCTATAAATACCCCCCCTGACCTGAGTCATGAGGTACGTTCACAAACACCAAGACATTATATTTGAGACATCCCGTCTTTATCCCTTACTGACTTAGGCATCGGAGGGGCGTTCCTCGGATCAACCCCCGAGGTTAGTTTACCTGTTTTGCAGGGTCTTAAACCGGCACACTACGACAAGGAAGATACCGGTTCACTCCTTCCATTTATTCCATACCGGAACAATTGGCGCTAGAAGGAGGGGCGAACTCTACTTCGGTCCTAAGCCGTAATCGATCCAGCCTACTCATTCGCCTCATGGATCCTAAGCAAACCATCGGGATGCCGGAAACAAGCGAAAATAAAGTACCTGTGGGAGGCGGGCCTCCCGGTTTTAACACTCTTCAACCGGCGGTTGGGTCCTCCCAACCACCAGCCGACAAGGGGAAGGGGAACACCGAAACCCCTCAGCATAATGTGTTTGCAGCGTTGCAAAACATGTTCAGTCCTGAGCAACTTCGGAGTGCTGTCGAAGTCTTCCAGGCTATGGCGAATCAGACTCCGCCGACCGGTTATGCTGGCAAGCGCCCCCTGAGCAGGCCACACAGTCCGGTGAGAAAGATGCGTTCTCTCACGACTGGCCGACAGGGTGCTCCAAGCCGGCATGATCAGGATCAGGAGGAGAACTCGAGGACTCCGACAGAACCAGTGGATGAAGAAGGTTTGGGAGATCACCAAGAGACTGAGATTCAACAGTCATCCCGATACAGGAGAGAGAGTGAGTTCGTCCGGCGCAGAGCACCGGTATTGCTTCGGAACTCTCCTTTCTCCACCGCCATACTGCAAGAGCCTATGGAGAAGATTAAAATGCCAACTTGCAAGTATGACGGGAGGTCTGACCCTGAAGACCACATCTCGGCCTACGAGGGATATATGCTGCTATACACTGAAACCGATTCGGTGTGGTGTAAGGTGTTCCCTTCAACTTTGGCCGGCTTGGCGCAAACGTGGTACAAAAGCATACCCCCGGCAACAATTTTTGACTTCCGCCAGCTCACATCCATGTTCGTTACGCACTTCGTTAGTAATAAGCGAAGGGAAAAGACCACTGGAAAGCTGATGTCGATCAAGCAGGGGGAGAGGGAAAGCCTGAGGGATTACATCGGCCGTTTTAACACTGAAGCCGTTACAATCCCCAGCCTGCAGCAAGAGGTCGCAGTGTTGGCACTGATGACCGGTTTGAAGGAAGGAACGGCCTTCAGAAGTTACCTGGGTCGTAAGAAACTGACTAGCCTAACTGAAGTCCTTGGAAAGGCTAACGAGTTTATTCGAGGAGAAAAGTTTGATAAGGCGGCAACCTCGAAGAGGTCTGATGGAGATGGCAAGGAGAAAGAAAGGGAAAAGGAGAAAGAGAAGGACAAGAGCCGGAAGGACAGAAGGTCCGATAACTCCGGAAGAAGGGAGGAGAGCAACGAGGTCAAGAAGGGCCAGGAAAAACGGCCGGACCGATATCACAATTACACTCCCTTAACGAAACCCAGGGCCGAAATATATGAGTTGCACAAGCAAGATGATAAGTGGCAACGGCCTAGGAAGATGTTTTATAAAGGCCGGGACAGGTCCAAGTGGTGTGACTTCCACAAGGATCACGGTCATATAACTCGAAGACCGTAAGGACTCGAGGGACGGCATTGAAGATCTGATACGAAGAGGCTATTTCAAGCAGTATCAGGCGAGGACTGATCACCGTGAAGGGTCCCCCAGAGAAGAGGACGGGAAAAGAAAACCCGTCAAAGAAAGAATAACGGAGATACACGTTATATCCGGCGGTCCAGTTCATGGCGGCAGTATTCACGGCGCCAAAGCAAGCCTTAAAGAGGTAAGGCACCAGGTGAATTATCACAATATCGGCAAGTGGCCGGCACCACCAATTATGCCATCCGTCTCATTCACAGCGGAGGACGCCAGGGGAATTATCTACCCCCATGATGATCCCCTGGTAGTATCTCTGCAAATTTCAACGGCAATGGTCCACCGCATCCTGGTGGATGGCGGTAGCTCTGCTAACATACTCTTCATGCCTACATTCGAGAAGATGGGGATAGGAAGATCTTGTCTGAAGCCGGTTTCATATCCGATAATCGGTTTTACCGGAGCATCGGTCGTTCCTGAAGGTACCATCAAGCTACCGGTTAAGTTGGGAGAAGGATCTCAATCACGAGATCTCATGATAGAATTCCCGGTGGTCGATGTCCCCGCAGCCTTATAATGCCATCATTGGAAGGCCATTAATCCACGACGCTCGGGCCGTGGTATCAACCTACCATTTGACGATGATCTATACATCAAATAGTGGAAAGCCTGGAGAGGCCGAAAGGTAACCAAGAGTCGGCAAGGGCTTGTTATCCGACGGCTACGAAGAACTCCCGATCATAAAAGGCCCCGCAGAATCTCCACCATCGGAGAGAAAAAGGAGACGGATTGAGAGCAAGGCAAACCGGGATTTATCGATGGAAAACTTTGAGGGAAGGCCAGCAGATTTGCCGAGACCTAGCCCAGAAGGAGAAACTGAGGAAGTTAGCCTAGAGCTAGAAAGGCCCGAAAGGACAGTCAAAATAGGGGCAGACCTGGCCGACAACGTCAAAGTGAACTTGATTAGCCTGCTGCGGAGCAATGCTGACGTCTTTGCCTTCTCAGCGGATGAGATGCCGGGAATAGATCCCGCGTTCATGGTGCACCGGCTGAACGTGAATGATGATGTAAGGCCGGTAAAGCAGAAGAAGCGAAATTTCTCTTCCGAGAAAAACGCGGCCATCAAGGAGGAAGTGAACAAATTGCTAGCAGCGGACTTTATCGAACCATGTGATTATCCGGAATGGCTAGCAAACGTGGTAATGGTAAAAAAAGCTAATGGGACCTGGCGGATGTGTGTAGATTTCACTGACCTCAACAAAGCCTGCCCGAAAGATTGCTACCCGTTACCTAGGATCGATCAGCTGGTTGACTCTACTAGCGGCCATGCGCTGCTGAGTTTCATGGACGCCTTCTCTGGGTACCATCAAATCAGCCTCCTGGAAGAGGACAGGAACAAGGCGGCCTTTATCACAGAGGCCGGGGTGTACGCATACAAGGCCATACCGTTCGGCCTAAAAAATGCGGGAGCCACTTACCAAAAACTGGTGGACAAAATATTCGCGAAGCAAAAAGGCCGGAATGTGGAGGTCTATGTTGACGACAGCATCGTTAAAAGCTTGACGGAAGAGGCCCACATCACGGACCTTGAAGAAACCTTCGCAACTTTGCGAGAATATCGAATGAAGCTTAACCCCAAAAAGTGCGTATTTGGGGTAAGATCTGGAAAATTCCTTGGTTTCATGGTCAGCGAGAGAGGAATAGACGCCAATCCTGACAAAATCAAGGCAATAAACGATCTGCCGGAACCAAAGAGTATCCGGGATATCCAGAAGCTAACCGGCAAGATGGCGGCGTTAACGAGATTTGTCTCCAAATCAGCAGAAAAAGCATTGCCGTTCTTCAAAGTTCTAAGAGGAAACAAGAAGTTCGAATGGGGAGATGAGCAGAAACAGGCCTTCGAGGCCGTGAAGGAACATTTCAAGAGGCTACCAACTATTACCCGACCCGAGGTGGGAGATAAGTTGCAGTTGTACGTCTCGGTGTCGGCCAAGACGGTAGCGGCGGTACTGCTAGTAGAAAAGAGCAAGCAGCAGCACCCTATTTACTTTGTGAGTCATGTCTTGGCTGGAGCTGAACAGAGGTACGAGTTGTTGGAGAAAATGGCTTATGCCGTGCTAATAGCGGCCAGGAAGTTGCGGCCATATTTCGATTCGCACACCATCCAGGTACTCACGAACCAGCCTTTGGAGAAAGCGCTGCATAAGCTAGATACGACCGGCAGGTTGCTCAAATGGGGGATAGAACTGTCCGAGTTCGACATAGAATATCGGCCAAGAACAGCTATCAAGGCGCAAGCTCTGGCCGACTTCATAGTTGAGACCACCTGCGGGGAAGTCGAAGGATCAGCCGGCACCTGGCAAGTATCTGTAGACGGCTCCGCGGCCCAAACTGGGGCAGGCGCAGGTGTGGTCATGACATCTCCCGAAGGGGACATCTTTGAATATGCCGTCCGATTTGGGTTCAAAGCATCCAACAACGAGGCTGAGTATGAAGCTGCAATAGCGGGGATAAGTCCGTGCATAGCGTGCGGGGCAAAGAAAATACGCATGACAACGAGATTCCCGGCCTTATATCAAGCCGGATCGAAGGTACCTACGAAGCCGGGGAACCGGTAATGCAGAAGTACCTGCAGAAGGTGAAGCGGATAACGGCTCCGCTGCAAAGCTTCGAAATAGTACTGGTCCTCGCGTGGAGAACATGGCGGCCGACGCCCTGTCAAAGTTGGCAAGTTCAAGCACAACAGATATCAAACGGAGTGTGATGGTAGAAACATTACTAGAGAGAAGTATAGAGGTGGCCCAGGCAGAGGTGAACGAAGTCGCTCAAAAGAGTGAATGGTACGACGGCATACTGGCATTCAAGATGACGGGAAATCTGCCCATTGATAAGATGGCGGCAAGAAAGCTGAAGCGAGAAGCTCACTGGTTTTGTGTTTTCCAAGGCCAACTGTACAAAAAGAGTTTTTCACTGCCACTCCTGAGATGTGTAACGGCCCATGAGGCCACAAAAATAATAGAGGAAATACACGAAAGAGTATGTGGAAATCATATTGGTGGGAAAACGTTGGCTTTAAAAGCTTTAAGGGCCGATTTCTACTGGCCGACAATGTTAATGGACGCACAGGCATACGTCAAGAAGTGCGACAAGTGCCAGAGGTTTGCACCAGTCATACATCAGCCGGCAAATGATTTGCAACCGATCCTGAATCCAATCCCCTTCGCTCAATGGGGGATGGATATTATTGGGCCATTCACGCCGGCATCAGGAGGAAGGAAGTTCCTAATAGTAGGAATAGACTACTTCACGAAGTGGATTGAAGCCGAACCGACTGCAAAAATAACGGCTAATCAGGTTAGGAAGTTCATCTGGCAAAACCTCATCACAAGGTTTGGGATTCCTATGGGAATTGTCATGGATCACGGCGTACAGTTCGATTGCGGGCCGATAAAGAACTTCTTAAGCCCATACGGCATCAAATTTGCATACTCCTCTGTGTGCCACCCCCAGAGCAATGGTCAGGCCGAGGCCGCCAACAAACAAATTCTCAACGCTCTCAAAAAGAAGCTAGATGACTTGAAAGGCGCCTGGGCCGATATGGTTCCCGAGGTATTGTGGTCTAATAGAACCACTGAGAAGGAGGCGACAGGAGAAACTCCCTTTAGGCGGCCTTCGGGGGCAGAGCGCTACCGGTCGAAGTTGGATTGCCGAACTGGCGGATTCTAAACTACGACCCCGAATTGAACAACAGTTTGCACAGAGAAGAACTTGATCTTTTGCCGGAAATCAGGCTAGCGGCGGAATTACGATCAGCAGCATACAAGGATCGGATAAGCAAAGCCTACAACAAGAGGGTACGAAGCCGGCCAATCGAGAAAGGCGACCTGGTACTCAGGCGCACCGCTGCTACCGGTAAAGCTCATACAGATGGCAAGCTTACAGCAAATTGGGAAGGACCATACCTTGTAAAGGAAGAAATAGTCCCAGGTGCTTATCGGCTGGAAGATATGGCCGGCAAACAACTTAAGAACAGCTGGAACGCTAGCGTACTTAAGAAATATTTTGTTTAATGATTAATTAATTTTAAATTCATAGCAATAGTTGCAGGGCATTGTTGCCGACTTCGTAATTGTTGGATCAAATAATTGCCTATTTCTAATAAGATCAATTTCCGGTATTACTTATACAAATTGCTTCCGTATTTATAAAGGTCTATAGTACGACCAAAGAATCTCTTGTTTAAAGACAATCAATGACCAAAGGATCTGCTGTCACAAGGGAAGAAGGTCTCTTGACGGTCAATGACCTGCGAGGATCTGCCGTCAAGAGGAACCAACTGTTCGAGGACTGGGGATGGTCAATGACCCAAGAGGATCTGCCATCCCAGCGAGTCTAATACCGGCGGGAACACCCCACCTCATAACCGGTCAATGACCCTATAGGATCTGCCGGGATGAAATAGTAACTCAAAACTATTTGCCGGTCTACGAGCCATAGCGGATCTGCCGGAATAACGGAAATAATAGAACGGGAAAGCACTTCATTAATAACCGACACAAGTGTAGAAAAATATATTCATTAATAAAAAAAATGGGTTACATCCTATTCATTAATAAGAGTCAGGCCAGCGACAAGCTGCCGGATCAGAAACAGAAGAAGTAAAACGAAGACCTAAACTAAGCAACCTCAGCAGCATCAGAGGCAGGAGCTCTGCCGCCATCCAAGGCCGATTCAGGAGCAGAGCCGGTAGGACTCTTGTCCAAAATGACCACGCTGTCAGTCGGGACGACAGCGCCATCAGTTGGGGCATCAGTAACTCCTGGATCAGCCTGTTCGCCGGCAGCTTCGGGCTCGGCTTCCTCGAACTCGACTCGAGGATCGGCATTGGCGATGTCAGCCTCAGTCACCCCAAGGTCCAGATCCTCGCCCTGCACCGGGACCTCGAATGCTCGTCGACTGTGGGCATCTTCGACGCGACTCCAGTCCAGGTCAGGGAAAGTGTGCCTAGTGCACCGCATAGCGGCAGTCCAACCTCCATTGTACCGATTAGCTAACCGGTGTACAAAGTCGATGGACCGCCGGTACTCAGCCACAGCGTTGGCTTCCCGGCCCTTTGCGGCAGTCAGCTCCTCCTTTACTTTCGTCAGCTCGACTTCTTTATTTTTCAGTAAAAGCTTACTGCTGGAGGCTACCGTCTTAGCACTCTGAAGGTCTGAGTTGGCCTTATCCAGAGCGGTCTTCAGTTTCTTCTGCTCATTGCCGACATTCACCAACTCCGCATTCTTCGCGGTAAGTTGGTCTTGGGTGGCCTCATGATCTTTCACTTCGCCGTAATAGGCGCCCTGGAAGTACCGGTAAAAATCGCAAAGTTCTTTACCGGAATGAGCCGCCTGCAACAAATAAAAAATAAAAAGTTAGACAAGGGTGGTAAACGGAAGAAACGGGCAATTACACCGTCAATTCGGAAAAACTTACCACGGCCAAATTATGCGCGTGAACGGCAGCAGGAGCCTGCACCTGATCTACAGGCATGTCATACTTCAGCTGGAGCCCTTTCAGGAGCCGGTACCCCAGGTTACCGCCGTCGAGAGAACGGTCCAACAGCAGGGATTTATCATCCAGGACGTTAAGCTTAGGCTGGAAGTGAGCCCCATCTCGAACCGGAGACCGGGACCATCGTTTTCGGAGGATCTCCGGCACCTCGATCTCGGACTCCTCTATGAAGCCTGACTTGCGCGGCTGAGCAAAATGTTCTAGCTCAGGAATCATAGCCGGCAAAGTCAGTTGCTTATAAATCTTGGGCCTCAGGGAGGAGGTGCCGACCTCAGATACTCTCCCAGATAACAGTCTTTTTGGCTCCCTCTCACCTAAGCAAAGAACCTCTTCAAAGACACTCCTTCCTGGGAGCCTTAGATTGGGGCCGTTTGGATGTCTCAGCTTCCCCCTCGGCCTTCCTCTTGACAGGGGCTGAGGTAACCTTTTTGGGGGGAGGCTGGACAGTCTCCCCAGGAGCGGCGGCGCCAGAGTCACCACGGCCAGCGCCGCGAGTCTTACCACCCCGGCCTCCAACACTGGGGGGAATTGACGTAAATTTCCTGGCCGGCTTCGGAGGCATGTTGCTGATTGGAATGAAGTTGGAGTTGAGGTGAAGAGCTTGCCGGATCAAGTGCTCCCGACCTACATTCAGAGGGGAAAAAGAACGTTAGCAACAAACAAAATGGTAGAATATAAAATACATACCAACATCAGACTTAATTACCAGTAGGTTCAGACTGGCAAAAGCCCAAGGCGGAAAGTGGGGCGTTGCCTAAAATATAACCGGCATGAGGTAACCAATTGAGGGGCACGGGAACTTGCTTCCCTCCCTTGGGGCCTGGTTGGGAAGAGGCCTCAAAGAAGTTGAAAGCCTCCACTTCCCGGCGGGTTAGTCGCCTGTCAGGGATGTGTTCCATCCTTGGACGAGGCTTCGTCCAATACCGGCGCAGGGGAAAGTCGGCCGGTACCCGTACCCAGAAGAAGCGGGGCTGCCAGTTCTTCAGGGAGGTTAATTTCGGATACACCGTCAGCTTCTTGGGCCGGGTGTACATAGACATCCAGCCACCTTGGCCGAGTTCCCCCTCGGCCTGTGACTGTTTCCTTTTACCTTTCCCTTTACCCTTCGCGGAGCCATCCTCTTTAATCCAATGTAACTTCCGGAATAGATTCAGAGTCTCCGGAAACCTCTTGAATCGGATGGTCCAGGCATAGCATATTAAATTACGCCAGGATAGCGGCGTTAGTTGGGATAAGCAGATATTCCAGGCGGTGAAAATCTTTACTATGAAGGGGTCCAGGGGAAACCTCAGCCCAAAGTCTAGCATATGGGCATAGACTGCTACGTGCCCAGGCGGGCAATCCGTTACCCGGCATCCTTCAGACGGCATGACTAGTCCATACCCTTCGGGGAAGGCAAAATACTCAGCGCCTTTCCGGCAAAAATTGTTACTCAATGCCGTTCTTCTCCAGTTCTTGTCAATCTGAATGAATGACGGACTGCCGGCCTCGCAAGGAGGCATGTATAAGTCCTCCAACGTTTCGTCGTCGTCCTCGGGGATGATTTCCGCCGGCTCTTCGTCGGAGTCAGCTTCCAAAGATGCCGACTCCTCGTCCTCGTCCGACATCATGGCGCGCAAGACGCTATCAACATCTTCCGAAGCAACAGAGGAGTTCCCAGAAGGGGGACCCGCGGACATGCCGGCCACGTGGGGGAAAAGTATCGAGGACCGTTACGCTATTCCCAAAGCATGGTCCCATATTGACCCGACATCGGTACTCCTACGGCTTCTCCAAAGGCCCTAATGGCCGTCAGGGGGGAGGCATGTAGTGTTGAGTCCTCAGGGGCCCTACCGGAAGTACTACAGTCATGGCCAGACTTGCTCCTATGTTCATTTAGGCGGTTTACTACCGGTGAATTACTGGACATGGTAGGACCGGCGATTTACTATCGAGTTAAAGTCACTATCGACCAAAGAGTGGGTACTTTCGTAAAGGTTTTGTGAATCAGATTGAGAAGACATGATTACTTGAAGAAATTAAGAAGAAGTCTGGTGAAATACCTGGAAAGAAGGAAAAGAGTGATGGCTGGCACTGAAAATAGCCGGTAAGAGAGTTCGGTCACAGCTTGGAATGTCACGACGAAAAGCCGGCAACTGAAAGAACGCTAGGTCTCGGGTGGACTGATTGCTTGAAGGTTTGGAAGTAATGTGAAACTGTGCGAAGAGAAGCATTATTTATACTTAGCTTCATGGCTCAGATTGGGCGACGTTTCGTCTTCCCGTCCCGATTATGCCACGTGTACCCCGAGCTCAGAAACAGCTGTGATCAGCTACTGACACCCTAGTCAAATCAGCGCAGGGCTCGAGGTGACGATTCATTTTCCGCCATCTAACTCTATTATCCGGATGTCTCTAGGCGGCTTCAGGATGGAAACGTGATTTTCATCATCCATAACGGCTCAGCTGTGGTTAAGCCGGATATCCCCGTATCAGTCATACCGGCTTGGGGGCTAGTTGTATGGGGGCTGAATCAGTCCCTACCGGTTTGTTCCAACCGGTCTTGACCGTTATGGTCAACTCCGTCTGAAGAACCCCTTAGTGGAGTATAATCGTACCGGATACGGCCGCATCCGACATACCGGCTACATCAGTAGACCTTATCGGTGTTTATCGCGTGGGCCATTGGCTGAATGGGCCTGGATTGATCCAATATTGACTTAATGCGCCTCTGGGCCTAAAGATAAGTATCATAAGAGGATAGAAATGTATCTAACCAATAGGAGCAGAGTCCTACCTCACTAAGGACACTGCCGGCTCCTATAAATACCCCCCCTGACCTGAGTCATGAGGTACGTTCACAAACACCAAGACATTATATTTGAGACATCCCGTCTTTATCCCTTACTGACTTAGGCATCGGAGGGGCGTTCCTCGGATCAACCCCCGAGGTTAGTTTACCTGTTTTGCAGGGTCTTAAACCGGCACACTACGACAAGGAAGATACCGGTTCACTCCTTCCATTTATTCCATACCGGAACAATAAGTTTTAATTAGAGTAAATGACCCCTCATGTTTTGTTCAATGATTAATATTCACCCCATGTTTATAAAAGGTTTAAAGATCTAAGAAAAAATTATAATAATTGTATTACATATAACTATAGCTTTACCTACAAAAATTATGCATACTTACATTCCCACCTTTTTTCGCTATCATAATGTTAACTTTCACCAAACAAATTTGACGACAATCTTTCATGTGGCAAGTTAAGCTCTCCCTCTTTTACAAATTATGCAACTTAGACCCAAAATTTTAGTCAGAGTAGATTGAACCCCCCCCCAAAAAAAAAATTTTGTTCAATGCTCAATATGATTTAACCCAATTTTATTATATGAACATTTAATATATTCATTTCTTTTTTGTAGAAGATTAACAGATAATATTTTCAGGATTATATAATTGTAAGACATAATTATACTTTTACCCATGAAAATATGTATAATATACATAATACACTTTCCAAGAGTTTTCTCTCTACAACATGAACTCTCACCCCAAAAATTTATGGTCATCTTTCATGATATTTTTCATGATTTTCGTAATTGATAATGTATCATATGATTCACCATATCATAAATGCTTTAAAATTTAGGGTGCGTTCTCTCAACCTGCATTCTCCTAAACCTAACTGAACTTCTCTTCACCAAAATACACTTAACAATGAAGTACGTGATGCATCCAGACTTGAATTCCTATATACGATCATTGTATAAACTTTCAATGTTGTACTATGATTCTGTAACCCCAAAAATATGATCGTATATAGGAATTCAGTAGAGTACATTTCATTCATTCAAAGGGTTTTTGCGTTCGTTAGCTACTGTATCACATCTTGATGGTAATACTTTGTTAAACAATATATAGAAACTTTTAGGCATATTATGTTGTGTTTTAGTTCTCAATATTGCAACTTGCATATTACATAACCTAGAATTCTTTATAGCAATTTTTTTTTCATATTATTATACCCACGATTTATTTACAGATAATGAAGTGTAGGAGAGCCACTAAATATGGTTATCAAAACTGATATACAATTACTATCATTTCTAAAATACACTTATCTTATTGGAAAGGAATTGTAGTGTTGTTTCTGTACTGAAACCAAATTCACAATCTCGTATCCAAAAGAATAAAAAAATATTTTGTAGTCTTGGTTTTTTTTTTTTGGAATGGTCAAGGTACAGGTTATCTCTATATAAAGGTGCGTACCTTGTGATCTTGATCGAATTATGTTGCGCTTTTTGAGCATAAAAAGACTTTAACTTGTCATACGCTAATATATAGTCTACACCCATTGTTTTATGATTGTCTTTTTCTTATCATCCATCGAAATTGGTTGTATAAGTGCATATTTTTTGTTGTTGATAAATTTTGCTTATGAAATTTAAATAGGGGATATCGAGCTAGTCACAAAACTTGATAATATTTGTTGCACATAAATTGATTAAAATTAGGATCACTAATTTACATTGACATAGAATCATGCGTTATATTCGATTATTTTACGTAACTATCAATTTGCCGCACATTTTCAAGCATCTAAAGAAACTATTGATATTCTTATCCTTTGGTATTGTCCCCGATTTTTCAAACTTCTTTTAATTCATCATTCAAAGGCATCTGATATATTATAACTAAAATGTTAAAATTTAAAAGCCTTTAAATGGGATGGTATGGATAAAAAAATTAAAAAATATTTTAGATATTAGACCCGTGCAAATTGCACGAAATTTTTGCTTAATAAATTAGAGATTTTAGAATTTTTTTTTTCCTTAAAATCATGTTGTAAATATTAGCTTGTGATATAAAGTTTTACAATCGTATATTGGAAATATTTTAAGACTTCCTTATGACCCATGTGTTCCGTGGCTGATGTAATTAATGTCATGGTGCATCACGGCATCTGCAATTTTTTTAAAAAAAAATTGATTGAAAAAGTATTTTCTCTGCCTACTGCTTTCTTCAGAGGCTTAAATAAAATCATAATTCGAACCACCACTGGCACTCAGCCATACACCTGCTTCTACTGCAACTTTCCACAGTCCCACTCACCCCCTCTCTCTTGTTATCGTCATGCACCATCACTTCTCACTGCCTCAGGCCTCCCATTGGCCACCGATTATATATAATTTTATAATATTCTCATTTTTATTTGACTAAGTTAAAAGATATTTTAGTTTTTTTTTGTTCTGTAAGTTCAACTAATCTTTAAAATAATTTGAAGATATTATCTTTTAGTTTTTGCTAACTTACCGTTCTTATAAAAAAAAGATATGATAGATTCTAAGGGTTGTTTTTCATTATTTTGTACTTGATTTATGGAATAAGAATGTGAAGATAAAAAAGCAACAAACTATGAAATGTTGACACAAAATTTTTCTGGAATGGGGTAATAGACTGATAATGAAGCAACAAAATATGAATGATTCACCAAATGCTGCAGAGATTTATACAATTGTAATAACTTAATCAATGCCTCATATAATGTGATAGCATATGTGTTAATTTGACTAATGGGGAAAAAATTGAGTACTAATATAGTTATGCATATCTCACGATACCATTTATTATAAATTTGTAAATACTCAATTTAGAAGGTGCATTATAGTGTATAGGAATGTATACCAAGTCCTAAATGCAGCCTAATATTAACAAAACTCCATAAATTTGTAAAAACCTTCTTTAATTGAAAAGAGATAAAATATATGGATAATTTTACAATGGCTACAATAAAGTTGTAAGGGCCTATTCTCTTCAGCATAAAACAATTGAACTGAACTGAACTGATTGCAACTGAACTGAATTAGATTATAACGTAGGAACCGATCCGAACTGATTGGAACTGAACTGATTACAACCGAACTGAACTGAAAATAAGTTGGGGAGAACAGACTCTAACTATCATAACTTTTACATCACAACCATCCATTTAAAGTCTTAGATTTATACCTTCCATTTTTATTGTAATTTTTTGTAGATCTAATTTACTTCAACAATATAACTAATTTCCACGATTTTTTCTCTCTCTTGATCTACCTAATTACAAATTGTTTTGCTTATCACTGTTGAAAGCCGGTATTAGTTAGTTTCTTCTTGTTGTGAATTGTGATTCCTACAATCACATTTCAACCTCCATTGATAATTGCCAAACAAAATCAAGTGACGGATGATTAATGTCCTTCAAATTAGGGGAGAGATTTGATTATTGATCAGAAGATGATATTGATGTTTATACTGATTCAAATTTGGAAAATTTATCAATCATAGTATTATATGTTTGATAAAACTAAAGTCAACCTTATCAATGGTTGAGATCTATCAATTACAATAGCTATAGTGCTCTAGTGATACTTGTTTCTATTTTCTCTTCTCTCTTTTATCATCTGTTATATCAATCTCTATTACATAAGGGAAGGGGGGAGCAACGGTGTCCTCTTTTGAACTGACTATTTTGTCCCCCTTCCCTTTCTAAATTACAAAAGGAATCTCAATACCAAAATGGGGTCAAACAAAGCCACCGGAAATTAATTTTCAACAATCACTCAGAAATCACTTATATGAGGAAACTTTACAAATCACTTATAGAATTGATAAAATCACGTTGTAAAAATCATGCAAATCACTCAAATGATCAGGAAACTTTACAAAAACTAAAAATTAACTTACAAACTAAAACTAATATACTAGGACGTCAATACATATAAAAACATTCACAAAATTCACTTATAAATCATTGTTCTCAATAACCATTCACAATTACATATATACTCACAAAAATTACCTATAAACACAAATTTGAGAAAAACATAAGATTTTGACAGTGATATCACACATTCGTCGATCGGGGATTTGTGAACTTTCAAACAGGTACATAATTCTTTTAATCTTTAAAGTTATTTCACATTAGTCGACTGTTATGTAGTTGAAAAAATGGAGATAATAGCAATTAGTTGAGAAGGGCTTTTATATAATTAGACTTAAATTTGATTCATTTTCATATAAAATCAGAAAACAAGATGTGTATGAAATTTGATTCATTTATGACACTGATGAAAAAGTTGCAAATTTAGTTCTTTTTTTAAAAAAATTCCAATATAAAATTTTTGCCCAAAACTTTTGCAAAATATCTATGTTCAGAAATAAATTTTGAAAAACAAAACAATATCAAACCTTTTTGCAAACAACTTTTGCCAAAATCCATTTTCAGAAAAAAAAAATTTACATTAATTTGCGAAAACCATTTAATGTAAAATCAGATTGTGTATGAAAAATTTAAAATATCATTTCAAATATAATTGAAACTCAAAGTGTTATAATTTAGAAAAGGAGAAAAATTAAAAATGACCATTTCATGCGAAATCATATTGTGTATGAAAAACTTAAAATTTCATTTCAAATATAATTGAAACTCAAAGTGTTAAAATTTAGAAAAGGAGAAAAATTAAAATGACCATTTCATGCAAAATCAGATTGTGTATGAAAAATTTATAATTTCATTTCAAATATAATTGAAACTCATAGTGTGAACATTTAGAAAAGGAGAAAAATTAAAATGATGAAAAATTTTAAATATCAATTTGTGAAATCATAATTTAGAAGTTAGACAAGGAAAAAAAACTGAAATTGTATTATATACTTTTCGGTTACAATTTTGGGATCATAGAGAAATTACTGAAATCCATGATTTAAGAAATTACCTTTCTTTGTTACAAAATTGACCCAATTAGATCTACTGCTGCTTAAGACTTGAATTGAAATGCTTGATTTTTTGATGTTGTTCTTTGACGTTGACTTGAAAATCTACTGTTGCATGTATTTCTTTGATGTTGTTCGCAAATTAGATTTACTGCTTAAGACTTGAAACGTCTGATTTGGTTATTGTATATTGCATAGTTGGATGAACTGGGTGCCTTCAAATATGAATTAGGTTCCTTCAAAATATAGGTTGTAGATTTGTAGTGAGAGGAGAGAGAGAATGAATAGTTAGAAAAGTACTGAAATTATACAATGAGAGAATAGAGAGAATGAATAGTTGGAGAAATGTTTTTTTGTTGGTCTGATGGGTCTTCACTCTTCAGCGATTTAAGTGGCAAATAAGTATATGGACCAACTGTTCTCGGTTAACAAGCAAGAATTTTTTTAAAAAAAATCCTCCAAAATTAAATCAGACAGGCAGTGCACAAGTTTTATTGCTCAAAATAAAAATAACCCAAACCTACCCATCATGATTCATTTGGATGAAATTTCAATCTATCACCTTAACTACTAACACATCATATGGATAAAAAAAGAAACTACTCTTATCTAAATCAAAGAATTACTATCACAATTTTCCACTAACAAACCACTTTTCACCTATTATGTAAAAAAAAGTATATTGCAAGTTAAATTATAATATAATATTTATATGAAAAGAACACTACATAATTAATTAGTAAAGGAACATATTACTCCCTTAAGAAAAAGGATAATATGTGAAAACAAAATTTTTATGTACTATTTTTTTTGTGGGAAACAATCTTTTATAATTTTTCTCACAACTTAAAACTTTACAACATTTTGTATTTTTCTGCGAGAAATCAAAAACTATTATAAATTATAAAAATGAATAAAACCAAAAAAAAAAAAAAAAAACATGACGATATTTAGTAAAGAACATCATACTGATTATAAAAGAACATGCGCATATAAGACTTGAGAAACAAAAAACTATTCAAAATCACAAAAATGAATAACAACATAAAAAGAACATGGAAGAATTTTATTCACAAAATGGAGGTGAACTTAAATACTAACTTGCATTTTCAGTTTGTTTACTACTTAGTATTAGGCCTAAAAATATCATCGCACGCATCGCGTGCACAAAAGGCTAGTTACAATAGCTCGAACTTTGTTCCACAAAAGTTCAAAACCAAAAGTGCAAAAGTTGGTCTACAAATCTCGAGGGTTAAGGGCGGATCCAGGAATTTGAATGAGGGGTAGTGTAATATTTATTGTGATAGTACCGGTTACAAAAAAAAAACTATTGAAGTACAAATTAAGTGCTTGTTTGGTCCAACATCTGAAGTAGCTTTTTTCAAAAAAAAATAGTTTTCACATGAACTTGTATTTTCTAGAAAGTGTATAACCTTGTCTTTAACTTACCGGGAGAATAAGTAAATTTCTCCATTTTGCAGAAAGTTCTAAGTTTTCAAATAGTTTTCAATGTTGAGGAATGTTGGTTTCGAGTTGTTGAGTATATGAATGGCCTTGAATTTATGGTATTGGCATAATATTTGTTTGTATTTGTAAGGAGTATTGAGGACGGTTTGATTGGATGACAATAACTCTTTTGTATAAGGGTTGGACCAGAGTATTGTTTGATATAACATATAAGGGTTGTTGTCATAGGATTTCGTGAAACTGTGAAGTCGATATAAGAGTGTGTGGTGATCTTGGAGAAAATTGGCTTTTTCAAGTTGAATAATAATCATCACGGATGTGTGCATTTACCAGCAAAAAGCTATTTTGGGGGGTTGTTGTGGTGGGGGTGAGGGATTGTATGTGTTCATTGCTCTAATAATATTAGAAAATTGTTATTTGATCCCTCAATTTCTTAATTAATTGCTTTTTAGGTGATGTCCACAGATTATAAGTAGTTTATAGTTATAATAAGTATTTTTTTTATAAAGAAGATGCACTGTAATGCACGGATTTTAAGAAATGGTCATAGTGCATTGGTATTGTAAGTCACAAATTAATTGGTGTAGGAAAAGCTTCTTATCCCAATTGACATTTGATATTCTCGTTGAGCAGTTGATTAGGATTTAGGGCATTAACATTTGATTGGAATTAATTTAAGGATCAAGTTGCATCATATGTATGGCAAATCAGTCTATGCTGGAGCATATAGTCAATAGTCATTGCGTTATTAGACGCATGAAGTCCAATACTCCACTTAGTCCACTATGTTGGCTTTGGTACTTTAGCAGGTTATAATTCGATAACAAAAGTTGATTTGTATGAGTATGAAACTTGATATGATATCTCTTTGTAGGAGGTTCTTGAACATTGAGTCAAGAAAGATATTTTACAAACTTTAAATGTGAAATATGTAGAAATCATATTTAAAATAGTTGACAAAAGCTACATCATTTATATTTGAAAACATATCAGGTTTTGTGCTGCTGGATTACTTTTGAATAACATTTCACGGTTCTAGTATAGGATCACAACTTATTTTGTAAGAGAGGTGCATCTACTATATGGCTCTTATTAAGAACGTATAACGTAGATTGTTGGGAGATCTGTAACATTTTACGTTGAGCTGTTGTGCTTTTTAAATCTATATTACACAATGAAGTATGCCTAATGCCTCACTGTCACCCATGGCAGTTGGCTAATTTTCGGTTGCTTTCCAACCTTACATGTGCCCATTTCTGTAAGACCTTGGAAAACAAAGACTGACCCACTTTTTCTTAAATAATAGAAAGGAACTTTTTAAGCAATAACTTACATACACTATATGTTACAGAGATATTTTGAAGTCAAAGTCTCTTTTGTCATATGTACTCTGATTGACGTTCACCAAGATCCAGGACCTTGTTTTGATTTTTGAATAGAGTAAGACAAATGTCTTACTTGAATTAAGATTGCTTTGTTAAGTCACTCCCAGATGCTTTATGTGTTATATGTAATGAGATGATTGTCAATCTGCGTGATTGCTGCTTGGTTTGTACGAGCTTCCGAGGGCATTAGATGTTAAGTTGCATTAGAGAGATTCAATCATACCTGTATACTGTGGCTACAGCTTCCGAGGGCAGAATGAAGTGTTATCATGTCCAAATCCATTGCAAAATTGCTGGTAACAAAGTGGTTCCGAAGTGCTATGCCAAAAAAATTTAATTCAGAAACGGGAACACACTTATCTATTTGGAAGAATCACTTGCATACTTTGGTTATCTTTAGTATTGTCAGTGAAAGTTGTTATTCTTGATTAGTGATTGATTACACTATCTTGCTAATTGTTATCTTTTGAACAGTTGAGCTGGAAAAGCAAAGCTTTTGTGACCTGAAAGTTACTAACAACACCGATCAAAATATTGCTTTTAAGGTAACTAAGCACCTAATTGACTACTCTATTAATTCAAAGTTGTTTGCACCTTTTGCATTTTACAATAAAAAACCTTTATTTTTTAGCAATGATAAGTAGTAATGGTGAACACCAGCCATGAAGATTTCTAGAAGTCAATAAATTCCAAACAAAATGGGACAAGGGAACATCTATCTTTCTTATTTAGACTCTGAGCATCAATGTTTTTTTTGCCAGGTCAAGACCACTTCCCCTAAGAGTTATTATGTACGGCCAAACACTGGTGTTTTACATCCTTGGGACTCCTGTGTCATACGAGGTAATACTTTTACTTGCAAGAAACAATTTTACAATAGTTCCAGATGATGTAGTTTTTAGTCTCAGTTCCCCTTAGATGGCGCTTGTTGCAAGATAATCTCTTTCCAAGGGGCGTGTCTTTAATTAATAGCATGGAAGAGGCCTGAATGTGAGTTCCTAGTTTCCTTGTCTTTAAATCCAATGGTCCTTCTTCTAGACTCCTTTATGTTTCGCTTTGAAAGATGATCAATCTTGCGCTGGAGTGGATGTTGCTCAACATGGTGTCTCTTGTTTCTGAAGACTGAAGAGCAATTTATTGCTTACAATTAAGCACCTTTTTTTTCCCATTTACTAGAAACATCTGTTTTAATGTATTATCTTTTGTCTTTTTACATTACAGGCACAGGGCAATTCAAGTCTTGAAGATGTGAGTCACTAACTCAAAGCTTTTTCTTTTTATTCTATTAGTTGAACCAATCACAAGTTACAACTTACAACTACCCTCCTTGGTATCTTTTAGCTGACATTTACTTGTTTAAAGTATTGATTAATGTGTAAGTGACACTAACGCTGTGCTGATCATGATTAGATTAGTATATGCAATCATTATCGCACGTCAGTTATGGGATTCTAAGCTGTTGCTCACCTACTATCATTAAAAAGATGAAATTAAAGTTCCTTTCTGATGGTTAGAAAGAAAAATTAGCTTGAACCTTTTACGTTTTCTAATTGGATCTTTATGGTGGGACATAAGTAATTTAAAATCAAAAAAATATAAGCTCAAAACACTAGAGAATCGGAACTTTAGAAGAGGTGACCTTAACTACCAAGGAACTTTAACAACATTATAAGATAATCAAAACACCTAAAAAGGTTACCTTAAAACAATAGTACCACAGTCAACGTCTAACAATGAACAAGACACTGGCTGTCTAGCTCTACGATGATCATTCGTTGTTCTTAGTCTATTATTTACATATTATTTTCAATTCTGCTTTATCTATATTTTTTTTCCCTTTAATCCTTTCATATCACACAATGTTCATTCATCCTTTAGTTGAGGTGTACAATTATATCCCTTCACATTTTTTTCAATTATGTGATGTGCACATAAACTCAAGCGGTGAATGTTGCGTAAGCATGGGCGGATTTACTATATGGGTTCAATGGGTTCAGTTGAACCCAGTGAATTACGATATAAGAAAAATGCGAAAGAAGTTACGAGGAGAAATGGAGTTGACCCAGTGGTTTTTTGGCACCGCGAAGAACAATGTATTGCAATGTTAGTCGGGAGATAGAATCCGCTTCAGACAAGCTTCCCTCCTCACTTTGTTTCTTTTGCTTTTTTTACCCTTTATTTTGTTTGATTCTGATTTCCTTGTTCTGATTGTCTACTATTCTTTATTTTTTAGCTAGTGCATGATAGGGATCAAAGCTACTCATTTAATAATTTTGATTGTAAACTCTAATTAGCCCATTAATACTCAAACAAATGTATAGAAGCCGTGGCAAAACAAATTCAATAATATCTTCTTTGAAATCTTTTAATTTCCAAAATCTTGATCTCGTCTTGTTCAAAGCATTTTCTCGACAACTAATCTACATGAATATGATTTTCCGATCCAAGAAAGTAATCATAAATTCCTTCCTTACCACTCGCCACCTCAAAGTAATATGTCAATAAATAATATTTGCAATCTGTAATTTAGACAAAGATATTTGGATTTTATTATGTCTAACCAAATTCATTGGTCGTATCAACTTATGTGGTTATGTTTATCTTCGAACCCACTACTTAATATTTCTGGATCCGCCACTGTGCGTAAGGATATAAAAATTATATCTGGAGATAGGATGAAAAAATAAATTTTCCCCACTACTTGATTAATACTATACTCATACTGCTAAAGGAAAAAAAAAGAAGCAAAAGTTGGGCATGAGTAAACAGCTCTTGATTCTGTAAAAAAAACTTTCCCTTCTTGATGATAAAAAGACTTATTAGTTTCCGATATAACTCGGTAACTCCCTCATTTTCTTTCCTTCTTTCTCTCAAAACTTTAGCCTCTACCCTTTATATTTGGAATCATATCGTTATTAACGAGATGTGGCAAACAAATCATTTGGATAAAGTTTACTTAAAATTGCAGTGATTTAATTCATGTCAAATCAAGTTGGGTCCAGTTTTCCTACTTCTAATTAGCTTATTATCAAATAAATATAAATTATAAATACATAGATTGAGTACAAACTAGAGTGATTAAATTTCAAGTACAATTAACATATGCCGTCAGAAAAAAAAAAGAAGGTACAATTAATATATTGATCTTTCTTTTTCCTTACCTAATTTTGCAAGAATCCTAAACAATGTTTGAGTAACAAAATCTGTTACAAGAGATGATTGTAGCCAAAATAAACATTTTAAAAGCATTAATACTTACTCCCCCCGTCTTGAAAAGAACGAAACTCCATAATTTTCAACCACGAAACCTGGAATAACAGTCATATCTTTCTTAGAGCACAATTGGCCAACCGGGAATGGAAAACCAGAAACACTGTTGATTTTTTTTCCAAAACCTCATAGCTCCCTTATCAGGAGCACATTCCCGCTCCCCCACTCTTCCACCATTTTTGTTGCTTGGGAGCCGCCTCCCATGCATTCTTTCAAACTCGACTTTGACAGTTCGGTTCACGACCCCTCTACTATAGCAGGTATCATCATCCGCAATCATTCTGGTAAACTTATTCATGCATATGCTATCAATCTCAATTCTACTACCGCCTTCATAGTTGAAGCAATGGCCCTCCATCATGGCATCATCCTAATGACACAACAAAACATCAAAATCCTCATCATTGAAGGCGACAACATCCTAGTCATCAACGTCATGAAAGGTCTCTGATCTCCTCCTTGGCAAATTGCTAATATTACTCAAGACGTCATAATCCTTCTTCAAAAGTATGATATTTGGCATATCAGACATATCTTTCGTGAAGCCAATCAAGCTACCGACTAGATAACTAATGTTGGTCATTTAGTTAGATCAACATTTTTGTAATCACTCCACTCTATCCACTATTCTTGTAACTAACGCATTTGGAGTTCCACTCGAGCAAAGGGTCTCCTAATTTATTTTATCTTACCTTGTTAAAAAAATTACTTACTACATCGTTTTGGAGACAAGTATTTAGGAAACAAGAAAATGGTGAAAAATATAATTTTCAGGAAAAATGACATATATAAAGAGAAATATTATTACTTTTTAGTGGATCGTAGTTGTCAAAAAGAAAATGTAGTAAGTAAAAAAGACGAAGGGAGTAATTCCGAGAGGTCATGTGATATAATCTCCAAAATCATTAGTAGTAGTAGGATAGTAGCCTAGACAGATGAAATTGAAAAAGAGGCGGGCAACCACCAAAAAAAGAAATCCCCCAAATTTTTTTTTTCTCTCACTAAGGGAGAGCATCTCACTCTAAAAAAAAATAGTGTGTTTGAAGGTCCACCCTTCTGTTCTTCTCCGATCAGACTATCACCACCTCAAATTTTCTCCACTCCCTAACTAAAATTCAGATTTCCTACCCCATCAATCGCAGTTTATATCTTCTCTCTTTTCAGATGGGAGACGTTTACTATCCCATAGCCAACTTTAATAGTAGGAATGAAAGAGTGATGAGAAGGATGGGACATGTAGTGCATCCCGAAGAAGGTGACAAATTACCGGAAGATAGTCTTCTTTTGAGTGCTGTTATAGGAAAATCAAAAGATATCAGAGACTTTAGAGAATCTGATATCCAAGAATGGGTTTATCATAATTGGATTACCCATGATGAAATCTCCATTAAAAAGGTAGGAAAGTTATTTTTCTTCTTTTGCCTAGATGTAAGGGATAGAGACAATTTAGCTGCTTTGGGATCTGCTAGTGTGAAAGGAGCCCTTTTCCTTTTTACAAAATGCCTCCCAAGAGTCTCATTCCAATCCTTCACTTTTATCCATGCTGCAATTTGGGTAAGAGTGAAAGGACTTCCTCTCTTATACAATAAACCACAAGTGGCCAGAAGGGCCTTTGAAAGATTAGGAAGAGTGTTATATTTTGATAATCCATCAACTTCTCCCGGCTTCAAAGACTACCTTAGAGCTAAAATAATCATTCCCATCAACAATCCATTAGTGCCCGGTTTTTTCTTTGACTTTCACGAAGGAGATCCGGACTGGATTTTCTTTAGGTACGAGGGAGTCTTCACTTACTGCAACAAATGTGGTCGCGTAGGTCACAAGAGGCAAAAATGCAGAATGCCAATGGAGTTAGCTCAAAGTCATTTCAAGATAGTAATGGAGAATATGGGACAAGGGGTTGACGTTCCGTATAAGTCTCGAACTTTCCACCCTCTATTCACGAATAAGATCATAGGCCTGAAAAGAGTAGAAAGGAATAGAACTTCCCAGATTAATTTGGTAAATTATTCGTGGGAAAGGGATAAGGAAGGAGATAGCCCATCTGAGGTTACTCTGTCGAAAGAAGACGAAGATAATAACGGCAACAATACTGAATTTCTTTCTTCCTCGTCTGATTCTCATAGTTCGGGAAACGATGATAACGATGAAAACCAAAACAATATGGAAGAAGATCTCCCTAACAGCGATAATAATTCAAGGAACAGAAGTGAACAAAATTCAAGAAATAGCAAAAGGAAGACAGAGAATAATGAAGGGGGGGCAAGCGGTAGCAAGCGTCAAAAAGTTTCGGAGTGCAAATCCCAGCACCCCACTATCAGTTTGACCCAGTTTCCTGTTTCCAAGGGGTTCCAGCAAAGGAGTTATGGTTCTAAAAAACGAATGTACATCACGCGCCACCATCTGAGAATGGTTAAAACTCCAGAAGGGCCTTCCCCAAATTCTTCGGTTTCAAACCATCATAAAATCCAGACAGAAGAAATTCAGAATCTCAACTTGGGTCACCTTCACTACCAGACCATTCTGAATTTTATCTTAATGTTCAATTCAATTCTCTGGGTTTTTGGTTGGGGAAAGACTCTTGAGTTAAACCCACTGCCGGCGATTGTACAAAGAAAGCTGGAAACGACTTTAATGAAAACAGGTATGTCAAATTTCTTCTGCTCGTTGGTTTCCCTTATAAGGATTTACGAGAGTGCCCCCTCCTCACAGAGCAAGGGTATTTCAGACTTTCCTTGTTTTCTCTCTCCTCCAAAGGATTTTCTTTGCCACCTATTAGCTACTTATGTCTCTGCCCCTCTGGATAGTAGTACTCACTTAAAGGATTTTGCTGACACAAGACTTTTCTCAACTCCACTTCCACTGAGCCTTATTCTCTATTTATACCTGGGAGTATTACAGAAAGGTACTTTCTCAACCATCCCCACCACTAAAAAAAGAAAGTCTTCACTCATGTCATCTTCCAACACAAACACTCAAAATTTCCCCCATCCCACTCAAGAGCGATTATCAATGGACCACCAAGTGATTTTCTTCCCTCCCTATGAAGATGTCAACCTAGCTGACTTGTTTACCAACGTCACTCTTAATGAGAATGACAGAATCTACATCCCGAAAGACCCGTTCAATGACCCTTTTATACCATTCGGCTCTCTAAGCTATCTAGAGGGTACAACATCTTCAGCTCAAGAATCTCCGAGCCACTCTCTTCTCCCATAGAAGAACCAAGCTACAAAAACCCTCCTAACTCCCCCATGAACAGCTGTGAATTCCCGTGTTTTTACAGGTTTGACCCTCTCAATATCTCTGAATCTTTAGTTAAAAATAAAGAAGTTTGCCTTGAAGATTCTCATCTCCCGTCCCATTTCATCCCGTCCCAAATTCCCGTTGAACAAATTCAAAAGGACTCAAAAGAAGACTCCATCCTTTCTCCACAGAATTTAAATCAAACCGAAGCCCCAAAAGCTAGAAACAAAAACAAAGCCCATCTTTCGATCCACCCACAGTTGAAAATTCAAAAAAAAAGTCCACCAAAAAGAAACTCATTTTAAAAGTCTCTCTTTTGAGGATTGGGATGAACTGGGTCAAATTGTGCTTTTTCACACTTCCAACCAAAAGCCCAACAAAAAAAGCCCACAGGATCTTACAGACTTAAACCCACGTCGGGACTTGGAATCCCGGTTTTCGTCGTCGTCCAGCTCATTCTCTCTTGTCCATTCTTCACCCAACTCCCCAACCTCTCAAACTTCTTACTCTTCTGCAAGATCTGACTTCCCTATAGAAGATTGGGATTTTGTCGAGGAAGACATGGAAATTAACCTCAATATGCCACCTTCTCCTACAAGTTCGAACTATTCAGCTGTTCCTCTCGATATTTCTAAGGATCCATATGCTCCCTTCTATCCGAGCTCCTCCAAACACACCGAGAAATTCAGGCACAGAAGGAAACGGGTTTGGAAATCCACCGGGTTTCTTGCCCTCAATATAGAATCAAGTTTGCAAGAACCCAAAGCTTTTGATCTGAACCAAGTCCCTGAGGAGGAAACTACTGAGGAGTCCCTTAACAATTCGAAAAGGATTAAAATTCAGAGGAAAACGAAAGGAAAGGCGGTCCTGAAATACGGCCTCAGTGATGATGAAGACCTCTCAAGTACAGAATATATTCCAATACAGGAAGTCCAAAAAATTCCCCCTGCTAAGAAACAAGGTGCGGCTGACCCACAGTCTAAAGACAAAGAATGAGTATTCTAGGGGTATTAGAAGTTTAGAACCACAAGTCATTAGTTTCATCTCTAGTACGGCTAATATTAGTAATGTGGATTTTATCTTCTTATCTGAAACCAAAAGCGAGGTTTCACTGTTGAAACCAATTTTTGGGTTTCCAGAGTCTTCGGGGGTTAATTCCGATAACAACAGTGGAGGTTTGTTCCTCTGTTGGAATCGAAGAGTAGTAGTTACTATTATCTTTACTTCAAAAAATGTAATATGTTGTAAAGTTTCGGATTTAGCTAGTAATGAGTACTTCATCGCCTTTGTTTATGGATCGCCTTCCATTTCTGAGAGACAACAAGTTTGGATGCAACTGAATTCTTTGCTTACAGACTACCAAGGCAAGTGGGTGTTAATAGGGGACTTCAACCAAGTGGAAAATAATGCTCAAAAATTAGGAGGAACTAGTTATATCCAGGGAGCTACTAATTTCCTAAATTGGAAAATGAGTAACAAGTTAATCGATATCCCCTACTATGGAGTCAATTTTACCTGGACAAATAACAGAACAAATCATGAAGCAATCTATGAAAGATTAGACAAAGCTTTTGCAATAAGGACTGGAAAAATCAGTTTCCGGATGCGACTACTTGGAATCTCCCTATCCTACTCTCAGATCATAGTCCCATAGTTCTGCAACTCTTCGAACAAAATCAGATCAAGAAACTCAGACCTTACCGTCTTGAGGCATGGTGCCTAGATCACAAAGAAGTTACTAACATCATTTGTGACGAATGGAATAAGCCTATCCTAGGTTCCTACTCGTTCGTTCTGCAAAGAAAACTCCAGAATACCTTAAGGAGAATTCGTACTTGGTGCTTAAACTTTAAGAGGAATAACAAGATTGACTGGGGGATGATAAACAAAGACCTTTCACAAGCTCAAGAAAGCATTCGCTCAATCTCACAGGCTAAGTCAGATTACCTTCTTAAAAATCTTTTCAAAGAAGAAATCCAAGAAAAAACGAGTTATTGGAGGCAAAGAGCCAAATCAAGATGGGACTCCCTCGGAGATCAAACGTCGGCTTTCTTTTACAAAAGTGTTAAAGGGAGGAGTGCCAAAAATAATATCAAAGCTATCAAAAGTGAGGATGGTACCTGGTGCACAAATAGCAAGGAAATTCAATCCTTGTTCTTGAAGAATTTCAAGGACCTGTTTAGAAATAATGTTCCGGAGAGTGAAAAGATTTTACCATCTGATGGTTTTCTCGAGTGTCTTCCTAATCTTACCCAAGAGCACATTAGCCACCTTTCATCCCCCTTCTCTAAGGAAGAGATCAAAGAAGCGGTGTTTAGCCCACATCCGCTTAAATCTCCGGGTCCAGATGGAATTCCTCCAATCTTCTTTCAAAAGAATTGGGACAAAGTGAATAACGAAGTCATGGAAAACGTCCTCTCTTTCTTCTCCAATGGCTATCTACTAAAAGAGTTAAATCAAACTTACATTACCCTCATCCCAAAAATTGACCGTCCTCAAGAAGTTAAAGATTTTCGTCCTATAAGTCTTTGTAATACTTCTTACAAGATAATCTCTAAGACACTGGTTAATAGATTAAAAAGCATCCTCGGAGATTTAGTAGATGATTTTCAAAATGCATTTGTTCCGGGGAGGCAGATGATGGACAACTGCTTTATTTCTCATGAAATCATCAACTCGGTCAAGAGAAGAAAAAGTGGTAAAAACTTTGCAGGGATTTTAAAGATAGACTTAAGCAAAGCTTATGATCGGATTCGCTGGGACTTTGTGGAAGCAATTCTTCAAAGAATGAATTTTCCGGAAAAGTGGATTCAATGGATCATGCAATGTATAACAACGGTCTCTTACTCAATTCTGGTTAATGGAGAGCCATCTGAAAACTTCAAGCCACAAGCTGGGCTAAGACAAGGTGACCCTCTTTCGTCCTATATTTTCATTTTATGTATGGAGGTGCTATCTAGAAATCTTACCAAGCTTCAAAAGACAAAAGCCTTAGAGGGTCTCAAAATTGCTAGGAATGCTCCAGATATTTCCCATTTGTTCTTTGCGGATGACGCTCTTTTCTTTTTTAAAGCTAAACCAGATAATTGTTGGTGTATTAAAAGAGCTATCAATGAATTTTGTCAGAAATCGGGAGAATTGGTGAACTTTGATAAATCTCATGTTATCTTCAGCCCAAACACTCCCTCAACTTTCATTAGAATTATGAGAAATCCGCTTGGAGTTAAGAATAAAGACAGTATAGGCACCTATCTTTGTTGTCCTATGGAGGTAGATGGAAGGTCCACCTCGAAATTCAATTCCATTATTACCAAAACCATCAAAAAAATCCTCTCTTGGAAATTCACAAATCTCTCTCAAGCTGGGAAACTTATTCTTTTAAACACAATCCTCACCTCCTTAGCTTCCCACATTTTGTCTATATATATTCTCCCAAAGAAAATCTCCAAAAAAATCTCTTCAATTTTCCTTAAGTTCTGGTGGTCGAGCTCTATTGACAAAACTCCAATCTACTGGCGAAAAAAGCAAGTCCTTGAACAACACAAATTAGAGGGTGGATTAGGTCTTAGGAACATCGCTAATGTAAACAAAGCCCTACTTTTTAAGCAAGCTTGGCGCATTCATAAAAACCCAAATTCGCTTATTCATAAACTTTATGTGGCTAAATACAAAAATGACCCAGTTAGTCTTTCATTACAAAATTCACAACCAAAAAACTGCTCATATGCTTTTAGAAGTCTTCTTAAAGCTTCCTTAGCATTCAAGAATGGGTTGAAAAAAAAATTGGGTAATGGATGAAACATCGTTTTAGCTACGGATGCTTGGGTTTCAGATGTTCCTACTCCTCCTCATTTTTCCATCCACAATTGTTCTCAAGTAGGCCCTATTGTTGTTGCGGACCTTCTCGATGAAACAAAAAATTGGAGACCCAATCTTATTTGGAATTCATTTTCCAAACCAGTTGCAAAATTGATTATGGGTACACACATCCCAAAAGGTTCAGAAGAGGATGAAAATGAATGGGTTCACACCAAAACAGGTTCTTTTACAGTAAAGTCAGGCTACTGGTTTCTCCATCCAAGAAGTCTACGTAACCATACTGAGACCCAATTCTGGAAATTTATCTAGAATTCAGACATTTTCCCGAAGTGGAAACACTTCATATAGAAAATAATGGTACAAGCTCTTCCAACAACGGCCAATCTTATAAAAAGAAAGATTAAGGTTGACCCTTCCTGCAAACTATGTAATCTAGCGCAAGAAGATCAAGACCACCTCTTGAAGAATTGTACTTTCACTCAACGAACCTGGGCAACAACAATGGGAATTAGATCACAAGACCCCCATAATATTCCAGTTCAAGACTGGATTAGAAATTTCTTGAATCTTTTCAGAAAAAAGAAGGAAGAAGAATGTGTTGAATTAAGAAGAAACTTTATTGCTACTCTTTGGGGCGTATGGGTTCACAGGAATGAAACAGTGTTGAAGAAAGAGAGACCGAATCCGGAGAGAGTTTTGGATATAATCCAAGATCACAAAAACAGACATATTCAAGCTACAAGAAAATGGGTTTATAATAGTAAGACTATTCTCAGAACTCCAACAACTCCAACAAAAAAAGAGTGGTCATCTGGAGATCAAGATTCTCAAACGCATCTGATAATTCTGGTGGATGGCTCTTGGAAAGCTAAGAATAAAAAAGAGGATTGGACTGCAGCAATTGCATGGGTTACAGACAATATTCACCCTTCTGAAGCACAGAGCATGAAAACTTTTGCAAACTCTCCTGTTCAGACGGAAGCTCAAGCCGTCCTAAAAGCTCTCAAAGACTTGCAATGGAGATGTGCCCATCTTGTTATTAAAACTGATTGTTTGGAGGTCATCAATTCTCTTAGGAATGCTAATCAGTGTAACAAGGAGATCTCCTCCTTGATTAACGAAGTCAAGCAGGTAGCAGCTACATTCCAGTCATTCAAGTGCATCCATGTGCCAAGAAAGGAAGTGCAGAAGGCCCACATAATCGCAAACACTACTAGGAGATCTATTTAACTGCTATGATTAATCTGTTGTCAAAAAAAAAAAAAAAAACCACCAAAAAAGAAAAAAGCATTGGTCCCAAATCCAGGTTAGCAAACCCCGACCCACAAACCGAACCCAAAAAAACAACTCTCATTCTCTCTCTAACATCATATACATGCCACGCGTCACTCCACCTCTAATCTCTCTCTAAGCTGAAATCTCTCTCCTCCTCCTCTCTTCTTTCTCTCTCCTCTCCTTTGTTTTCTTTTGTTTGCATTAAGCGTAGTAGTACTATAACTTCTATAAAAAAATTGGAAATTAGGGGGGAAAAAAACCTATAATTAGTTTTTCGCTCCTTTTTTCTTCCACGCGAGTTCGATCCGCCATTTTCGCACCTTCTTCTCATCCTATTATCGCATCTTAATGTCAGTTTTCCTTTCATTTTCGCGCTTTTCTCTCTAATTTTGTTTCGTGATTTCGTCGAATTTTTTCGTTTTTTTCCGGTGAATTTTTTGATGCATTTGATAGTTTCTTCATAGGTTTTGAGGATTCATGGTGGCTACAACCATGTTGAATGTTAGTAAGCAGTTGATCTCTGTTCATCCTGAAGAGCTCAAATTTCAATGTAAGTTTGTTCTTTTTTTGAATTTTTTGTAATTTGTCCTTCTATTTTATTTTAGAATTTTATCGTTGGATTGGATGCGTTTGCTTCTATTATATTGCTTTTTATTGGTTGTTGTTTGTAAATTTGTTGCTTGATTTGATTGGAAAGTTTTTTCATGGGAGTGAATTTTTTGAGTCATGTGATAAGAGCATCTCTTTGGCCTGCAATGACATGAAGTCATGAAAATTGTTGAGGGAGAATGTTGAGGATTGTTCGTTTCGAGTTGTTGAGGATATGAATGGCCTCGAATTTATGGTTTTGTCATAATATTTGTTTGTATTTGTAAGAAGTATTGAGGACGGTTTGATTGGATGAAAATAACTCCTTGGTATAAGGGTTGGCCCAGAGTATTGTTTGATATAAGGGTTGTAAGTCATAGGATTTCGTGAAACTGTGAGGCCGATATAAGCATGCATGGTGGTCGGAGAAAATTGGCCTTTTCAAGCTGAATAATAATCACTATGGATGTGTGCATTTACACTTTACAGGCATATAGTAGAGCGCTCTGAATTTTACCAGCAAAAGGCTATTTTTTTTTTTGGGGGGGGGTATGTTGTGGTGGGGGGTGACAGATTGTGTGTGTTCATTGTTCTAATAATATTAGAAAATCGTTATTAATCTTAATTAATTGCTTTTTAGGTGATGTCCACAAATGAAAAGTAGATTACAGTTATACTACTTCCTCCATTTCGTTTTAAATGCAACAAAGGAATATTTTATATCTCACCAAAAATACGCCTTTGTTGCATTTAAAACGAACCGGATGAAGTAATTTTTTTAAGAAGATGCAGTACAATGCATGAATTTTAAGAAATGAAGTCATAAGTACATTGGTATTGTAAGTCACAGATTAATTGGTGTAGGAAAAGCTTCTTATACCAATTGACATTTGATATTCTCGTTGAGCAGTTGATTAGGATTTAGGGCATTAAGATTTGATTGGATTTAATTTAAGAATCAAGTTGCATAATATGTATTGCAAATCAGTCTATGCTGGAGCATATAGTCAATAGTCTTAGTGTTATTTGACGCATGAAGTGCAATGCTCCACAATGTTGGTACTGGTACTTTAGCAGGTTATAATTCGATAAAAAAAAGTTGATTTGTATGAGAATAAAACTTGATACGATATCTCTTTGTAGGAGGTTCTTGAACATTGAGTCAAGAAAGATATTTTACAAACTTTAAATGTGAAATATGTAGAAATCATATATAAAATAGTTGACAAAGCTACATCATTTATATTTGAAAACATATCAGGTTTTGAGCTGCTGGATTACTTTTGTATAATATTTCACGGTTCTAGTATAGGATCACTACTTCTTTTGTAAGAGAGGTGCATCTACTATATGGCTCTTATTAAGAACGTATAACGTAGATTGTTGGGATATCTCGTAACATTTTACGTTGAGCTGTCGTGCTTTTTAAATCTATATTACACAATGAAGTATGAATGTCTGTGAAATATGCCTAATGCCTCACCCATCACCCGCGGCAGTTGGCTTTTTCGGTTGTTTTCCAACCTTACATGTGCACATTTCTGTAAGACCCTGGAAAAAAAGACTGACCCAATTTTTTTATATAACACGAAGGAACTTTTTTAGCAATAACTTACATACACTATATGTTACTGAGATATTTTGAAGTCAAAGTCTCTTTTGTCATATGTACTCTGATTGACGTTCACCAAGATCCAGGACCTTGTTTTGATTTTTGAATAGAGTAAGACAAATGTCTTACTTGAATTAACATTGCTTTGTTAAGTCACTCCCAGATGCTTTATGTGTTATATGTAATGAGATGATTGTCAATCTACGTGATTGCTGCTTGGTTTCTTAAGAACTCTTTGTTTTGGTGGAAGCCAACTGGAAGGGAGTTTTGAATCTTTTGTCATAAGCAAAGTGCACTTGTACGAGCTTAAAGGATGATTCAGAGGAAAAGATTTTGTAGTATAGAAAGTCTGATTTTTTCCATTTGGAGGGAAAGGAGCCAAGGATAGAGTAAATCACAACCTGATCTTGGTCCTTAAGAGTGGTTTGCCACTTTTTTTTGCATACTGCAATTGTTCACCTCTCTTGTTTTGTCCTTTGGGGGGAATGGAGGATAGTGCTTCAGATTTTTTATCATAACTCAAACCTTAAGATGTTAAGTTGCTTAAGAGAGAGTCAATCATACATTTATACTGTGGCTACAGCTTCCGAGGGCAGAATGAAGTGTCATCATGTCCAAATCCATTGCAAATTTGCTGGTAACAAAGTGGTTCCGAAGTGCTATGCAATAAAATTTTAATTCAGAAACGGGAACACACTTATCATTTTGGAAGAATCACTTGCATACTTTGGTGATCTTTAGTATTGTCAGTGAGAGGTGGTGTTCTTGAGTAGTGATTGATTACACTATCTTGCTAATTTGTTATCTTTTTAACAGTTGAGCTGGAAAAGCAAAGCTTTTGTGACCTGAAAGTTACTAACAACACCGATCAAAATGTTGCTTTTAAGGTAACTAAGCACCTAAATGACTACTCTATTAATTCAAAGTTGTTGCACCTTTTGCATTTTACAATAAAAACCTTTATTTTTTTTAGCAATGATAAGTAATGGTCAAGCCAGCCATGAAGATTTCTAGAAGTCAATAAATTTCGAACAAAATGGGGACAAGGAAACATCTATCTTTCTTATTTAGACTCTGAGCATCAATTTTTTTTGCCAGGTCAAGACCACTTCCCCTAAGAGGTATTATGTACGGCCAAACACTGGTGTTTTACATCCTTGGGACTCCTGTGTCATACGAGGTAATACTTTTACTTGCAAGAAACAATTTTACAATAGTCCAAGCTGTGAGGTAAAATGTTTGTATTACCTGGTGGATATACCAGCTGTTGTTTGCTGGCAATGGTCAGAAATGCCTCACTTTGCATACAGTTTCATATCGTAGTGGTTCTCTTATAATGACATTGATGAACGTATTTAACATTTGGTAGTTTGGTACTCCCGCACGTATGAAAGTATCTAAGATAGCAATATAGCATGGTATGAGGTCCTTGAAATTTGTTTGAGGGTGATAGTTTTCTCTAGTAAAAGATGCTTGCAGAACTTGGAACTCTTTTCAAGATCAATGTGTTCCGATGTACTAAATAGTTAATACAGCAATGAATGTCTGGCCTTTTATAGCAAAGAATGTTCACTTTATAAGAAAGGTTTTATTTGAGAGCTTTACACAAAGTTAAGAAGTGCTAAAGTTGATGATGCATTTGGGACATCCACTGGAAGTGAAACATTTGTTCCAGATGATGTAATCTTTAGTCTCAGTTCCCCTTAGATGGCGCTTGTTGCAAGATAATCTCTTTCCAAGAGGCGTGTCTTTAATTAATAGCATGGCTTGTAGTTTGCTACTACTATTTGCTACTGTTACCTGGAATGTAGAACTCTATTGATTTTTGGATAATGAAATTGCAGTCACTCTCCAGGCTCAACAGGAATATCCTCCAGATATGCTATGCAAAGATAAGTTTCTTCTTCAAAGCACAATAGTGTCTCCAAATAGTGAAGTCGATGATCTTCCACAGGATGCTGTAAGAGATTAATCTGGCATATATTTCAATGTTTACATGCTGAAACATGGTTTTCATGGCTGGTCTAACAACTTATTAATTTTGAATTAGTTTAACAAAGACAGTGGAAGGACGATTGAGGAATGCAAACTTAGGGTTGTGTATGCCTCCCCCAACTCGACTCAGGGTAGTGCAGATGAGGACTCAATTAATAAGCCTGGAAGAGGCCTGAATGTGAGTTCCTAGTTTCCTTGTCTTTAAATCCAATGGTCCTTCTAGAGTCCTTTATGTTTCGTTTTGAAAGATGATCAATCTTGCGCTGGAGTGGATGTTGCTCAACATGGTGTCTCTTGTTTCTGAAGAGCAATTTATTGCTTACAATTAAGCACCTTTTTTTTTCCCATTTACTAGAAACATCTGTTATAATGTATTAACTTGTCTTTTTACGTTGCAGGCACAGGGCAATTCAAGTCTTGAAGATGTGAGTCACTAACTCAAAGCTTTTAGCAATTCCATTCTAGGGAGTTGTCCACCTGAAGGACGTACATAATTTAAACTATTAAATTGCTCTCCATGATCATTGTTTACACCATATATTCATGAGAGGAGGCGACATAATTACTTGGAAGTAATAAACCCAAAAAATAGACAGCCATATGAGAATGAAATCTATTTCTTCTCTTTTTCATTATTCTTGGGCAGGCTTGTTGCTGCATTCTTTTCGTAGGACGGGGTTTCCCCTGGGAAATTATGTCAAATAACTAGCATAACTTGCATTTCTGTCTATACCACCGATCTTCCATTATGAATAAACAGCTAGGATATGAGTAATTCTTAGGATAAACTAAGATCTTATGCATCATCACCTTTCCTCCGGCTTAATTTGTCCTTTCCAATTTTTTGTGTAGAAACAGATTGTGCAACGTGTGAAAGAAGAAAGGGATGCAGCTATCCGACAAACGCAGCAACTCCAACAGGAATTGGTAAGCATCCGACTTGCTATGCTGGATCCAATTGTTTTATCACTTGTTATATTATGTGTATAAATTACATCTTAAGTGAGGAGGTGAGAAGAGAACAGCTCTTAACAATGCGTGTACATATGTCAAGATGTTTCATTTGATGTGTTTGTGCAATGTTGCACTTTTTGGGGGGTAAGCCGGTAAAGGTATGGAGGGTCTTGATTGTACCAGTTGAAATGCGAGGAGCAAGAGAGAGAATATGAAACAATTTTGAAAACGCTCTTTTGAAGGTTGGATACCCTGATGTGATGCTTGAACGTCAAATCAGCGAGTATGCAATTCATAACCATTTAGCATTCCCTCAGTTTCCTCCTAGTATTGACTAGTTCAAGGAAATGCCCGCATACATCTGGACCTTGTGGCATCACTGGCATGATGCCAGAATCCATCTTAGGTGATGACTGATGATGAAGGTATTAACAAGAAAATAGTTTGATGTTACTTTTTAGCAGTTATGTGGCATATATGACCAAATTATTGAGAATGGACATTGGGTCATATGTAAGAACTCTTACAACGTCCCGTTTACTATTTTCTTGTCGAAGATGCATCAGCATAAGAGTTTGTGAGAAACGAAAGATGATTCAAATGAATATAGGGCATTGCCCTAAAAAAAACAAGAGACACAGAAGAAGCAGTCTTTATGATGCGCATAGTTGGGTGGACAAAGCTTTTTTTGGACTGGCTCTGTCCCTATATGTGTTTCGTAATGCTGGTAAAACTTACTATATGGTGCTAAAAGTTATCGTAGAGATTTTGTTTCTTAGTTCTGGTACTTCTGAATTCCGACTTGGAATTGGCCCTTAACTGAAAAGTGTTTTTTTGTTTGTAAGCTGCTATTGCTCCAGTTGTTTTAACATGGCTTCTTAATTTAGGTTGGTAAAATATAGTTTGGTACTAATATATTGCTGTTCCCTCTCATGTGCTGTCGTGAATGATGAGATTACAATGTGTGTCAGAAGCACAAATATGATTATAGAATGTGGTAGACAGATTATTTGATGCGTTAACCAGAGAGAAACTATTAGATACATCTCAAATTTATAGGCTACAAGCTTTGATGAATATACTAGCATGCCAAGCTGTAAAATATTGAGTTAATCACTAATGTCGTCCTTTATTCTTGGCTAATTCAGGAAATGTGGAAGAGACGCAGACAACGCAGAAATAACTCTGGTTTCTCATGCAAATTTGCTCTTTTTGTGGCTCTGATAGGGATTATGCTCGGCATTCTGTTAAAACTCTCTTTCTCTTCACCAACTACACCATAGTTATATTCATTCTTGCAGGAGACCAATTCTTCTTTGTATCAGTAGCTATATCTCTACCTTCATTTTTCCATCTTCTCTCAGGCTAGTCCTTTGCTCTCTGTAAATTGATGATAAAAAATTGTTCACTGTTCTCTTTTTGCTTTCTCTCTTTTCTCCTCTTTTTCCTTTCATCTATCTCATCTCTTGTGTTTCATCTCTCTTGATATGTTGAATAGAATGTGCTTCTGGCGGTTAAAAGATGGGATGTTTGCTTTGTGAAAAACATGGTAGCTTAAGTATCTTGTTTATTTGCTGCTCAGTCATTGTTGTCTTCTCTCCCAATTATTTCGCACTGGTTGTGTGACTTTCGGATATTCAATTTTCCACACTATTAAGTATTAATACAGTACAAAGAGAATCTGATGTCAACTACAGAATCATATGGTGAAATCTCAAGAATGAAGGACGCCTTTATTCTCAGCAAAAATTTCTCACAACTGGCCGTGCAATTTAGAAGGAAAGGGAAGGAAAGGGAAGATTTGTGTCTATAGTAGGTGGAAACGTAGAACTAAATACTTCATATAAATGGAACTTTACGATAATAATAATACTAATAATTCATGGAAAAGAAACCGCATTAAAGTCTTTACAATAGAACCTATTTCATGTTTGCGATATGCAAATATTGCAGATTTTTGTAATTTCAGAGCAAGAGTGTTGTAGAAACTCGTTTTGACAGAGTAACATGAACTATTTGCATATCACAGTTCTCAATTAAAAGTTCTTCCGTCATATTTACCTCTCGTGAGGGGGCCATCTGCCTTTTCAGTGCTTCTTTTTCCTGTAATCTAATACTTCTCCTTGTATTCGTTATTTGAAAAATAAAAATGTTTAATGCAAGTGGAAGAGTGCATCAGTGCAAGGAATACCCGCTGTTAGTCTTTCAAGTGTTCAAAGTCATTGTCAAAAGGTGGTAGTTTGCGTATGACCAAGGTGTTCCTCAGTAGAAGTTTGATTAAAAAGCTTAAAAGAGTCATCAACGACTCGACTCGTGAAGACCAACTGAACCACAAGCAAATCCTAGAGACGCCCGATTTCATCTTTCAAGGTCACAGTTTAAAAGTTTGTCAAACGCTACATATTCACATACAAGCTTAATCACAATACAGTCTACAGATAAACTAAAATGAAAACTCGACAAGTAATTATTTCTTGTGCAACAGACTTCAAGAGATTTATATACAACACATCTATAAGTTTTGTACCTTTAGAGAAAAAAGTGTTCAAAAACCATAAATACTGAAACAGATGTAACATCACGCAATTCATTTATCCAAAATTTAGATCAATAGTAACCAAAAATATCTAAAAACCAATATATACGTGCACATAGGAACCGAAATATTTCGTTGCCAATAACAAAATCAAACAAAAGCCATTCTTCTCGTGTAAGTTAAGAAACGGTTTCTACACCGGTTTGTCCACATATCTACAAGGTTATATGATGCAAATCAACCTAACCAACTTGACAGTGTCTTAACAAGGAGAAGCAAACTATAAATGCCAAGTTCATGTATTAAAGAGCTATGGAAACAACGCCAAATCCACACAGTTGATGGCGGTGGCGAAGCACATGAAGTTAGTCTCTTCTCTTCTTCTTCTTCTCATTCTTCTCCATCGAGTTCTTCAACTGCAAACATACAACGATCTTATGAGCTCCATGACATGTTAGAAAATAAAGTAACTAGCAATTTTCCAAATACCAAAATAAGTAAAACTAAAACAAACCCTCTCCCCTCATTTTCTGCAATATGGATCTACTTGTAAGTTGTAACATACCATGATGATCAAGATCCTGACAAAAACAGCTACGAAGTCGGTGAAGAGAGTCAAAGCATGTTTCACATAGTCCAAGTCGCCAAAGTGAGCCTTCTCAATGATCTGCTGAGTGTCAAAGACGATGTATCCCACAAAGACTAGCAAGCCAAGATACAACTGCAGCATAACAACGTAGAAAATCATGATAAAAGTTGATTCACCAAAGGAAACATCATACATTCCATTCAAATTACTATAGAGGATTTATAAAATCATAATTATCCCCACATAAATGGTTTATTAAAAGTTAGAACCCTGTATAACTGTGTGCCTGAATTTCCCTTGTCGTCAATAATGTGCATACCTCAAACTTGAAAATAGCAGCGTTGCCTCCAAAGATAGAGGAAGCAAAGTGCAGCCAGAAGAGGATGGAGACACCAGACGAAAGGAAAGCTCCCAAATAGAGAAATTCCCTGCGCCTTGCAAACATAGCAGCTGCAGAAAAGCTTCCAAATGCTATTGCACAACCCACGAATGCCGTAACCAGAATGCTGTGATGTCAAAACATAAACATATTTCGGCAAGGGCATAATATCTAAAATTGGTTAAGACACGATAGACTCATAGACCCAAACATTTTGTAAAAGTAGTTGTAAATGAGAAACCAGAGCCCTGAATTAGAAACATTCAAGTTCTAGAATCTAAAATTTACTATTACATTAGTGTAGGAAGCACCCCATCCCCCACAGTTCCACGACAGAAAAAGAAGTCAAGCATCTTTGCAAACACATTGGAAAAGATAAGGCATCTTCTTGTTCTTCCTCATTTCCCATGTAAACTTGTAGGATAGAGGAATATCAATTCTACACCTCAAGTAACAACAGCCTAGATGCCCCAATGTCCATTCTTTCTTCAAGCCACCCTTGAACCATTAATAACAGGGATCTAATTCGCATGAAAATACAAATGATAAATTAACATCCTGATTCGAAGAAACTTCAGAAATTTCCAGTGGTATAACGCAATATTAAACTAATAAGTTTTACGAACATAACATAGTAAACTATAGAAAATATGACCTCACACACAGATAGCTTGGGGACACATCATATAATGAATCTCAAAAGATCACATTAGTTCCAATCACCAACTGTGAAGATCAACCACAATACCTTGAATCAATCTGAATAGTCAAGTCAATAAGAGGACCAATAGCTGCTCCTTCAAACACGGCAGCGGCCATCAACAGCCCCAGCCTCTTTCTCTGTTAGCCAAATGAAGAGAAACTATCTTAAGACCCCCCCTTCAACAAAGGTACAGCGAAAACGAAACAAAATCAAACATCTAGATACATTACCTCCTCATGTGGAGGGGTGGAAAGTACCCAAGCCATGCAGCCCATGCAGGCAAGAGTAGTTAAGAGGCCACCAATATTCCATAGAATATGCAAATATGACCCAACTGCTGAAGCAACCAAAGCACAGCACAATGTCAAATATACCTGAAAACAAATATTGAAACTATTAAGATCAATATTAAAAGAAACCCAAAATAACAACGAAAGATAATCCTCAATCAAAAGATAACGAAAACGCATCACCAATTCTTAACATTGGATTATTTGGGAATCACTTTATTGTAGCAATCTATTATGCCAGTTGTTTGAATGTTTAATGTGGAGAACTACAATAACAAATGTAAATTTACATAGTTTTCCACACAATATTTCCCTAATTATTACACAACTAAATCTGAAAAATCAAGTTTATTGACCAGGTACTCAACCACACTGTGGAAATCATGGGATACAAATTGGGAAATTAACAGTATTTCATTTCAATTGCAGTTACAGATGGTGGAAACCCTAAATCAATTGCTTTGCAAATACCCAAATCCCTAAACCCTAAATTTCGAATATAAAAATTTCCTCCATTCAATTGTACGATAAATTTGAAATAACTCTAAATAAATAAATAAGTAAAGACAAAGAATCATGCCCTAATTTCATCCCATATTAATTCACTCTTAAATCTGTGTAAAAATCAAATTAACAATCAAATTTCGACTTAAAAGAAAATAAAAAACCTGTTTAAGATGAGATTGAACAGTAGGAGAAATCTCATGAAGATTCTTGAAAGCATCAAAATTCCAAGAACTTCCAAAACCAGATTGCGATTGAAAGTATGACTCCATTGTTTGTTTCTGTAAGTAGTTCTATTTTCTCTCTCTTCGATTTCAATTTGTTTTGCAGAGCGATATATATTCGTTTTTCTGTATTTATTTATAGAAAAAGATGACTATTTCTTTTCTTGTTGAAGAAGGCGGTATTTATATAGTGATTAGATGGCTTCGTGGAAATTTCGGAAATTTCTCCACCTTTTTTATTAGTTGACGATTATGCCCTTATAAAATATGATCCATAACGAGTGAGATTGTATTTTCTATGTGTTCACGTTGCTTCTAGGGGCATTCTAGGAAGTTCAAAAGCGTATAATTTCGAGAGTCTTCTCGAAAATAATCTGAAGTCAACTTAATAAATTCTCTTATTGACATGGCATAACCTATGAGAGCTTGCCAACTCAGATGCACAGTTATGTTGAGTTTTTTTTTTTTTTTTCCTTTCTGGGAAGGGATAGTTAGGTTGAGTTTAACTCGTGAAATATTTTTTTAAGGAAAATGCTAACTAAGCTTTTCTTTTTGCTACTCAAAAATTGTATTTTCACTATGATTTTGTTTCATTTTGAGAAATATTTAGACCATAATATAATATTTAACTAATATATTAAAATCAATATTTGAATGTATAACAGTATTAGGTTTGTTTCAATTTATTTTATTGATGTTTAATTATTAGCAGTCCAAATAGTTTGTTGACAAACGTAAGAATAAAAAAGATTTTCGGTATTTTGAAGAATGAATGAAGTATGTATGCATTTCTTTCAGCACCCGTACATTATATTATTATATTCGGATTTTTCACCAGGTACCCTTCAGGTTTTACAAAATTCATGAGGTGCCCTACTGTTTCAAAAATTCATCGAATACCCCTTAAGTTTGCATATAATGTACCAAACACCCTTAATAACATAGTTGGGGTGTTAAATGAGCAATTTAAATAGAATTATACAACTGCAACTTAGGTTTAAGTGATTTGGGGTTTAGGTGATTTCAGGTCATTCAGGGTTTAGGTGATTTCGAATACCCAAATCCCTAAACCCTAACTTGGAAACCCTAAATTGTTAGTTGGGGTTTAAGTGATTTCAGGTCATTCAAGTCGATATAATTGCAACTTTTGAAGGCGACTCAGAATAGTGGGGTGTTAAATGAGCAATTTAAATAGCATTATACAACTGAAGCAAACTTACAACACAAACACTTATCAACAAAAATTATAATCTCTCTAAGCTTCCCCAAACCCTAAAGCACACAGCCGCCCCACCGCCCAGCATAGGCTCGCTGGTGGCCAGCCTGAGCGTCGTGTCGCTCACCGATCGCTGGCGAGCGTACTCCCCGTTCTTTAGTTTGTCTACGAGTTTAGTTTCCCGTCCATGTTCCCCTCTTTCGCGTCCTTTGTCGTCCCCCTCCCCCGTATCTCCCCTTCCTCCTACCCTGTTTGTGTTCGTCGGTTTTCCCTTCCCCGGTTTAGCGTTGTTCCCTTCCTCTTTCCCGTTTTCCGTTGGCTTTCAGCTTTTAGTGGTTTAGGTTAGGGACGCAGCGAAGCAGGCGGTGCAATAGTTATGGTGGACCAGGAGTGTTGTGTTCCACCGATACGACGGTAACAATAACAACCCCGATGCCGCCTTTGTGCTTTCTTCTGTAAGTATTTTTCTTCACTATCTTTGTTACCCCACACGAATATTTGGGGGTAAAACCTCAGCAATTCAGGTGCAGCGCCGCAAGAGTATGGAGCACTGACGGTCCAACAACAGTGGCATGGAAGGTCGCGCGGCGAGCTGGTGGATCCAGCCACTAGTAGAATAATTGCTTATTGATGCGATCTCTAAATGGCCTATTGCGACGGTTTTGGCCGCGCAGCAATTAAGGGCACAGCAATAGGTAATTAACCTATTGCTGCAGTTCCTACCCGAAACCGCAACAATAGGTAATTTTTTAAATTTTAAATATACATGTCTATTGCTGCGGTTTCTTACAAAAACCGCAGCAATAGATGCAGAGCAAGGTAAAAAAAAAAAATTTTTTTAAATTTCTCAAAGCGTAAATTTTTTGTAGTTATAGTACAATTACAATATAAACATAGCTACAACAATCCATTACATGTTACAAACACCAATTAAAAAAGAGACGTAAAAGGTAAAACTAAGAAAAAGAGAAACTAAATCCACAAATCAGTACAACAAACCGACAAAATCAGTATATACAACAAATTACCTAGAAGAAAATTAAGAAACTATACACCAAATCAGTATATACAAAACCGAAAATCTAAATCTGAAAAACAAACCAAAAATTCGGACCCAAATCACACGAAATTTGACATGAAAAATTTCAAAAAAAAAAAAAATAATAAAAAACCCCACTGATTGAAGCTTCTTCTTGATTTCTTGAGAGAGAGCCGAAATTTGTTGTGGTTTGCGGTTGAAGAACAAACTAAAAATCTGATCCAAATCACACGAAATTCGCTCAAAGAGAAACTAAATCTGAAAAACAAACTAAACATCTGAAAAAGAAAAATCCAAATCACACGAAATTCGCTCAAAGAAAAAACTAAATTTGTTGTGGTTTGCGGTTGAAGAAACGGCGGCGAGCGACATGTGGTTGAACGACTAACCAATGGACGAGCGACGAGCAAGTGTGGTCGAACGACGACCCAACGGACGAACGACGAGCCAACAGACGAACGACGAACGAAGATAATAGATCTGAATTTATAAGGAGATTTGAAGGAGGAGAGAAGAGGGAGAAGAGTGAGAGAAGACCGACGAGTGAGGAAGACAAGGAAGACCGGCGAAGGAGCAGATCTGAAGCATCTATATTCGACATCAGGTGCGGTCGGCGAGATGATGCGGGAGAAGAGTGAGGTCGAAGTGAGAGAGGGAGAAGAGTGAGATAGTGTTTTCGCATATCTGAAGTGAGAGGAGCGAGATTTCGCCGGAAAGATGAGAGATTAGAGGAGAGATGAGAGGATGAGAGGAGAGTGAGAGGAGAGAAGGATAGAGAAAACGGCAGTGAGAGAAGTAAAAAGTGAGAAGAAGCAAGAACCCTAATTGACCGGGAGTGTTTTATTAATTTCATAAAGTCTATTGTTGCGGTTTTCTAGTATTTTTTTAATATTAATTTAATATATTGTTGTAGTTCTTGCCAGAAACCGCAGCAATATGTCTGGTCAAATAGTCAATTTTTTTTCAAAAATTTTCCCGTTGAAACCATATTGCTGCGATTTTTGGCCGAAACCGCAGCAATATCTTTATTTTATATTTTACTTTTTCTTCTTACGTGATATATTGCTGCGTATGGGTAAAAACGCAGCAATACCACCGCAGCAATAAACAAGTATTCTACTAGTAGCAGCGGCCCCAGTGGAAGTTGTCAGTTTTTTGGGACGGTGTATGGGTTAGTTCGTTATTATTTTGCCTTAGTTTATGTGTGTTTGTCTTGCTAGGTAGATCTGGTTTTTCTATGACAAGGACTGATCTAGGAACTTAGATTAATAGTGTAGTTCATCCTAGAGTTTGACATGCTTGGATAGGTAGAACTTTAGGTATCTATGTGCTGGCGAAGAATAGAGGTGTTTATCCCTATCAAGATCCTTGTTCTCAGGTTCAGTTAAAACCTAAATCTGTCGTGTTTCAATCTTCTTCTTTAAGGATTACAAGTTTAGGTTGCGGATCTTCGGATCAGGTGGTTGGGTGATGAATTAAAGAAATTCATATCACCCTATGTTTATGTGATGAATTAAAGAAATTCATATCACCCTATGTTTATGTGTTGAATTTGGGAGTAATCACAACTCAAAAAAGCATATCGTGGGAGGTCCTCCAATTTGATTTGGGAAAAGTTTCGACCTCCATAAATGCCGAGTTTCTACCTCTTGAGGAGAAACTCATGATACCCTTTGTGCAGCGTACGAAGTCAAGAAGGAAAGTGACTTCAGTGGTAGTTTCATATTTAGGATCCCAGGAAGACTCCTCATTTTAATGGCCTTACGATTTACTATCTTGTGAATTAGTGGTTCCACAAGAACAGATTTGGCAATCCCTCTTTGAAGATCGCTTTGGTTTAATCTCTTGACAGTATCCATCTCATGTCAATAGTTCTTTAGCTGCAAGACACAAAGGTTATCTCCATCAACAAAAGCCCGAGGGAAGTTCGCTATGTGATTTCCGTCATATCCTTTGCATAGAACGTCAGACTAGTAAGGTATCACGATTGTTGTAATGTCTAGTCATCTTTATTTTTATTGGGTTGTATTAAGAGCTAGCTAATCTCATTTTAGTGTTTGTTTAGTTATCGTTTATCGCTTGGATGTACTCTCTGTAACTTGTACTTCTGTTTTCAATTAATGCAAATTTCTCCGATGTAAAAAAAAAAAAACACAGCTGAACCAAATATCCTTTTTATAAGAAAAATGTTTGGTTTGGTTTGGTTTGCAGTTTTGATTTTATTTGAGATTTCATTCATCAACACAATTTGTGATTATGTTTGGTTTTCTGAAAACACAATAATTCATGTTAAGACCTACTTATTCTGTTTTTTAATAGATGCATCATATTGATTGGGTAAGCTTGCCGATTCACAACTTTGAATTTTAATATTTTCGATTATATATTATTAAAAATTATTAAAAAAATATTTTGAAAAAATATATTGAGATTAACTTAACAACAACCAAGATAATGATATTTATCTTCACACAATAGTAATTAAATATGGTCAAAGATTAATTCCAAATAGTGTAAAAATCAATATGATGCATCTATTAAGAAACAAAGGAAATATTACACATTGTGGACTAAGTTTACAGAAAATGAGTTTTTTTTTTTTTTTTTTGCATTATTACTTTGAGGTCACGGGTTGTACCCTGCAATACCTTTTAGACAATCATTTATGTATGGAGTATTGGAGTGAGAGAGTGTCATTTTCTTGTTTACTCTCCCTTGTCTCGTCTAATGATTTGACCTTTATTTAAATGTGCAAGATTTCGAATTCTTTCTCTTAAATTGAACGTATTTAATTTGAACTAAAATCATTAAACCTAATTGGAGCTAATCAGTCTTGATTTCGCTTTAATTTTATACCTAATTGTACTTTCTCATCTAGTCCTAGCTAGAGCTAATCAGGCGTGAAACTTATTTTTTTAATATAAAGAGAATCACCCTTCTCCTATATATCAAATACTTTATAAACTTACCAAATTCTTAATCTACAACATTAACAAGATGAATAATTTTAATCCCAGCAATATGCAAATATGAGCACAAATGATTCAAACCCTTTTCTGTACAATTAAGTCACTTCAAATTGCACAATATATGTCATACTACTTCAAATCAACATATTAATTTTCATTAAAGGAAATGTTACTTCATGCAATACGTCTGAAGTTCACAACTTTATTTTATTCTAAAGTATGGAGGATTATATTTGAACTGCAATCCTCCCAATTTTTTAGTCTATTTTTTGTATGCCAGACACTTGATAGTTGGGAGAGGTGTGAAAGGATCCTAACCCACAGGTAATGTAGTTGGCATAATTTAGAGTTTGTTCTCTTTCACAAAATTTTCCTGAACTTATCTTATTTTTTCTAAACTTTCTCAATAGTTCTGAGCTTTTCTTACTTTCTAGGAATTTCCATTTACTCACTCAACCACCTAATTCCAGGTATGAAAGCTTAGAAAAACTTCATCTTCTGCCCAATTTCTTACTTCAATCATGTAATAATAAAGTTAGGGTGTATATGCTTCTCACTTTAACGTAAATCTAACAACCCCTATATTATCATACACCCGGGTGTATCGTGAGAATGGTACACTCAAGACTATTTTTTTGCTCATTGATCATTTGAAATCATCTTCCATGAGCAAAATATACTAAAAATGAGAGTTCCAAATGAGCAGAAATTAGTCCTGGTGTATGATGAATGAACTCCCTCCCATATTTCACTGATTTTTTTTTCACTTTGACTTACAACTTGTTTGGTAGAAGGGATTTGGAAGGAGACATTGTAATTAGTTTCCGATGTTTGGTTTAAAAACTATTTTTAGGCCCGGGTTATGCCTCGGGTAATTATAATGTTTATTTATTTATATTTTACTTTAAAATTATAACACCAAACATTACTTGGTTTAGTAGTTAAGACTTTAATATACTAACTTGAAGTCATATGATCAAATCTTGTACTATGCATTTTCTATTTTTTTTTAGTGTAGGTGGAGTACATGAAGTAAACACTCTATGGGATAGTGCCACAAGGCACAATTCCTTGTTTAGGAACGCCTTATAATATATTAACATAGATAACATTATGAGTGATAAGAAATAAAAGGAAGTGGAAGGAATACCTCTTTACAAAATTTTCATTTTCCTTTCCCCTCAAAATTAGAGGAATTTGGGAGGGAAGAGAAAACTTAAAACAAACATGGGAAATTAAGGTTTATTTTCTCTTCTCTTTCATCCCTTTCTCTTCCCTTCCTTTCCTTTACTAAAAACGAACCAAACAGGATATTAGTTGTAACTCATTGACCCCCCATGTTACAGTGTCAAATGAGTGGTTGACCTGAGTTGAAATTTTGGTCTCTATTATCTCTCTTATGAGTTGAAATTTCAGTTCAGGTGTTATTCTTAAACTCATGCTACAGTGTCAAAATGAATTCAGAAGAAATAAAATTAAGCCTGAAAGAATAAGGTCTCTCAGTGTACATTAATTAATATGAACCGAACGAATTAAGCAAATAAATTAGGCCTAAAGCCAACATCTTTAGTGAATAATATAAATACCCCCAATTCTCAATTGCTGATTAAATTAAACAAATAATACAATTGAAGACACCATATTTATGGAATAAATAATAGTTGATCCCTCATTATTTAATTGCTGATAAAATTAAGCAAATAATACAATTGAAGACAACATTTATTTTGAATAATTAAACCCCTTTTAAACTAGATTAAATTAAGCAAAGATTGATCTTGTTTTTTGCAACATCAGTGGCAGACTAGATGCATTCGTTCAACAGATTAATGGTTTAAACGACAGAGTAACGTCGATTGATGTCAATATTAGCAAGGTAATAGTTGCTATTTTTTTGTTTTTGTTGCTTTGGTCTCCATAATCTTTATAATATGGAATTATGCATGGTAATCTTGTTGGGCATTGTGTTATTAAATTGAGATACCAAGTTCCTTCAATCTTGGAAAATTCTTGGGATTCTTTCCCCTTATGTTTAGCTTCAAAACCCATGTTCTTAATTTTTACTAGACCTTAGTTAATAATTTGCAATTCTTGGTTATAATTTACTGTTTTGAGACCAAAATTGGTTCTGGGTTTCTCTGAATTTTTTACTGTCTCACCTAAACTTTATCTAGGGTTTTGGCAGGATACCTCAAGAACCCTTTTCAGTGTAGATGCCATTAAATTCTCTAAAAGAACGTGTTAGAAGATAAGATAAACATATATTTACCAAACTTAACATAATGATTTTTTCTAGTGTATATGCCATTAAATTCTCAAAAGGAATGTGTTAGAAGATAATAAACACAAATTTACCAAACCTAACAGAATGAATTCTTAATCCCTTATGATTAGCTTCAAAACCCATATTCTTAATTTTTACTAGACCTTTGTTAATTGTTAGTGATTTGCAACTCTTGGTAACAATTTACTGTTTTAAGACCAAAATTGGTTCTGGGTTTCTTTGAATTTTGATTCCCTCACGTAAACTCCATCTGGGGTTTTGGCAAGATACCTCAAGAACCTTTTTGAGTGTATATGCCATTAAATTCTTAAAAAGAATGTGTTAGAAATAAAATAAACACAAATTTACCAAACTTAACACAATGACTTTTTTTTTTATTGCTTATATAAGAGAGATAATAGATATTATGGGATTATTTATTCCTTCTTCTTTCTATTCTAATTTTGTTCTAGTATTTTGCAACATCATGTTTCACGTAGATCCAAACTTTTAATCAACTACACGCGTTTTGAGCATAAACTCTTACAATTTCAGTGGCAGACTAGATGTGTTCGGTCAACAGATTATGGTTTAAACTATAGAGTAGTGTCGATTGAGGCCAGTAACAGCAAGGTAAGAGTTGCTATTTTTCCATTTTCTTTATTTTGGTCTCCTTAACCTTTTTAATATGGAATTATGCAATGTTTTTTTTGTTGGGCATTCTGTTATTAACTTTGAGATACTAAGTTCCTTCAATCTTGGAAAATTCATAGGATTTTTCCCCTTACGTTAGCTTCAAATCCCATATTATAAATCTATACTAGACCTTAGTGAATGATTTGCAATTCTTGGTAATAATTTACAGTTTTGAGACCAAAATTGGTTATGGGTTTCTCTGAATTTTGATTCTCTCATCTAAACTCCATCTGAGGTTTTGGCAAGATACGTCAAGAACCCTTTTCAGTGCATATGTCATTAAATTCTCAAAAAGAATATGTTAGAAGATAAGATAAATAAAAATTTACCAAACTTAACCTAATGAATTCTTTTTTTTCATTTTTAATTGGGAATATATCTTTTTTTGTTAAAAGGGTTAAAAAGAATTAATTATGTTGTTATGCCTTCATTGTGTCATTGGCCTCACAATCTTCTTTTGACTTGTGAACATGGAAATCTTGACGCTCAACTTCAACTCTTATTAGTAGGTTGCTAGTGCAAAATATCCCACTTCTTGCTTTTGCTTCCACCGAGTCCATATCTCTTGTTCTGATTCTTCTATTCCCATCAATCTGTATCTCCTAACCATATATTTGTTTTGGAAAATTTGACACCTTATATGCATTCCTATCTAATATCCTTTAGTTATAGTCACTTTTTGTTAACCTAAATGGCTGCATTTTGATCTCATGCATTCATATCTGCAAGTCATCTGCTATATCAGACATTTGTAAATATCCTTTTGGCTAATGCAAACTCTATGACTGTTATGACCTGGTTCACAAGTTATTGTTCCTCAATTTCAGAGTCTCGTAGAAGAATGTTATGATTAGGTGTATATATCTTCTAATGTACAAATGTGTGCTTGTTGGATGTTGTCATACAGGTTGGTTGAGACTAACAATGCTACTGGATATGAAGTACCAACATGGAACTTCATACTTATCAAATCTTTGTTGGGGCTTGCCTAGTAATCTTACTGATGATTGCTTATGGAAGTATTTTAAGCACTATGGATTGGTAATCGATGCTCATATACAGCACGACAACACCACAAAAGTTCTCTAGGTTTCAGATTCGTCATTTTCAACAATGACAATGCAATAGATAGTCTTATGCAGCATAGCTTTCATTACATAAATAGTAAACAAAGAAGGGTGATGCGTAGACAAAAGGGTACCACTAGTATCACAGGTTACAATATTGTTGGAGGCCAAAATGTTGTTGATAGTAGAATATATTCTAATAAATGCATGCATCCCTAGATTATTGGAAATGCTTCTGGCCACGGTGCATCTAGGTATGGTGGGTCTACTAATACTACCATGGGCGCCTACGATGGGTCTACTGAATATGGAAATGCAGATCCCAAGTTTAGGGCTCCTGCTAGTACTGCCATAGGCTATTGAGGGTATGCTGCATATGCGGGGATGCAGTATGGTGGTCCTACTAATGCTGGTTATCAGAACCCAATAATTCTGATGCTCTAAGGACTTTGTCGACTCCATAGGTGGACTCTGACTATGGTGCAGCATATAACTACATAATTGCAGGTCCTTTTTCTTTTCATTAATATAAAATCAACTTTTTTTCTTTTAATATTCTTCTATATACAAGTATGTACCATCTAAATAGGACATAACTACATGTCTACATCTACCCACCGCATAGATTACCCACTCTTAATAGATCATTTAAAAAATAATTATTAATGTTGAGTTGGATCTCACCTTACATCAAATTTTATTAGTAGTGGATAATCTACCTAATGGATCAAACAAATTTTATCCATCCAAATATGGAATCGTATTTGTTGAATATAACACCTTAACGGTCGCAGATTTGAGATATACCGACCCTCACTATTTTAGTATTTCCTATTCATCGATTACAAGAACCTTCGTCCTATTAATTAGCTATTACTCGATATCGGATTACAATAATTAGTTTCCTACGAAAACTCATGTTAGTAGTTTACGAATCCATCTCGGAGTTGAATCTCTAAGGTGAGCTAGTATATATTGGTTCAATGGTTCCACAAAGAAGAAAATAAAGTAGAGGATAGAAAATATATCAAGGCTTCCACAAATGAATTCTTCAACGACAATTCCCAATGGCGGCGGCGGCAGCAGCAGCAACAACGTTGGATGAACGCAGCAAGAACTTCCCATATCTAGGGATGAGCAGCTTTCACGAGAGGTCTTTCTTCAGATACAGGAGTTGGTTTACTCTTCTTTGGAGATTCGGGCTCGTCTTCGTCACAATGGTTGTGATATTAATCATAAGAAGAAATCTAAAAAATCTGATAAAGAAACTTGATAGACTATATAAATTTATTAATAGAAGGGTTGGAGAATTGTTTCCTTGATTCAATCATTGTACAACAATACATTTATATACAAAGGTTAACCTATTGCCGTTAGCATGATATTAGGCTAATAATAATATTCACAATTACCTAAGTTAGAAGATATGCTAGCTATACATAACTTATGGTCAACGATATTTAGAGATAATATAATAATGTACATAAATAAATTTATATAGTTTATCACACCCCCGCAGTCTTAGCGGGAGGCTGTCGGACGCTGAGATTGTCCCTAAAATCATCAAAGAGTACGCGCGGAAGTCCTTTTGTAAAAATTTCTGCAATCTGATAACGGGACGGAACATGGAGAACACGCACTTCGCCACGTGCAACTTTCTCACGAACAAAGTGAATGTCCATCTCAACGTGTTTAGTACGTTGATGTTGGACAGGATTGCCGGACAAATAAGTGGCACTGACATTATCACAATAGACCGAAGTAGCTTTCATAATAGGACAATGTAGTTCCAATAAAAGATTGCGGAGCCAACATGATTCAGAGACAACATTAGCAACACCTCGATATTCTGCTTCTGCACTGGATCGTGAGAGAGTAAGCTGCCGTTTAGAGGACCATGAGATCAAGTTGTCACCAAGAAAGACACAATACCCTGAGGTGGATCGCCGAGTGTCAGGACATCCACCCCAATCTGCATCCGTATATGAGATGAGTTTAGCAATGGAGGATTTATAAAGATGCAAGCCGAAATTAATTGTACCCTGTACATAGCGTAAAATGCGCTTAAGAGCATTCATATGTGCAGTTTTGGGATCATGCATGTGGAGACAAACTTGCTGGACAGTGTAAGAGATATCGGGGCAGGTAAAGGTGAGATATTATAATGAGCCGGCATGTTGTCGATACTTGGTTGGATCCTCATATGGAGTGTCATTGGATGACCCGAGCTTAGGCTTGGTATCAACAGGTGTGGGACAAGAGCTGCAGTTAGACATGCCTGCTCGGTCAAGGATTTCTTCTGCATAATTTTTCTGTGACAAAAATAAGCCATTAGCATCACGGGTCACAGCAATGCCTAAGAAGTAGCTGAGGGGACCAAGATCCTTCATAGCAAATTATGCACTCAAGAGAGTCATAATAGATGTGCGAAGAGCATCTGAGGAAGCAGTAAGAATTATATCATCAACATAGAGCAAAATATATGCAATATCGTTGCCTTTCCGATAAATAAATAAAGAGTGATCGGATAGGCCGTGGGTCGAAACCAAGAGTACCAACATAATCCGCAAAACGCTTGGTACCAAGCTCGTGGGGCTTGTTTTAGGCCATAAAGAGACTTTCTCAACAAGCAAACATAGTCGGGATGGTTTTGATCTCTGAAACCCATCGGCTGATGCATATATACTGTTTCATTGAGATTGCCATGTAAGAATGCATTTTTGACATCTAACTGATGAATAGGCCAAGAGTGAGATAAAGCGATACTCAAAACAGATCGAATGGTAGCCGGCTTGACCACCGGACTGAAAGTCTCGTCACAATATACACCTTTCTGCTGAGACCTGCCATCACCTACAAGACGGGCTTTATGCCTCTCAAATGAACCATCAGATTTTCGTTTATGACGAAATATCCACATAGATCGTATAATATTCACATTAGGGGCCGTAGGGATGGCAACGGGTCGGATCTGGACCGAGTCCATATGGATCCGGTTCCGTTTTCAAATGCTTTGGATCCAGGATCCGACTGGATCCAACGCGTCCGAAAAGTTGGACTCGGATCCTGCGCATCCGGGTCCAAAACGGACTCATTCATAATTGAAAATTTACAACTGAGTTTAGCAACTTCACCACACATTTCAATCAACAAATTAGATTGAACAAATTCAATTCAACAAATTTAGCAATAAAATCACTAATTCACATAAAAAAGCTAATGAATTCGTAATATTTAGGAAGATTACAGAAGAATTTCGCAACAAAAACCTAACCAAAATGAGAAAAATTCCATAACAAAACTAAGAATAATTCAACAAGCAAAAAGCAATTCACAACAAATTAAGCATAAAAAAACTGAAGAATTACTTCATTTAACAAAAGATAAATAAAGATGTAAATCTATACCAGAATTCTGAAGAACGGAATGAAATTCAAGTGCAGAAAGATGTCTTCCAGCTTTCGAAATCGACAGAGTCTTCACCATTGGATTAGAAGAAAGAGTGACCAATTCCTTAACAATTCGAATAGATAGTGAAGTGAAACCGCATTCTTTGGCAACCTCCATACTCAACGGTTCATCGCACGAAGCAAGCTTGAAATTAGTACCTTCGAAGAATCCGCCATATTTGTCGAGAAGTTAAGTGATATGGTTATGAAGGACGATTACCCGGAAGGTTCTCTTAGCTCTTCGAGGAACCCAATGGGATTTAACAAGCAACAACAGCTCTTCATAACCGCCGGAGAGAACGCCGGTGGAGGACTCGCTGGTGGGAACTAAGCAGATGGCTGGAGAGATGAAGGGGAGGCGTGAAAGTGAAAGGGGAGTTAAGGTTTTGAAGTCAGGGGTTAGGAGTTAAAAGGGAGCGTTGATCATAATTAGTTTATTAAAGCCCGGTGCCCCAAAGATCTTTTATTAGAAAAACGGATCTACGGACCGGTCCTGGTTCGGATCCGGACCCGGATCCGCAATTTGACAACAGGATCCAACGGATCTGAAATTTTAGGGCCCGGATCTGTAAAAACGGATCCGGGCCTGGTCTAGGATCCATTGCCATCCCTAGGGGACCGAGGTACCGATTCCCATGTCTTATTTTTAATAAGAGCATTATATTCATCTAACATGGTATTTTTCCAGTTTGAATCATGGAGAGCACTCACCGGATTTTTAGGTAAGGGGGATATGGAGGTGGTGGTCAATGTGTTCAAATTGTGAGAATATTTGGGATTAGGCTTCGACTATACCATTTTGACTTCGGGTGGTCACACGCCGAAGGTTGGGGGTATGTGGCTGTTGTGTGTGATGGGAGAGGCGTTGTGGGCCGTGGAGAGTAATGGGTCGTCTAGGTGAGGAGAGGAGAGGTTGGACGGGACTCTCAAGAAGCTGCACCTATAGTCGGCAAAATAGACACGTACGAATACCCGACTCAAACCCGTTTTCACCTGGGAAAGAACTGATACCTGAATAACCCGACCCGACCCGACCCAAATCCGACCGAAAAGTAAATTAACCCGGAATTAACCCGATAATGATGACCCAAACCCGACCCGACCCGAAAAGTTGTCATATTAGTTACTTTTTAATCAAATTTAAGGAAAAAATTGTCATGAAATACTATATACGAGTTAGCCATTGTCTATTAATTATTTCGTAGCTCTTATTATTCTTATATGTGTTTTATTTATTTGCTAGATTGGAAACCAATCTAACCCGACCCGATGTGACCCGAAATTTCATGGACCCGGCCCGCACCCGAAAGCAAACCGAAACAAAGGTGACCCGTTTTCCCCGACACGTAATGATCGGACACGTACCCGACCCGTATGACCCGTTTACCACCTCTAGCCGCACCGGTTGAATTGTGGGCCTGGGAGGGGGTGACAGATGAATGGGGGCGCTGGACTAATGGTCGGGGGTGAAGAAGAAGAGGAAATGGGTGTAGACATTGAAGAATTGGACGCCAAGTGGAGTAAGAGACAATGGGCTGCAAAGTGGGATTTGTAGGCGAATTGAATATTTGATGCATCAAAAAAGGTGAAACACCACTATCCAAAAAATCATAATCATGAACATTTGGAGTATGTATTTTGGAAAATGGAAATTGTGTTTCATCAAACCGAACATGACGACTATAAATAATTTTTCCACTCGACAAATCATAACACTTGTAGCCACGTCGATTAGAAGGATAGCTCTAAGAAAGCACATGGAGTAGACCTTGCTTGTAATTTATTTATGGTGGAAGAGGGAAATAATGGGAAACATAGACAACCAAAAACTCCGGAGATGGGAGTAAGTAGGGTCTTGTTGGTATAGAATTTGAGTAGG